>VWZO01010549.1:0-60589 GCA_013396975.1 Bucco capensis | reverse complement strand
CTCCACCTGGCTGGAGGCAGGGCCCCCCTAATTCTGAGGGTAGTAGCCGGCATTAGAAGCTGGGTTTGCTGTGTTCACAGGGTTTGCGTGGACTACATGCAATACATTGTCATTTCCCCTACAGTAAGTGTTGAAGGAGTGGAAGCAGATGCTGTTGCTCCAATCCTTCAGCCTTTAGGGGCTGAGGAGGGAGCAACTGGTATCACAGCCGAAGCAAAAATTGGAAAACCTAGTGCCAGGGTTGCCTATAGATATCAATATGTTAATTATTAAGAAAGTGTATAAAAACATGTAATTCCTTGGGGTGGTGCGCACATCCATGTACAGGATCCTGAAGGTGTGGAAGCTTGCAATTAAAGCTAATTTTATCTTTCTCCATTAGCTTCGTACCAAGTGTCTATTTTCCAGAAAATACCATATCAAATTGATGCAAAATTAATATAATTTCAAGGTGTCTGAATTATCACTAATTTTACTTTGAAACTATATAAAAATATTTGCTCTTCTGGGGTTTTTTAAAGCTCTAATAGAACAAATTGCTCTCAAAAATTTACCATGGGTTTTTTTTCCTTTGTTCCCCTCCACCCTGAAGTTTTGAGTTCTAAGCAGTATGTCTGTGGTTGAGGAGTATAGATTGTTTCTCTCTGTAAGAATAGAATCTGTATTAAAAAAATGTGTACCTCCTTGTGAACCTCTCTAAGACTTTTATGAAGTGAAGCACTTGAGGATAATAAATAATGTGAGTCTTCAGTTTCTTGCAAACTGTTTTGGTCTTGAAATCTAACTGCTCAGTTAAATTTCACAACTATTTGCAAGAAGTCAAATGATTTTAGTTTACAAAAATCACTGCCTCTGGGTTCTGTAATCATGTTTACCCTTCAGTGAGTTGATTTATCTCATGCTGTTTAATTGAATGAATTATTGTCTTTTACGATTTTATCCCCTTGGTATATACTTTGTCTCCATAGTGTTTTCAGCATTCTAATATGAATTTCACAAATTTTACAAGTATGGATATTCACCTTTTTGCAAATTGTATGTCTGCATTATCTGTCACATCCTGTCTTTTTACTAAAGAAACTTCACTGGTTTCTGGTATTTTTTTTAATTGCTTGTACTATAACTGTAGGCAAACTTACCTTCCTGAAATCAAAACTTAATGAAAGTACAACCAAAATCATAGATGTGTGTGAACCTGTTTCATTTTCACTAAACAAAGCTTTTAATTGTTCTCACACTGGTGTGAGATATCCTGCCATTTCCATAGCTTTTTCTATATTAAAAATAAACCAAAACCCCAATGTTTAAGTGATAGATATGGAGAAATAAAATGTATACATTTCCATCTTCAAGGTTTTATTCCTCTTATTTTCATTCTCTCACATATCTTGATTGGGATAGACATATCCTCAAAGATTGCCTGGTAACACAGACTGCCAGGGTCAAAGGCAGGAGGGAATACAGAACCTCCTTTCCTATGGTCTTGGATAGTTGGTTGGACAATTCATTATATTTCTGCCAGAATAGGCCTTTGAGGGGAGGTATCAAGCATATCTTGAAGCATTACTTAAAGATTTCCTTGTATATCACCTCTCCCCTCAAAATTTTTATTGCAGTATTTATGTTCCCAATAGAATATAGATGACTAAATGCACCACTGTATATATGAATATGTTATATTCCACATGAACACACATTCAGATTCATACCTTTCACATCCGTCCCGAAGGCTGCATTCTTACACCCTCACACTTTGGGCTGCAGGGGAATCTTACACTAACACTCCGTGAGTTTACATTAACAAGTGTTGGAGTGAAGAGATAATCCAATCACTTCAGTCTGGAACTCAACTAAGATTTCAGTCTCTTTATTGGATCTTTAAACACAGGAGAGTACAAGCGTTTAATTACTGATTGGGCTTCTCTCTGCTTATATTAACTTTTTATTGTTTTGTTTGACCACATCCAATATCTTTAAATGTAGTTTTGAATTGCAGAGTATGAGACACATGCTGAGAAAAATACTTTTACTTACTAGAAAATGTAATTGGCATAGGTAATTTCCTGCTTTAATAGCTATCAAAGCTGTGTAATAGGTATTTAACTTCCCCATCCCCCCCACCCCAAATGCCCTCCTTCACCCTCTCCTGCTGAATTGCAAAACAAAAAGGAAAGCCTTTTTAGTCTCTAGAATTAATTTGCATATATTATCTTCCAAATGTCTATTTTTGCAGGATAGTTGTACTTTTGCAGGGCTAAATAATTTAGTTTCACAGTCCCATAACAATTTCTGAGACATAACTACTCCCTTGATTAAATGAAACTGTTAGTGATCCTGTCATCAGAATGACAACACAAATGTTATCGCCGTCGTCGTCGTGGCTAGGCTTCGCGAACAAAGATCCAGGGAGGGCTCCATCCACTCTCCTCCTCAGCGCCTTTTCCAAGCGCGCTGATAAAAAGAGGATAGCAGATAACACCCTCGAGCCTGTGCTATGGATTTTTTTTAGGTGAGACACAGCATGCGCAGAGCTGGACCCACCCTTTAGTCCTAAGGTTCATCTGCCAGGGCCTAGCAAGCTTGGACGCTGGCAGCCAAGTCCTTAGGATGGAGGTTTAACCACTTAGATGGAAGGCCTTACAGGGCTAAACGAGCTCCATCTGCCCAGGGTTGGAATCAGAGTTGTCCTTCTCCTAGGATGACTGCCAGAAGGCTAATGAGCTCATCCTACCCATCCAAGGATTCTAGGAACATGGGTATCACTCCCCACACTTTCCCGTAGGCAATGAGTTTAATGCTCCCTCTGCTGTGGGCACAGTTATTGCACCAGGGGCCACAGGAGACCACAAGGGATTTTCATACTGTGCCTGACAAACGTTATAAACTGTTTGAAAAAGAAACCATTTCATCTCAGTGAATGGCACCTGCTTAGGTGGCTCTTTAATAAGTAAACAACTGTAAAGAACAAGCATATATTTGTAAACGTGAGAGATATATTTGTAAGTCCATTGAAACTTGTGCTGCCTGAAAGCAGGTTCACTGAATATTTATTGAATATTCACAAACATTGCAGGGCTGGAATTTTTAGTAGACCTCAGGACTACTGTCAAGGTTCATTTAAAACACCAATTCTAGGTTTTGCTGCATGGAATCACTGTGTGATTACATTTTTTTTTTAATAGGATCTCTATCAACCTTTATAATATTCCAGGGATTAACCTGTGTCCTTTGGAATAAAAAGGCTACACTTACATATAGGAAGCAGCAAAATTTCCTGGGCTTCCTGATTAGATGAAATGGGGGATAAAACCAGAAACGGGGAAAAAAACCAGCAGACTCTTCCCAGTATCTTAGCAATTTTGTTTCTAGTAAAAGTTAGTAATATGAAATAAATAATATACAGTTAAATATAAAAAGTATTAGTTCAACATGTTGTAAAAATAAAGCATTACTATTTTACACTTAATGTTTATTTCTATTGGAACAGAGATTTTGGTAGATTATGAATGGTAATATTCATTCCTACAGAGGAAGAAGGGCAAAGTACAAGAACCAGTGAACATTACATTTTTCCAATGTTACCTAATTACAAGAACACCTGTGCTGAATAACTTTCAGCTGATCTATTTGCAGAGTGTTTAATAGTCCTTAGAATTCCTCATTTCATAATAGTAATGGGCCTGCCATGTTTGCACATTAAATTCTGTAAGAAATACATTGGCAGAAACTGCTCAAAATACTGGTTTTACTATGTTATCTAACCAGTGGTTTCTAGCAGGGTGTTTACTTGAGATCTATGCTAATAAGTACATTAAATATTAGTGGATATTCTGGGTCATTTTTCTTAAGGGTAGAGTGTTCTGTCTTTGGTACAAAGAAATCATTCTTGGAAAAAACTGTGACTCACCTAATCAGCTCAGAGAAGTTATTTGCATGCCAAAGAGCACATACACTTCTAAAATGTTAAAATGAAAGTCTTGCTCTCCTTCTCCCTCTCTTGTTCTCTCTTGCTGGATTTTGTTTTGGCTTTGGTTTTTAAGTACATGTTACTCCTTGCTTCTCAGTATACTGGGCAGGTTTTAAATGTCTTTAGTATTAAACACAGTACCTTCGTTAATTTTTTGCTGGAGAAAATGGACATTATTATTTCTGGAAACTGAGTATGTAAGTGTAGTCAAAAAAATAGATCAATTTTTTTCACACCCCAAGCTTTAACAGTGAGTGATCATTACTGTCGTCGTGGCTAGGCTTCGCGAACGAAGATCCAGGGAGGGCTCCATCCATGCTCCTCATCAGTGCCCTTTACAAGCACACTGATAAAAAGAGGATAGCAGATAGCACCCTCGAGCCTGCACAAGGGATTTTTTTTAGGTGAGACACAGCATGCGCAGAGCTGGACCCACCCTTTAGTCCTAAGCTTCATCTGCCAGGGCCTAGCAAGCTTGGACACTGGCAGCCGAGTCCTTAGGACGGAGGTTTAACCTCTTAGCTGGAAGGCCTTGCAGGGCTAAACGAGCTCCATCTGCCCGGGTTTGGAATCAGAGTTGTCCTTCTCCTAGGATGACTTCCAGAAGGCTAATGAGCTCATCCTACCCATCCAAGGATTCTAGGAACATGGGTATCACTCCCCACCCTTTCCTGTGGGCAATGAGTTTAATGCTCCCTCTGCTATCGGCACAGTTATGGCACCAGGGGCCACAGGAGAACACAAGTGATTTTCAGACTGTGCCTGAGAGTGATCATTACTAATCCAGACATAAATGCTTATAGTAACTCTGGAAGAGTCCAACAGTTACATGTTAACAGTTATTAATCTTCTTTTGATTGTTCATATCTGTTAAGTTCCTCTGATGGTAAATAGAAAACTAGCCCTAGAAGTTGATTAGATGAAAGTCAAGGATAGGAAAGGAAGTCAGGAAATGCTTTTAAAGATGTTTAACTACCAAACTTCATAGAACTCTTTTGGGTTTGTGTAACTGTGCAGTTTATGCTGCCAAGTCAAGAAATTAACATTTCTTCTCTTTGTGAGAAGAAAACAGTTATAGAATCTAAACCAAGTATAAAAATGTGTTACATAAAATGTAAGGCTGTATTTATGAGACATTTAGAAGATTCTTTAGTTTCATCTGCTTTAAAGAAGAACGGGCATGGATCTAGATTCCAAATTAGTATCTCCTAACATGGAATTCAGTGTTGCTTAGTTTCTAACATGGGCTAGACCATAGACAGCTTTCTTGTGCCTGGAATTTCCCACTGACATCCTTACTATGAAATACAAAAATGTAAGGTCCTCACTGCACATTTATAGTGTATTTTAGAGGGCAACAATTTGATTTTTAACACAAATTTACAGTAAATCTACGTTGTATTTATAAAGTAGGGAGAACTTCTGGGACTCCATGCTATTTCAGTGTAAATTTTCAACATACATTGTAAATGCTCACAAACATACAGTGTATCAATGCAACATGGACAAAAGTTGTCATTTCATGTATCTTCAATAGATATGAATTTGTAAAGGCCTTCCTTGGTTTGAGATAGTATACTAAAGTGTTGTATATACTTTAAATCCTTAGATTCCCTTTGGTATGCTTATCTATCTAGATGTATCTGGTTTTTGGCTCTAAATTCTTAAAAATCCGGTCTAGCTGGAGTTGGAATTTGGAAAGAGAATATTGTCTTCAAGCTTTAGAAGGTCTAACTTGCCAAATGTTAGACATTGCTTTCTTCACAGGAGCAAGTGAAGAAATTATTATTCCAATCTATTTATTCCTTATTCCAAATATAGACCCATGCTCACTGAATGGCTTTCAAACCCAGTTTTGAATCAGCAGCAGAATGCTTTTCCTACCCTTAAGACAGACACTTTTCCCAGGTGAAATTTTAACAGGTATATCTTTCCATCTTTCATATGCCCATATGCTCAGTTCATCCTGAAGACAACATGGTCACAGAATCACACAGAATCACGAAGACTGGAAAAGACCCCCAGGATCATCAAGTCCAGCCTATGACCCAATACACCCAGCATCTAAACCAANTCCCTAGTCCTGCTGGTAACACTATTCTTGATCCAGGCCAAGATGCCATTGGCCTTCCATGCTTCCTGAGCACACTGCTGGCTCATGTTCAGCCAGCTATCAACCAATACTCCTAGGTCCCTAGGAGTCAGTGCAAGTCTTTTACCTCAGTTCAGTCTGACTTCTCTTTCAGTTTAAGTACCTCTATTTCTGGCAACATAAGGCCTTGTATACGTATTGCCAACTTCAATCTGCAACATCCATTTGCTTTCTTTCAGACTGATAGCTGCCTCCAACATAATACTGTCCATCATTCCCCATGAAGAATTCCTCCTGCTATAGTCATTCTCTTTCCACACTTGACTGCTGTCTTTGAAACTGCAAAGTGATATTATATACTGTCATTCTTATCTCTTTTCCCAGACATTCTTTCTTCTCTTACCTTACCTGTGGTCCAGAGCTTGTTTTCTATGTGCTCTGACTTTGGGAAACATTTCTGGTAGCATTTTGGATTCTTTGTCACGTTTTTTTCTTGTATGTCTTGGCCATGAAGTCATCAAGACTGAACTTTTCCTATTAGTTTTGTTTTGAGCTGAATTCTCTCTCATATGTGGCCTATTTTTAATGCATTGTTAAGCATAAACTGTGAACTTTCCATCCCTCAGGATCTGGGTCTAACCATGCAGCTTAGTCCCTGCAGTGGTTTTCTAGCTCCCTTTCTTGAAGCTCCTCAAAAAATGCTGAGCTTTAGAATTCATTTTTGCTTCTTCTGTTTTTCATCTTATTTCTGCTTCATCTCTTTGTTTAAAAATGCGTAAGTTGCATTTCTCTTTTTTGTGCTCAGACTATCCCTGTCAGAATTCTGTATTGCACAATACAGTAGCTGTTGGCTAAAAGTAAAGATGTAAAATATGGAGGAAATCTTGGAAATGGCAGAGTATTTCAGTTCTTTTTTCTAAATGCATGCATCTGACAATTTAATTGGCCAAACCAAAGTATTGGGGAAATGACTTAGCCATTAAGTCTTTGCCTCAGGGCAAGATGTTTTGGTTGACCTGGTCTCATCCTTACTTACAGCTCTGTGTTGCTGTGCTCCCCATAGGTATCTGTATAAGATTTCTTTTTCCTAGTATTCTGTATGTGAAATAGCTCTATTTTGGGACAGGAAGAGTCATTACCCTTTAGATGAATAACATTAGTAGGCCATTGAAGACCTTGGCAGGTATCTTATTTTGTTTGTTGTTGTTTTGTGTTTTGTTGTTGTTGTTGTTTTGGTTTTTTGTTGTTGTTGTTGTTGTTTTTTTCCCATTTTTCTCAGCAGATTTCTCTTATTTCTCATGTTTGGATTTTACTGGAAGTGTCAATCAGAAGACCCCATTGCTCTTTCAGGTATTATTCTATAGACTTTAATCTATTCTTGGAAGAAAACACAGAAGTTTCTTTGGACTTGAGCTGCCCTTGTATTCTCCCAAAGCCTTAAAACCACTTGCAATGTCCTTTTGATTCTGCCCCAAATGATAATGTATTAATTTTAGTCTATCTGAATACAGATTCCACCAGAAAATCTCGAGGCAAAATTTTACCCATTGCCAATTTCTATGTTGTAGGTTTCTTACTATTTCTTTTACTCTTTTTCCATCATCAAGCTCCCTTCTGTATCTTACAACACCAAGACACAAAATTGCTTTGTTGCCTTGTAAAAATCACATATCTATGACAAGAGCTTGATGATAAGTCATCACAGAAGAGTCAGAGAGAAAGTTTTTGATGCATCCTTTAATTTAAGCTTCTTTTTTTTTCTCCCATATACTTATGTTATACTTGTTTTGCAGCAATATGTTGAGTTAGAAAGATAGGACACCTTCCTGAAATTGTTTTCCATAAAATTCCTAGAGGGGATGCTGAAAAATGTCATCAAATCTTAAACTTCAAAATAAGAGTGTTTTGCACCAGAAGGTTCTAGCTGGTTAAGATGCCAAGTAAGAGAAAATCAGACTCTATACATTCTTGCATCTCACTCTCTACAACTACCTGAAAGGAGGTCGTAGTGAGGTGGAGGTTGGTATCTTCTCCCAGGTAACAAGCAATATGACAAGAGAAAATGGCCTCAAGTTGTGCCAGGAGAGGTTTAAATTGGGCATTATGCAAAATTGCTCTACCAAAAGGGTCATGAAGTACTGGATCAAGCTTCTCAGGCAAGTGGTGGAGTCATCATCCCTGGAAGGTGTTCAAAAAACATATAGACTTGGCACTCTGTGACATGATCTAGTGGTCATAGTGATGTTGGGTCAATGGTTGGTCTTGATGATCTTAAGAAGTCTTTTCCAATTTTAATAACTATGATTCTAAATGTGCATACAACGAGCCTGCAGGCCCTATCTGTAGAATGGTTTGCTCCATTTTGGTCATTCTAGATATTATTGGATTTTCTTACAAGAAAACAGCTCTGTTTGTCATTTCTACTATCAGAGAGGATGTTTGCATGAACATGTCTTGCTGCACTTTCAGGTAAATGCAAGGCAATGCAGGAGGTGCAATTGCTGGAACCAAGGGAGAGTTGCCTGCAGGTTCCTCTTCTGTAATGAACAGTCTGAGTTTATAGAAATGGTAAACAATCGTGAATGCTTGCTATCTTTCTTGCTAATAAAAAGAATGAGGCACAGTCTGAAAATCCCTTGTGGTCTCCTGTGGCCCCTGGTGCGATAACTGTGCCAACAGCAGAGGGAGCATTAAACTCATTGCCCACGGGAAAGTGTGGGGAGTGATAGCCATGTTCCTAGAATCCTTGGATGGGTAGGATGAGCTCATTAGCCTTCTGGCAGTCATCCTAGGAGAAGGACAACTCTGATTCCAAACCCGGGCAGATGGAGCTCGTTTAGCCCTGCAAGGCCTTCCAGCTAAGAGGTTAAACCTCCATCCTAAGGACTTGGCTGCCAGCGTCCAAGCTTGCTAGGCCCTGGCAGATGACCCTTAGGACTAAAGGGTGGGTCCAGCTCTGTGCATGCTGTGTCTCACCTAAAAAAAATCCATTGTGCAAGCTCGAGGGTGCTATCTGCTATCCTCTTTTTATCAGTGCTCTTGTAAAAGGCGCTGATGAGGAACATGGATGGAGCCCTCCCTGGATCTTCGTTCGCGAAGCCTAGCCACGAAAAAGAATGAAGGTCATACTGGTTTGGAGAAAAAAAACTGCTTTCAACCACTGAGTGGTTTTAACCACACCCTTGGCCTATGGTGTTCTTGTTTTGTGAGTACAGGAGTCAAGTCATTACACTGTCAATCTGCCAGCTTCTTTGTGCTTGAAGGATTTCACAAGTAGGATGTGAGCACTTAAGAAGATAAGGTTCTGTTGAAAGTCCCAGACTAAATTTGGATGGATGTCACATTTTCCCCCTGCTTTTATGAAAAAAAAAAAAAAAAAAGAAAAGAAAAAGAAAAAAAGCACGCTTTCTTCCTGTATATTTTTCTCTTTGATGGAGCAAAGTATCACTGTTGTGTGTAAGCTTTCATTTTTGCCCAGCCCACAAGTTGTTTAACTATATTAATTGAGGGAAATTTATATTCAGAAATATGTCCATCCCAGAACTAGACATGTCTGACCTCTTTTAATAATGTGTTTCAGGATGACAGCAGGCATTTTAATGGAGCAGTACTGTAATACTTCTTTAGATTGAGAGTTAATAGTAATTCATAAACTTCTTTCTTGACCACCATTATTCAATAATTTGGGTTTAGGAAACTGATTTAAATATACAATAACTGGATTATGATATGACTGTTCATAAACCACTGACATTTAGCTTGTTAGGGTAGCAATAGAGCTCAAGCACTTTACAGAAAAACTAGCAACAGGAAGATTCAGAGAGCCTGACTGGAGAGGGAAAACCAATCCAGTTTTAACCCTTGCAAAAATTCTCAGTTTACTTTTTCTGTAGTATCTGTTCAAATTGAATAGTTAAAGTTGAAAAGACAATTTGATTGGGACATTATTTTTTTATAAAAAATCACTTTTCTTAAGGAAAAACATTGTGTAGCATCTGTACATGTTCCAAGCCATTCTTGGGGAAAGCTATTAGAGGTAATAGGTGCTGCTTCTCAGTGAAGATGTATTTGGCCAAAAGCTGCTCTCAGCTATGTCAGTGGAACTGCCAATACATCAAAGCCCACAAAATGAGTGATTTTCCAATGGGACAACTGAGGCCAGATTTTGTCCTACTGTATTGAAGTACATAGACAGTTTAAGAAAAACATGAAGTCTTTTGATCTGCTTATGACCTCCAGTAAAAGTACATGGAATCATCTGGCAGAACAAAGTTCTTACGCAAAATATTTCAGAGATATCAGCTACCTGATACCTGTCCAAATAATTTTTTAACTGATTTTACCATATGCTACATTACTACACTTTATATTGTAGCCTTGAGAACATGTGCACTCTTGACCTTTAAAGGTATTTCAAGCTAAAAATTTTTCCCCAGAGAGGACTCACCAGGTGGAAGAAGACAGGTCCCTCCTCAGAAAGGTAAGTGTAAGCTCTCCAGGCCACCCAAACCTTTCCAGTTACATTTGCAAAATAGGTATGGGGCTTTGGATCATGAGGATCAGGCAAGTGAGGATGGAGACGACGATTCGTCCAGTGAGTTCCTGAGTGCTATTCACTCATGCCCATGCCTTAGAACTTCTTCTACTAAGAAAAAGAGAAAGGTGATTGTAAGTAGTTGACTTTATTCTGAGAGGAACTGAGGGTCCTATTTGTCTTCCAGACCCATGCCACAAGGAAGTCTGCTGCGTCCCTGGGGCTTGGGTAGTGATGCTAAAAGAAGGCTCTCTGATCTGGTGCAACCCTCTGTTGGTCATCCAGGCTGGTAATGATGAGGTTGAAGAGAGAAGTACTAAAGCAGTGAAAAAGGACTTTAAGGCATTATGGTGACCAATTGAGGGTTCAGATGTGCAGGTGGTGTTTTCATCAATCCCTCAAGTGGTAGGGAATGATACAGAAAGAGGCAGAAAATCACTCCTGATTAACAAGTGCTTAGAGGCTGGTGCCACCGTCATAATTTTGGGTTCTTTGATCATGGGGAAGTTTATATGGCACCAGATCTGCTGGCAACAGATGGAGTACATCTGTCTCAACGGGGAAAGAGATTCCTTGCTTATGATCTGGCAGGGCTCATTGAGAAGGCTTTAAACTAGTATCAATGGGGGAGAGGGTTAAAACCAGGCTTACTAGAGATTAGACTAAGGACAAACAGGAGGAGCTGGAGGATATTTCAGTGGTTTCTGACAGGTTGCAAATCATGCAAACATCTGAGAAGGGTCAGGTTGAAACTGGGGTCCACACCCACAACAAGGTGTTGGGACCTCTTGACCAGCTGAAATGCATGTACACCAATGCACGCAGTGTGGGCAACAAACAAGAAGAACTGGAAGCCATGATTCATTAGGACAACTATGACATAGTGGCTATCACAGAAACATGGTGGGACACTTCACATGACTGGAGTGTCACAACTGATTGCCACAAGCTCTTTAGGAGGATAGACAAGGAGGGAGAGGAGGTGGGGTGGCCTACCTATATATTAGGAACTGTTATGATTGTTATGAACTTAAGTATGATGATGATAATGTCGAGTGTGTGTGAATCAAGGTTCAGAGCAAAGTCAACAAGGCAGATACCATTGTGGGTGTCTGTTATAGAACTCCCAGCCAGAGCACTGAGGTGGATGAAATGTTTTATAGACATCTGTGTGAATCTTGCTTAATAAAGTTGTCTCTGTTTGTCTCTGTTGTTACACACTGGGATGCAGAGGCCATGATCATTAATTTGCCCTCCAGTAGGGCCATTATAATCCAAATCTATTCTGGTAATCCAAACTGCTGACAGGTATTCATATCACCTGAATACTCAAACAGTTGCCCAGGTAAGCCTTGAAAACCACAGAGTCTATGCAGAACTGTTCTTACCTGTGAACCACTGCTTGAACTCCTCTCTCTTCCTGTGCTTATGATATGATTCTGTGGCTCTTTGCCAAAAGCCTTATAGAGTTGAGAACATTGATTTTCCCTTTCTTACATCCCATGCTGTTGTAGATTTCCATAATGTATTTTGATGTGTAACAAAATATTTAACAAGGCTGATATTTAAAGTGTCATTATTGGTGCCTGGACAAAGATCACTGGAATGAAGCAGGAATTAATGTAGCACAGCTATTGTTTCAGGCTTTCTGCCTGCTTAGTCAATAATAATTGCATGCATCAGTCTTGCTTCTTGCTTTAAATCCTTTATTTTCATCTGAAGCAGACAGATAAGTTTCAAAAATCTAAATAAAGAAGCAAAGCTCTTTCAATATTGTAGAATCATGGAATCAGAATCATTTATGTTGGAAGAGATCTTTAAGATCATCAAGTCCAGCCGTTAATCTAGCACCACCAAACCACGTCCCTCAGAACTATATCTATATGTGTTTTAAGTACCTCCAAGGATGATGTTACAGCCATGTTCAAAAAGGGTGTAAAGGAGGACCCTGGGAACTACTGACCTGTTAGCCTCACCTCTGTGCCTGGGAAAATCATGGAGCAGATTGTCCTAGAAGGTCTGATAAGGCACAGGGAGGTGATCAGAGACAGTCAGCATGGCTTCACTAAGGGCAGATCCTGTCTGACAAACCTAGTGGCTTTCTATGATACTGTGACTACCTCAGTGGACAAGGAATAAGCTGTGGATGTGATCTATCTGGAGTTCTGCAAGGCCTTTAACACAGTCCCCCACAACATTCTATTGGCCAAGTTAGAGAGCTATGGATTGGATGGGTGGACTGTTCAGTGGATAAGGAACTGGCTGGCTGGTAGCATCCAGAGGGTAGTGGTCAATGGCTCGATGTCCAGCTGGAGATCAGTGCCAAGTGGTGTCCCTCAGGGCTCCGTACTGGGACTTGTTCTGTATAATATTTTTATAAATGATATCGACAGCAGCATTGAGTGCACCATCAGCAAGTTTGCAGGTGATACCAAGCTATGGGGTGCTGTTGATAAGTTGGAGGGGCAAGATGTCATCCAGAAGGACCTGGGCAAGCTGGAAAGGTGGGCTCAGGTGAACCTCATGAACTTCAACAAGACCAAGTGCAGGGTCCTACACCTGGGTCAGAACAATCCCCACTATCAATACAGGCTAGGGGAAGAGATGATAGAGAGCAGCCCTGCAGAAAAGGACTTGGGGTGCTGGTGGATGAGAAGCTGGACATGAGCAAACAGTGTGCACTGGCAGCCCAGAATGCCCAGAATGTCCAGCAGATCGAGAGAGGTGATTCTGCCACTGCACTCTGCTCTGGTGAGACCTCCTCTGGAATACTGTGTCCGGTTCTGGAGCCCTCAATACAGAAAGGACATGGAGCTGACGGAGCAGGTCCAGAGGAGGCCATGAGAATGATCAGGGGGCTGGAACACCTCTGCTATGAGGACAGGCTGAGGGAGCTGGGATTGTTCAGCCTGGAGAAGAGAAGGCTTCGGGAGGATCTACTAGTGACCTTCTAGTACCTAAAGGGAACTTAGAAGAAGGGTGGAGAGGGCCTGTTTACAAAGGCCTGTAGTGAAAGTACAAGGGGAAGTGGTTTTAAATTGAAGAGTAAATTTAGATTGGATGTTAGGAAAAAGTTCCTCACCACGAGGGTGGTGGAACACTGGAACAGGTTGCCCAGGGAGGTGGTTGAGTTCCCATCCCTGGAGGTATTCAGGGTGAGGCTTGCCAGGGCTCTGGGCAACCTGCTCTAGTTGGGGATGTCCCTGCCCACTGCAGGGGGATTGGACTGGATGACCTCCAGAGGTCCCTTCCAACCCAAGCCATTCTATGATTTTACGATGACTCCACCACTTCCCTGGGGAGCCTGATCTAATGCCTCATAACCCTTTTCGTAAAGAAATTTTGCATAATGCCCAATCTAAATCTCCCCTGTCACATTTTGAGACCACTTTCTCTTGTCCTATCCCTTGTTACCTGGAGAAGAGACTTGACCCCCACCTCACTACAACCTCCATTCTGGTAGTTGTAGAAGGCAAGAACTTCTCTCAGCTGCCTTTTCTTCAGAGTGAACAATTCCTGTTCCCTTAGTCACTCCTTATAAGACTTGTTCTCCAGATCTCTCATAGCTTTGTTGTCTTTCTTTGAATACACTTCAGTAACTCAATGTCTTTCTTATAGTGAAGGGCCTAAAACTGAACACAGTATTCGAGATATGATCTCACCAGTGCTGAGCACTTTGGCATGAGGATGACAATCACTTCCCTCATCCTGGCCACACTATTTCTGATACAGGCCAGGATTCTGTTGGATAGAAAACAAATGAAAGCTTCCACATGTGAACTTCTGCATTCAGCTTCTGTTCTCAGAAGGAAATAGGACAGAAGAAGTTTCCTTCATGGCATCATGTTTTCTGGTATGCAAATTTTCAAATGTTCTAACACTTTAGAAGCTCAATGATGTATACTATTAATTGGAGATAATAGCTCCTCTAACTATATGAGAAAGTGTCTGGCTTTGTTGTTGTCTTTCAAATGCTTCTATACCCTTCTAAAAATATCTGCCAGAAATTATTCTTTCTGTCACTGATCTATTATCTCAACCTATGAGAATGCATTTGGATTTTTGGATTTTGTTTCTTTGTTGTCTGGGGGTTTTGTTTGGCTTTGTTGGTTTTTTGATTTGTTGGGGTTTTTTGTTTGTTTTTTTGTTTGTTTTATTTTATTTTTGTTTGGCTTTACAGTTAAATAATGTAATATATTTTTGAGGCTACAGAGTCCCTTAGATCTAATGTTGACTTGCAACTCTCACACCACACAAGGTCTCCTGGAACATAAATCTTTGCTCAAGTAACTTATCAAGTATGGTGTATTTCCATATGACCTGCATAGATTTTTCTATATTATTTCTGTATTTTTCTAGCCCTTTAGAAGTTATTTTCATATAAGTACAGTTCCTGTAAAATAGAACTGGGATAAAATAGGACAGATCTATGTGTTTGATACTGTGAAAGCATGCAAGCATGCCTAGATCCAGGTAGGTATATATTAGAGCTGCTTTCACAGCTTGGCTTATCTTTTTTTGGCACAGATCAGTTTCCAGGTGTCCTGGTTTGACCAGAAGCTGAGGATTTGCTAGGGTCAAAAGAACAATCTTTTTGAGAAGACTTCTCAGAATGCCTTCTCTCCCCCTTATATTGGGGACTACAATGATAAGATAACAGCACCAGGCATGCAGATAGTGAATTTCTAAGAATAGCTTTATCTAAATTTAAATGGTACAACAGTATGAAAGAGATAAGCAATAAAGAGAAACNCTTAAATTTTAATCACTCCAGGACACCAGGTCATTCTTTTAGAGTAAAACAAACAAACACAACAAAACAAAACCAAGCAAAACTGATTTGACAAGAAATATTTGGAAGCCATAGGATATTTTAAAAAGCCTGGCATTAGTGGGTACTTCACCATCATACTGGATTTTGGTCCTAATTCTGACTAGTCCCCCTTTTTCCTACCATTCCCCTCATTAATATGGTTTATTTAAATCTGTATTTTATTGATTAAGGCCTTTGTATTGTAACATGATCCAGACCGTGACACGAATAATTGAAGTGACTTGATTTCTTTTCTTGGCAATGGTTATGAACTATTTTTCAACGCTTTCTGTGATCATTTAAGTTCTGGAGTTTTAAAAAGTGAGCTAATTCTATGTCTAGACAGTACCCAATCCAAAAAGCACTATTTCCAGTGGGGATGCATCCAGCTAACACTCCAGAAAACCACATGCAGCCCCAAGAAAAATAGTAAAATCTAAATTAATGGCTCTGAGTTTTTCTTAGAAATGAGAGTATTCATGATTTGAATGAACCTGAATTGTTTATCATTGCGAAAAAACCAATTCTGGGACATAGAACAATATCAGTTATGTACTGAAAGTGGGCAGGAAAAACCTGTTTCCAGTGAGAAATCAGCAGATTTTACTGGCTTTAAAAAAGAATTTATTTTTCCCCTGAAAGTTCTTTCTAGTGTCTACAAGCTGTAAATACCCATGAGCCTGTGATGTTCTACTGATTGTTTGTTTGGTGCAAACATGGTGGTTTCTGCTTTGTTCCCAGCTTTATGCTATTATTTCCATAAATTTTCAGGTTTTATCAGCCTCTTTCACTTTCCTAACACAAAATCTTTGCATTTGAATGCTGTGTTTCACTCATGAAATATTTTTTTGAGGGAGCTGGTCCATTTCAGTGAGCCCACTAAGGAAGCCTTTGCTACAAGGATGATTTTCTCTCTTAAACCAAATTAAATTCTTCAACCAAATTAAATTCTTAAACAGACTTCTACATATTACATAGCATCTATGCAGTAATTTATATAATCTGATAAAGATGGTTGATAGTATAAATAATATTCTGCACCATTAAATCTCATACTGAAAAGTAATCCTTGCAATACATAGTTTCTTGTATTTCTGTGATAATGCAGTTGCAGAAAAAAATCTCTGTTCACAAGGGGTTTACCATACATTTTATATTTGACAAAATTAACTTTAGCTCAATTATTTCAGGAGATATTGTAACATCTGTTCGTCTCTTCCTTTCCATCAGTTCCACCTCCTGCTCCCAGTTTCAGGAGTAATTTTCTTGGACAGGTCATCTGAGGCAAGCATATTCAGTCTGTAAGTATAATGGAAAAAGTTATATTATATAAAAGTTTTATTCATGCTTGGGCTTTCAGTGAGGACAGTAAATGCACTACAAATTTACTTGGGGTGCAAGGATACTTAGTGCACACAAAGACTTAGACTGCTACAATCTGGCTATGTACAAACTCTGTTTATTAACACTTTACAACTAAAAAAATGCAGATTGATTTTNGGAAGGGGGGAGGAGGTGTTTGATTTGAAACCTGCCGACTTTGTGCCGGCAGGACAGATTTTGATGATTTATGGTAGGGAAAAAGGGCCGAATCCATCTTTTAACTAACAAACTTATTTCTCTTTATTGTTTATCTCTTTCATACTGTTGTACCATTTAAATTTAGATAAAGCTATTCTTAGAAATTCACTATCTGCGTGCCTGGTGCTTTTTATCTTTTATTGCTGTCCCCAAACACAGCCAGTCTAGTGAGGGCTGTGGGGAGAGGGGGGCCTTGGAGACCCTTCCTCAAAAAGATTGTTCTTTTGACCCTAGTAAATCCTCAGCTTCTGGTCAAACCAGGACACAGTAGAACAATAGGCTGGAATGTTTAACAGCTGCTTTCACAACCCTATTTTTAAATGGTTAAATAGCAGGACTTTAAACCTACTCTTTGTCAAAATGTCAGATTTGACATTATAAAAATGTAATGAAATGATACTAATTTCTCTAGCTAATTTTTAAATGGTTAGTCTGCCTGTATTTTCCCCAAAAGGAATGGCTTGAGGCAGACATCCATCACAGATAACATCAGCTCAAGTAGGAGCTGACTGTGGGAAAGCTTTTTATAAGCAACAGAAAATGTCTTCAGAGGGAAAAGATAGACTTTTTGTAAGGGGGCAGGATGAACAACCTGCTTCTGAAAAAGAAATTCACACAGTGGAAGATGTGCTTAATAACTGATTGCATCATTAGCAGTTAGAACTCAAATAGCTTAATCAGGATATATGCATATATCCTGCAAATGTTTAATGAGAGTAGATAATTCAGAAAAAAACACTGTGCCAAAAGAACAATAAATAAATCATGTCAGAGCATACTTTTTCATCTTTAACCCATAAAAATCCCCTATTATTACTAAAAATCTTTATTGAACTGTTATCAATAGATGAGTAAAACCTGTTCTGTATATATCCCAGGACCATATTTACTCTCCTAGGCAATAAAGGGGTTATCTGTTTGCTGTTTGCTGTATATTTGGCAGATATTGGCATAACAAAACAATACTGGACTGTAACACTAAACAGCATGTTAGGTAAGCAGTGAAATGAAGAGAATCATAGAATTTTCAGGGTTGGAAGGGACCTTAAAGATCATTTGGTTCCAAATCCCCTGTCATGGACAGGGACACTTCCCCACTAGAACAGGTTGCTCAGAGCCCCATCTAGCCTGGCCATAAAAACTTCCAAGGATGGGGCTTCCACCATCTCTCTGGGCAAACTGTGCCAGAGTCTTACCACCTTCATGGTGAAGAACTTCCTCCTCATATCTAACCTAAATCTACCCTCCTCAAGCTTATATCCATTTCCCCTAGTCCCATAGCTGCCTGACATCCTAAATACAGTTACTACTTATTTGAAATCAGAAGGTTAAAATTAAAAGTGATGGAAGGGGACATATCTAAATTTCTTTGGATTCTTCCTTATTGCTGGTGACTTCTGATCATTTGCAGAGAAAAACACAGAAATTGAAAATACTGCCAGTATTGGCTTAGAGAATGGACTATTTCATTTAGTAGTGTCTAAGCATAGGTGTGTCTTTTACAGCTGAAATGTAAGGATGTGAAAGGAAAGATAGAAAAATTGTAGGGTTTACTGTCACCAAATTTCTTTCTAAAGTAATATGTAAAATAAAATATAAGTAGTGGATTTGCCTCAGATGTATGAAAAGGCACTAGCATTGCATTATATATGGCCCATTGAATACAGGCAAGGATTTCAGTATGAAAACCAGCTGTGCTGTACAGCCTTGCCATTATCCAAACCATCATGTATCAGGTTATCTACCTTTGCTTTCAAAGTTTGTTTTCTGCTATACAAAGGGTATAGCATGAACTGCCAGAAACAGAAAAGATGATCCAGTAGACTACAAAAGGTTCTGTGATTGTTACAAAAATACAGATCAAAATTAAGACAGCAAAGCCTGATATACTCCAGCACAAATGGGGAGGCAAAGAGTATTGTAAAAAGAAGTTTCTATGGAGTTGCCTCTCAAGAAAAGCTGTATAATATGTTGTCTGAGGCTAGTAATATTAAATGCACACTGCTATGATGCAAGATGAAGTATAAACATCTGCATGACATAAATAAAGAAACATTTTGATTCTGTTATTCTTTGTTGGGTGGATTTAGGTAAAGAGAGGATAAAAGAAATCAGTTGATGCAGGCTGCATAGTTATCACCCTACATATCATAAATCATCCCAAGGATCTGGGTTTAATGGCCAGTAGACTACACTGTGTGGTCATTCTGTCAGTCAAACACAAGCCCTGCTGACATTGCAGAGTAGGTGAAACTCTTAGCTGTGTGAGCCTTAGTGTTCATGTTTATTCCAGCTGGCTGCAGCTGGTAGAAGGCAAACATTACCACTGCTGATATTCTCAGGGCATTGCATGATATGCTTGCTGAGATGAAACACAGACAGGGACTATTTCTCTGACCTCAATTTTCTCTGAGGAATTGTAAATTACCCTCATGAGATATTCAGTAACACACACAAGACTAGCTGTTTATCACCCTGTTTCAGATGGGTTAGTGTAATGGTTTCTACAGAAATTCTCAGTCCTTGCAATTTAAAACATGGGTCCTGGAGCATCAATACATGAGATTCAGTGCAGCAAGCTTTAAGGAGGCAAGGAGTTTTGCCAGCCAGAAGAGGAAGAGCCTGTCCCCTTTATGACGCAAGGTATAACTAGATTAGAGGATTATATTTCCAGCAATGATTTGATGGGAACTGCTGGAATAGGAACTAAGGAAGAGATGAACATACTGGGGCAGAAGGAAAGGGATCATTCCTCTGGCTATATCTGTCCAGAAATTGAGAAGGCTTCATTGTCATTTATTAGTTCTGTTTCCTGTTTGAAATTGTTTAGAAATTTCTTCCCCCGTCCTTCTCAGTCTTGTGCAGCCAGAATAAGAACAAAGTGATGATTTGCCACCTCACACATATCAACCTTTCCAATTTACCAAATGCTTGTCATCATAGTCAATTGTAAGCATCATTGTAATCATCATTGTAAGCAGCAGTGCAGAGAAGGACTTGGGGGTCATGATAGATGAAAAGCTGGAGATGAGCCAGCAATGTATATTCGCAGCCCAGAAGGCCAACAGCATCCTGGGCTGCATCAGGAGAGGCATGAGCAGCAGGGCTAGGGAGGTGATTCTGCCTCTCTACTCTGTGCTTGTGAGGCCTCACCTGGAGTACTGCATCCNACAGCAGAGGAAGCATTAAACTCATTGCCCATGGGAAAGTGTGGGGAGTGATACCCATATTCCTAGAATCCTTGTATGGGCAGGATGAGCTCATTAGCCTTCTGGCAGTCATCCTAGGAGAAGGACAACTCTGATTCCAAACCCAGGCAGATGGAGCTCGTTTAGCCCTGTAAGGCCTTCCAGCTAAGAGAAGGACACTCTAATAAAACCTTCATCCTAAGGACTTGGCTGCCAGCGTCCAAGCTTGCTAGGCCCTGGCAGATGAAGCTTAGGACTAAAGGGTGAGTCCAGCTCTGCGCATGCTGTGTCTCACCTAAAAAAAAATCCCTAGTGCAGGCTCGAGGGTGCTATCTGCTATCCTTTTTTTATCAGCATGCTTGGAAAAGGCGCTGAGGAGGAGTGTGGGTGGAGCCCTCCCTGGAGCTTCATTCGCGAAGCCTAGCCATACATACATGTCATCATAGTCTGTTGTTATAACTGGGGAGAGATCATCCCTTGCCATTGTACTGATTGCCGTCATTTCTGCGCATAGGTAAGAGAGACTTGGTAAGTAGGAAGTTTCAGGCAGGCAATCCTGGAAGGGGTTTCAGCAACCTGCTTAAGGATGGCTGGGAGTGATTTTAGGCAACAAATAACAAAGGTGAGAATACACTGAGTTCCTAAGGTAATGTGAAAGACATAGATTTTCAACCTTATCTCTTGGACAACAGGGTAAAAGCAGAGTACAAACAGCTGTCTGGCATCAAATTAAAAGAGAGGTATCCTGGTAGCACATCCCCAGCATAACCAAATGAAAATTATGATCTACAAAAGTCTAGTTCAGTGCAGTACTGTAGTCTCAGCCAAGTCAGCAGAGATGTAGATTAATTCAGCCTTGTTTCTTGCTTTTTTTTCTTGCTTATTTTGAGACAGATTGTATTTATTGCATAGGCCAGCACTGCACCAAACTACAGCAAGTTCATTCCTTAAATGTCAGTTGATTTTATGAGCTCATATTTAACAAAAGATGTGGAGTAAAAGGCTCACAGATATTTATGTGTAAACCCAATATTTGTTGAAAATTACAGAGGTAGAACAGGATACTCAATATCTTTAAAAGTGCCAGGCTGAGATAAAGAAGAAATAATAAGAGGCTACAGATCAGCTGTTACTCGAGATTTAGGGAAAGAAAAAAACAGGTTGTTTTGGCAGCACACATACAAAGGCAAGTATATTTATTCTGAGAGTAACAGCATGCAAGCCTTTGAGCCTATGGAGGCAAACTGAAGAAATTCCAAAAGTATGTGCTGGAACACATGGGAAAGGACAGATACTTAGGGAACATATATTCTGGATACTTCCTTTATTTCTGTTGTTCCATCTATATCCAACGTGTAGTGCTGTAGTTATCCATTGGGATATTTTGTGGTGTCTATCAATCCACTATATAACTCATAAACCAAAAATGTGAGAATTTCTTTAATGTCCCTTGTACGATGCGTGAAGAGCTGTTCTGCCTATGCAGAAAAGGGCATTTACCTGTTTCTCTGAGTTCCTTTATGTGGGAAAGCCTTATCTTCCAATCTTTTTGTAACATTATACAGAAAATTATTTTTAGACTTTTTGTCTAAGACTAAATTTTTGCTATACCCAAGGTCATGTGAAATCACATGCTGCCTGCAGGACAGAATTCTTATTACTGTCTTGGAGGAGCATTATCTTCCAGAATGGTTCTGCGTTTCAGACCTTGCTTAATATCACAGATGCTCTAATACAGATCTACTTTCAGTGAAAAAGCTTCCTTAAGAACAATATTCATAGTGTTACAATGATTTAATTCTGAGTGTTATCAGGAAAAACTCTTTTTTTAAAAAACTTTTTAATTTTAGGGGCTTAATTATCATTATAGATTATTACTTAATGATGAGAAAAGGTGAAGAAAGAGAATGCACACGTATATAAAGATCTTGTAAAGCCAATGGAATCCGAGAAAACAAATTGCAGTGTTGAAGGAAGTTTATAGTTCTCTTTTGTAATTTTCCTTTTATGATGAAACATGACTCAAGGTCAGAATTTTTATAATTGCCATTGATGCCTAGATAAAATTTGAATTGTTCCATTAAAAATTACCCTTAGTCCTCTCCAAAGTCTCAGTGGAACTCAGTTAAATGTTTTCTGATACAGTAATATTTCATACAAGGATTGAAATAAGTAGTTGGTATGTTTTCTCGGATTACATTAATTGTTTTTTAGCATTAGCAAATGGAAAGGAATATATTTTATCACCACATCACTGCAGTGGAACTTTAATACATATTGTAAACTACAGAGTTAGTACAAAGCCTGTACTGACTTAAACTGGAATGTGTCTGTAGCATGAACAATTCGTAAAGCCTGAAGCAAACATGTATCTTGCACTAGTACAGAGAGCTTAAGAGACCACAGCCACACAATAGCAAATGAAATTGGTACTGATTTTTTGGTTCATTAGTTTGTTTTTTTTGTTGGTTTGTTTTTAAGATGACTGGCTTTGGATCTCTGAATCACAACGATGACACAGCTAGGTTAGTTAGGTTTCCTGTGCTTTCATCGAAAAAATCTCATCAATTTCATATCTTTGCTCTCCAAGCCACTTGCTAGCTCAAAATTAAGTGAATTTTTATCACAGAAAACTTAGGTATAATTAGCATGTAGAGTTACCTCTCATGGTTTTCATTAGTTTAGAATAGAGGTAATCAAATGGTGATTTTAGTTAATTTTTGCTGAAAGGGGTATAAAGAAGAAACCACACCTGAAAAAGTGTTGCAAAGGGAACTGAATACCCTAATTTGATAGTCCTCTTATCTGTGTACTGAAGAAAAAAAAAAAAGGAATAATAATAATAAAAAAATACATGTTTGCTTTAAATTTTTCTGGAGAATATACTTAACATTGCAAATTTACTTAGGTTAGCATTCCACTTTGGATACAGATAACAGCCAGTACAACATAATTTTGTATTTGTTATACAAAACATAAAATACTGAAAGGAAATGAGTGAATTAGTACTGGAAGAACTGAGTTTATATCAAATGTATCATTATTGTCTGGTCTCCAGAATTAATTAAAACTGGGAAATAGGATTGCAAATGAGCCTTTTGATGTGGCATCAGCAAATCTGCTGTAACCAAAGGATGATGGGCTGAACCATGCTTTTCACATAATCTGATTGAGAATATGTTTTACAGTCACAGTTGCACAGTGAAATTTAGTTTTAAATAAATTACATTTTTTATGCAGTATAATACACTTATTTTACAGAAAGATACCTTACTTTACATATGTCAGTCAATGATAGTTTTACATACGTCAATCAAAGACAGCTTAAAAGTGACTCATGAAACTGATTTTACATGAACAGTTATCTTGCATATTGTGCAAGAAGGAACAAAACAAAGCATGTAAGATAATACATGAAATTACGTCAAGTATTTCTCTTCTGTTTCATGTAAAGCATCTTTTTGTTAATAACACATATGGGATTTGGAAGCATTGCAGCTTATCCAAACAATAAAGAATGCTACATCCTGGCAAGAGATCAATTAACTTCTATTACTTGCATTTTAATACCTTTGGGCTAATCCTGTCAGTGTTAAAGGAAAGAGCAAATTCACATATATGTGTCATACATATAATTTTATTTCATACTATGTATAATGATTTTGTGCTTTTGCAGGCTCTTCAGAGATAAGGGATTTATATTTTTTTAAGTTTTACTGTGTTTTGTTTAGCATGATATACCATTTAATGAGGAAACAGTGATTTAGCAATATTATTAATGAACAAATTAAAAGTAAATTAACACTGACAATCTGTTACAATTCTGATCCACAACAGAACTTCTGTTCAGCATACTAATCCTGGCTTGTTTCTTCTTATTTGTGATGTTAATATTTATCTTCATATTAAATAATAAATCAGGCAAACTT
The DNA here is from genome assembly GCA_013396975.1 of Bucco capensis. Taxonomy (NCBI): domain Eukaryota; kingdom Metazoa; phylum Chordata; class Aves; order Piciformes; family Bucconidae; genus Bucco; species Bucco capensis. Next base: position 36,485 of record VWZO01010549.1, on the reverse strand, counting down.
TTAGAGAAAATATTCTGTACATATATTTTCATGTAAGAATATTTCAAAACTCAATGTTTCTAGTGCTGGTATACTTGGTCAAACAACAGCAGTTTGAGTGAGTTGAAATGCAGATGTTTAGTACAGCAAAGAATCAGTCTGAGAAACAAGCACAATGTATTTACATCAGGATATACTATGTCATATTTGTTTAAGATCTTTCTTTGTTATTCAAGATACAGATGTTATTTTATTACAGTGCAAGTGTGATGAAAATGAAGCAATAACATGAAAGTCAAAAATACCACCTTTGTGTCTAACAGATGCTGCTGCTTTGGCAAATAGCTTTAAAGCTGATAGTCAAAAACTAGTTCATATTTTGATAACCAGAGTCCAGAGAGATCAAGACATGTATATGTTATGTAGTAAGGACTACTGCACTGGGAATTAATTGTAGCTGGTTGGTGGTAACTATATCATGATCTGAGCTTCATTTCAAGTAAACTCCAATAATATAATAATTTCTTACTGCTCCATATATCCAAGTAGTGAAATGGAATGAATTATATATCTCAAGTGGCGATAATTTAAAGATATTTAACATTCATAAAGCGTTTGGAACACTTAGTATAGTTTGAAATTATATGTACAGAGAAGTGAAGTAGACAAAGAGCTGAGCTTGTCACTGTCTAATTGATCATCTTTATAATGACCCTTTCAACTAAGAAGTGAAAAATTTCACTTCATTCTTTGGTGTAATATTTGAAATGAATATTGCATCGTACCTTGTAATTTTGATATTATAGTCAATAAATTGTATAATTTCTGATGAGTAGTTCTATTGATAGTGTTAAAATGTACATATTTGTTGATCTGAATTCTGCTTTTATTGGTGTGGGGGACCTGTCATCCATATATGTGTTTTGAGGAGGTTTTACTTTGGAGTACAGGCACAGTCTGAAAATCACTTGGGGTCTGCTGTGGCCCCTGGTGCGATAACTGTGCCCACAGCAGAGGGAGCATTAAACTCATTGCCCACGGGAAAGTGTGGGGAGCGATAACCATGTTCCTAGAATCCTTGGATGGGTAGGATGAGCTCATTAGCTTTCTGGCAGTCATCCTAGGAGAAGGACAACTCTGATTCCAAACCCGGGCAGATGGAGCTCATTTAGGCCTTCCTATAACAGGGCTTACATTGTTCTCTGAGGGACTTTCACTGCACTGTGCTCATTCCATTATCCACAGCCCTGTTATGATAAAGGAAGCTAGAGCTATATAATGGGGGTACATGAAACAGAAAGTTATTTGTGTTCACCTTCCCTCCTCCTTCTTCCCCTAAAGTTTTTTTTCTAAACTGCTGCTTGGCCAGCCCCCTCCTCCCCCAGTAAGGTGATGCTGGTAGCTGTGGCAACAAAAGGGTGGTTGTGGGATGGACTAGAACTGCAGCAGTAGCCAAGCTGCACCCAGCCCGGGGNCAGCTTTTGCCGGCAAAGTCAGGCAATTAGAAGGGGGAAGAGCTGGAAGCCGACTCTGAACTAACCACCTTATCTTTCTTTATTGTTTATCTCTTTCATACTGTTGTACCATTTAAATTTAGATAAAGCTATTCTTAGAAATTCACTGTCTCCGTGCCTAGTTTTTTTTTTGTTTTTGTTTACTGTTGTCCCCATCTTATTGGGGAGAGGGGGGTCTTGGAGACCTTTCCTCAAAAGATTGTTCTTTTGACCCTAGCTTCCGGTCAAACCAGGACAGAGCTCCAACACGGCACTGAGCAGCAGCCCAAGTTTCAGTACAGGGCGAGGAAGTAGCTTTCATGTGCAAATCACCTCAATGAAAGCCATGCCTGGCTCAGGGAGCCCTGGGATACTTCGCTCCCTAGTTAAGCTGGGACAAAGACGTCATACGTCTCTCTTTCTCTTTTGCCCCTGCACCTTCATTGAGACAGCATACAGGAGGAGACAGAGGAGTGCCATGTGGCCCTCTGCCATCTTGACCACGCGGTGCTCCGCCTTCCATCTAGACTGGGAACCTTTCCTCTTCAGTCATCCATGTCCCTGGCTCCATCCATCATCTCAGCTCACCTGACCTTTCTTCCCACCCCAACCGGACTATATTTCTTGGAGTTTTTATCAGGGGTGGGGGGGGAGTAACCTTGTGGCACGGTGAGGCGGGAGGGACCAGGAAAGTTTTTCCTACCTGTTTCTGTATTTGCACTGTTATATATATATATATATATATTTATTTGTTAAAGTTATTCTTTACTACTTTGCCTCGGCTGTGAATGTGTTTTCATTATACATTTCTTCCTTTATCCTGGGAGGGGGAGGCTCTTTTATCTGGGTCTTCCTAAAAATTGCCTTGTCAAACCAAGACAAACTATTTCAACAATAGCAAGTAAGTGAATGAGAAACACAGATAGTGAATGTGTAAATCCAGTTCATTCAAGAAGTATTAGACTGGAAGTCTTGTGTTCATTCAACAGCTGTGTCCATGCTTTCTGAGCATTACAATGAATCCAACAATATTTCAAGCAGAGAAAACAGAGGATGGCTTTTAGGTTATCGAACTTATTTTAAGTGGTTGTTAGAGTTTTGGTTTGTGGTCTCCCCTCCCCTCCCCTCCTCTCCTCTCCTTCCCCTTTCCCTTTTTTCACAAATATTAATTATGCTGAATATTAATCAACCCTTCTTTCATCTGCTGTGAATGGTTATATAGAGATAAATGACATTTTTTTACTTTCCCTAAAAGCACTTGTAGTCACAAGGAACCTGAATCTGTAGTTCACTAACATCTAAAATATGTCCTTTATCATTTTTTTGTTGTTTCTAGGCAAGTACAATTCTGCTTATTTACAATTTTAAAATTTATCTTGTTGTTTTTGGAAAACCACCATGTTTCCTTCTACATTTTTACTGTATTTCAATGGTTGACCTAGAGTTTCAGAAAGATGACCTCCTCTCATTTAATAAGTGTGCTTTGGTACATGTGAAAAATACTCAACAAAACTAAGCTGTTCTGTTTCAGTTCCCAAGGTACATTATTCTGCTTCTGCTTTGGAATAGTACAAATATAATATGTGGTGAACTAACTGGAGGTAATGCATTAATTGAAAACAACCACATATAAAATATATGCATTTTCTGTCTGTAGTCAAATAAGGGGAATGGTATTTCCTATGACTGTATTGAATTTCTTCAAAGGGTCATGCTTGTGTTTAAACCTTACCACAAAACCATAGAATTCACACCTTCTTAGTTACATATAAAAACACTTCAGGTATAACAAGTCCTGACTGAATAAGTACCTAGCTTTAAAAACCAAAGCCTGTAAGACTGTAATTCTTATTATATACCAGATGCTTTTGTTTTCTATGGAGACCGTTTGTTCTTGTAATAGGATCATCTTTAAAAGGATTGTGTGTCTTTTAGGAAAAAATACATTCCCCCAAATTTGCAGTGATCTGTCCCAGAAATATTTGGGTTTCTTATTATTATAGTTTTACTTAAAATACTTGCTCATTGTTTCTTATAAGGAAAATAACTCCGCAGTTTGTGTTTTATTCTCATTGGCTGGAAATAATTTTCTGTTTTAAAGACCTATTTAAATGAGTTTAAAGTCTCTCACAAGCCTGAATGATTAGTGGATGGGATTAAATAATCGTCCTGCCTTTTTGTTCCTTCTGATTGTTTTCCTGCTGTCTCAGTTCTCCAAGCTATCTCATCAAGCAGCTGTACAAATCCATGTCAGAGCTACAGACAGTGTGATAGAATCCAAAGACCTTCAGGAGAGAGAGAGAGAGAGACAGCTGCCTTAGGCAATGCTGGGATTTATCATTTATCTGTTATCATATCTGCTCTGGCTGGGATTCACAGAACAACTGAAACCAGTCAAAAATTGATGAGCTCCTGTCCTGCTTGTGTTGGCACTGGGATCATGTGCCAAAATTAAGAATGATTTCCAAGAGCTGATCTGGCTGATATCTTCCTCTACCAAAAGCTTACTACACAAGTGTACGGGTGAGAGAGCAGGTAACAGGCTTCTAAATAGCAGGTCTTTGCAAAATTGCACCAATAGCAAGGAGACAAACCTTGAAGGCTGCTAGTTTGCTTCAAAGAACAGACAGACTGACATTCAAGGAAGTTGCCACACATATGTTATGTGGCTTCTTATGTGGCTTCTTATGTCAACATCAGATCTTTCATTGACTTTAAGGAAAAGTCAATGACCTCAATGACAGGAAATTAATTTTAACATCAAATCACTCGTTCTTCCACCCGTGTCTCCAGCTGGGGAGAGTAATGAGGAACACACACAGGGTTTTAAACTTGTTTCTACACTCAGCAATATGATAAAACAAATGCACCGTGATCATTTGAAAAATCTGGTTCATGCAAATTTTACAGTAGTACTTTAAAATTGGCTCCTTTTCTGTGAAAGCCCTGACACAATTTTCTTCAGGTTTCATCACAGGGAATTAAAATACCCTGAGAATTGTGTTAACATTATGAACTTCTAGTGTTAAGAGATTTTCCAAGAGGGATATGACATTATGGTTCCTGCTTGTTATTAGCAACAAAAATTTATGGCTACATTAATTCTTAATCAGGAGAGCGTTTATTGATGGATAGGCTGATTACAGCTTGAAAAGAACTCCAATATCTTGTCCACTAGTATTTATCCACACCTCTGTCTGCAAAGTCAAGAAAGAGAAGTCTAAAGTGAATCTATAGATAAATGTAATCAGTTGTTTGCAGTTATCTTAGAGGTTGACTTCTGATGATACACTATTTGCTTTACTTATGTTCAAATCCCTGGTAGATTTTTCTTTGTTTTGATGGATCTGCAGAGCTGTGCAGATGAAGGAAACAACCCACATACTGCAAAACAACCTCTTCTAGAAGGACTGAGACAGAAAAATACCTTTTTTTTTAATAATGGAATTACATCAATCTTGGCAAAACATAATTAGAAAAATACTTTGAAACCTAAAATACATCAAAAGGTATGTCTGCTTTAGAGGTATAGTTTGGTTAAGAAATGAGATTTTTTTAAAGTAAATCTCTTGATTTTCCTCATTTACCTATGTTTTAGTTCATGATTTGACGTATTGTGAGTTGGATTCCTTCTTGATCAAACTAGCCTAGAAGGTGTGCTTGCAGAAGGACTCCAGATATGTTCCACCTGTGAGCGAGTATTCAGCCCTTGCCATCAGATTAATCCTACTCCAAANAAACACATATATGGATGACAGGTCCCCCACACCAACTTTTATTGTTCTATAAATGCACTCGGACTATGCTACTTGCAAAGGCAGAATACCCTCTGTGTAGTAACAAGAAACTGTGCAATAGCAAGATTACTTTGTACATGGCCTAGATTTATGCCCACAAAAAGTGATAATTGATTCATTGTCTAGCTAGACAACCTCAGCAGCAATTCTAATTTTAATTATATGGTAGGCTCACATTGCATGTTGCTATTTGGGTAAATGGCTTTACAAATCCCTGCTGTACTAAGATATTGCTTAAAATAGTGGTCAAAGATAGGCTGACAGGCAATGGAAATAAACTTTGGAGCAAATGATATTGCATTGGTCTCTCATTCTAATTTTCTTTAGCTCATTAGTGTATATCTGAATTTCTTTAACTGTGCAAAATGGGAATTTCTGAGGCACGGAAGTACTGAGTTCTAGAAAAAGTTCAGATGAAATAACAGAATGGAATGTTTTTTGGGGGACCAATTATTGTGCAGATATTCACTCTCTCTGTTAAGTCTGACAGTCTGAGAAAAAGTTTCTCATATAGGAAACAGAATGATGTATAATAGATGTTTCATATGAATTTCTTGTTTACTTACTCCAACTCTTACCTGCACTTAGGAGTATTTGTGAGTTTGTCTCTACTCATTGGCAACTTTGTCACTTCAGTATGTGAAAATAGAGGCACAATGATGTTGACACACACTAACTGCAGAAATCTTTAAAAAGATTCTAAAATTAGGTCTCAGTTGGGGGTTGTACTTTCTTATTCCCATAAACTGGATGCATGCCCTAAGAGAACTGTCTATGAATCTAAGGAAAAGGAAATACCTTGAAGAGGAGAAAAAGCATACTCTGAGAATAGGCTGTGCCCCAGACAGATTTATTGTGGCATTATATTCACAACAAGTAGTACAAATTAATTTGGTTTTGTCTGTAAGTCAGCTAACTGCATGTGAAGTAGATAATCTGAGTTGAAAGAGACAAAAAATAGTGTTAATTAAATTTTTAATGGCTATCTCACCCCAGCTGAACTTCTCAACAGAGTTTGTAAAACTTTGAATGAGTAATACATGTGCTTTAAGGTTTACAAATAATTAGAGTGCTGGATATGGAACTAGTGAGATGAAAAGTAGTGTATTAATGATCATATCAATTGGTAAACCATAATTACTTGCATTTCTATTTTTGCTCAATCTTTGTAACCATATAATTAATTCAGAGTTTAAGGGATTCAAATAACTGGGAATTGACATGGGAAAGTGAATCTAGGAAATTAGTTCAAACAATTCTTAATTAGTTTTTGTCAGTAATTATTAACTATGAGATTTTAACAGATAGACTACCTTATTTTTTTTTTTTTGGAAGGACAAATTGATTAGTATACCTTGATAATTTGCCTCTGAAGTTTTCTTTTACTTTCCATAGATGCAAAAGGAAATTCAACGCTTTTTAAATAACTAATTTTAAAATTAAGCACCCAACTTCACTCTGAAATCACTTCTAAGAAGATAAAGTTTTCTACTATGAATCATGATCTTCTTAAAGCTCAGCATTACCATTATTTGATAGTCTCTAGGGCTTCTGAAGTGTGATATTACAGCAAAACCATATGGCTGTTTCTGAGCTAAGTTACACGTAGAGCTTTTGGATGTGATTGAGAGGCAAACATACGCTCAGCAAGACTGAGTATCTGAAAACATTAGAAAAAGGGTGTGAGAGAGTGTGTGCTAGAGGGATCCACTTTCCTATATGAATAAAGTGAGGAGAATTATATCTCTCCTTTAGTTTTATAGTGAGTGGACTCAAGGTCCCTCACTTCAAGAAGGATGTTGAGGTGCTGGAGAGGGTCCAGAGGAGAGCAACGAGACTGGTGAAGGGGCTGGAGGGGAAGCCATATGAGGAAAGGCTGAGGCAACTGGGACTGTTCAGCCTGAAGAAGAGGAGACTCAGGGGTGACCTTATCGCCCTCTACAACTACCTGAAGGGAAGTTGTAGTCAGGTAGGGGTTGGGCTCTTCTCCATGGCAGCTAGTGACAGGACAAGAGGCCATGGCTTGAAGCTGCAGCAGGGGAGGGTTAGACTGGACATTAGGAAGCACTTCCTCATGCAGAGGGTGATTGGGCTCTGGAATAGGCTGCCCAGGGAGGTGGTGGAGTCACCATCCCTGGAGGTGTTTAAGAGAAGATTGGATGTGGCACTGAGTGGCATGGTTTAGATGTTGTGGTGTATTGGGTCATAGGCTGGACTTGATGATCCTGGGGGTCTTTTCCAGCCTTGGTGATTCTGTGAAGGTCCCTGGTGTCAGGTTTGAACCTGTTTTCTTTCCTTCCTTTCTTTTTCTGTTTTACTTCTCTCTCTTTTGTTATGTGCAGACGCCATATGTACATGAACCACTTACATTGATTTTCACTAAGTCTTTTTAGATTTAAATATGTTGATGAAAAGAGGATCTTAACTGAAAAGCTCTGTTTGGGGCATCAGGGCAGAGAATAAAAGATTGCTGCTAATCCTGGGCTATGTCAGGATGATTGCTTCTACTGGAAGTATTGTAGGAACAAAGATCTTGCTTGCTCATTGCATTGTAAAGCTGCTGCCAACTCTGCCAAAGCACTTCTGAAAACTGATGGAGTGTGGTTCTTGAAGATTGGTATGTCTAGATCTTCTCATTTTTCAGTAAGATATCATGTTACAGTGACTGGTCTTTTTCAATTGAACGTAGTAAATGCCTTAATAGTATGTTTTCATTAGCAACATTCATGTTCACTTGCCACATTTTTCATCTTTCTTTTGACTTTAGTAGCCCAGTAGATTTCATTTCTTTCAAATTTAGCTGCCAAGAAATTTAATTGAGTAATAGAAGTTTTGTACTCAAGTAATTCCAAAACTAGATACTCCATTTAAAATGTATGTTAATGATATAATTAGTTGTGTTGATAAGGGATATCAACAGTCTCTAAAAAAAGGCAGTGTGAATATCACAGGAGTAGACAGAACATTTTACTCCTCTCTTTGTCCGTTGAACACCTTCATGAGTATTGACTAATTTAATCTACAGCATTTCCTTCATCCCTGAAAAAGAACTAAAACAAATAATCAGAGGTAGATTAATTTAGTTAGTTATCCTTAAGTAGGCTTCTAAAAAATAGCTCTGGTGAGGTGAATTTGGTATATTTTTCAAAACAGCATACATGTACTATACCCCCCAACAGACACACACACCATTTCCTGCCTTTTTTCATTGCTATTAGGAGACTTGATGCAGTCATTCTGCTTTATGATTACAGTTTCTCAAAAAATCAACACTTGAAACATCTATTTTCTTCCTCCTCCCCATTTACAAATAGATTGAATTTTAAAAACATTACAGAAGTAATTATTTCCTTTTTTTTTTTTCCCCCAAAAAAGCAGTTTAAAATTGCTTTTGATAAAACTATTTTTCTACAACAATGAAATGACTGTTATATAAACATTGCCTACAGGAAAGAACAGCAACAGAGGGTGTTACATCTTTAGAGATGTGACATCGTTGGAAAGGTAGTATATGGAAAAGCTCAAGAAATTTGCACTATTAATCATTTACTGAAAATCAGATGTGGCATACAGTATCTTAAAAATCTATAAATAAAAGCAACCTTCAGCACACCTTGCAAGTTGGTGCTTTTTTTCCCCCATGAATAGATTATTCTAAAGCAAATAGCATTCAAATATTAAGGTTCAGATAGATATAACTGGAGGGAAGATACATCTACCTATGCTCCTGGTCACAAATCATCTTTCTGTTGAAATGAGAAAACTAAACTAATTGTCCACACCCAAAAGACTGTATTTGGTAGTAATTTACAGTGACTAATGATTGACATTAGTTATTAGTGACTAATTTTATGCAGAACATTTAATTGTTTAGAGGTAGACTAGAAGGAGAAATATTTGGGAGAGAGGGAGAAAAAGTAGCTTTCTTTGAAATTCCCATCTTGAAAGAAAGAGAAGACTAATCTGAAAAGCCATAATGGAAAAATGTGTGTTGCAATAATGTTTATTCAGGTGGAAATGGAACTTCCTGTAGTTCAAAACCAGAGGTAAGGTCTCCTCAGATTACCAAGGATAAAAATAAAGGGTTGCGGATTTTTTGCTTAGTCATCAGAGAAATGGAACACTGTCCTACTACACAGCACAGATCTGACCCAAAGAGGGCTTAATGCAAAAACAATTATACAAAACTATTCATGTCAAGAGCAAAGAAGCTACTTCTGCAGTACTACTCTGAGCCTTCTGGCAAATTGCCCCTTTATCACCCAATGCAGAGTCTGCTAATGCAAACAGGAGAAGTTAGTGCCTAGTGTCTGGCATTCTGTTACAGTGGTGTCCCCCAGGGTTCAGTACTGGGCCCAGTCCTGTTTAACATCTTTATTGATGATCTGGATGAGGGGATCGAGTCTACTGTCAGTAAATTTGCGGATGACACCAAGTTGGGAGGCAGTGTCCATCTCTTGGAAGGAAGGAAGGCTCTGCAGAGGGACCTGGACAGGCTAGGTGAATGGGCAATGACCAACGGTATGAAATTCAACCAGGCCAAGTGCAGAGTCTTACACTTTGGCCACAACAANTCCCTGGAGGTGTTTAAGAAAAGATTGGATGTGGCACTGAGTGGCATGGTTTAGATGTTGTGGTGTATTGGGTCATAGGCTGGACTTGATGATCCTGGGGGTCTTTTCCAGCCTTGATGATTCTGTGATACCTTGCACATGTTACTGGGGCCACCTTAAGGATGCTCTGGATCCATTGCTTGGCTCCTGGGCTCTACTGGCAAGTGACTACAGCTAGCTCTGAGGCATTCAGAGTGCAGAGAGTGGGGATTTTGCATATTTACTGCCCTACTATATTGTACATTAGAACTGACAATGTGGAATATTTTTCATGCATGAAAAATTATCTTCTTCAATATTCTAGTAACTCCTGAATGGAAAAGAATAGAAAACCCCTCTCTGATTTATTTTTTTTCCCCAGTTCCATATTTACACATGAAAAGCACACTGCTGATTTAAGTTAGATACTCAAATTAACAAGATACTTGCTGTTTCAAATGGATTGCTGTGATGTGGCAGAAATAAATGTTGTGTTGTAGCCAATTTCAGGCATGCCATGAGAACACAGTGGGGTTGCTTGCAGGGTGTTGGGATGAGGCTTTAGACTCAGTATGGAATTGTATTCTTGTGGCTGAGAGGTCGTGTAGATGGGCTGTCCTTCAATGAGACTTCTGGACATGCTTTTATCAAAACCCTGGCAAGTCCTACAAGGTCCACTTAGGGAGCCTGTCCCTTTTGTTGGTTGTTGAGCTTACTCGTTTTGTCACTCACAGATCTGTTTGCCAGATTAAATTTAGCATACTTCCAACTGTTAGTATGCAGATTTTCCATGCATTATTCAAAATACACACTTGATATTTCAGATGTTATTTATTTCAAATATTTTAGCATTGTTCTTAAAGAATTTGCTGAAGAAAACCCCCCAAATAAGAAGCTAGATGAGCAAGACCTATAAGGAAGAAAATCCAGGGTAATCACAAAGTCAGAATCATAACCATTAACAAGATAAATAAGGAACAAGCAAGTCTGTAAACCACAGCATGCATCCAAAGACCCTCACTCTAGTGAAATAAACTTGCTTAAAAAAATCCTTTCAAGCATATGTAGTCCAAATAGACATTTCTAAATTCCAAACCTCCCTAAAACTAGAAAGTGTCTCCCTTTTCTTCATGGCATGTGTAGAAGCAAAGTCCTAGCTGTCCTTCAAACCCAATTCTTCTGGTGGAACATATTGTACTTACGTGAACTTATTTTTTTGCTGTTTGCTGTTCATTCTTATGCTGCTGAATGCTGGAACCAGAAAATAACCTGTAAGTAAAAAAAAAAAGGAGATAATAAGATTATTTTAAAGATTCATCTGTGTTAGATTCTTAGATGATATTGATTCTTATTTGATGCTGTGTGGATTATATCATTCTATTTAACATGATTCATAGCTGTTGATGTCCCCTCTCAGTCTAAAGAGACTATTTGACCCCCATTTTTAGTTTGATAAAAGCAAAAGTTATTGTTTTTGATTTCTGATTATGCTATTGAACAGATTATCTTGCTTCGGTCCTCCAGGTTTTGCATGCCTTCAAAGCCTCCTGTGATGCCAGGGAATGGAAGACCTGATTTACAGCATTTATGCAGATGGTTAATGATTCCCTGCTCTAGGAATACTGTTCACTGATGGATGCACTCCAGTAACTAACTTCAGATTTCCCTGGCAGCAAGATCTGCAGCAAGTTAACATTTGTATTCAGTGTGCAATCTTTACAATATATTCAGTCTAAAATGAAAAGGTGGATCGCTCCCAGACTTAGTGGAAATCTTTAGTTCTATTACAAGTTCAGAGAAATTAAAATAATTTCCTTGCTCAAGGTAAAACTGAGGTTCTCTGTTCTTCTTGTAACTTAGCTATTTTTCTGTATTATACCTTTTTATTTTTTTACAATTTTGTTTCCTTTTAATTCTCTAAATTCCTAGCTATCTCTGTCTCTTCTCTCTTTCCATTTGCTCTTTAAGCTGTCCTAAATGTATGCAGAATATCCACTGAGATCCAAGAGTACTAGCTGTAGCCCTATGGAAAAATACTGAGACACAAGCAGAAGGCAAGGCTGCAGAGCGGAGCAGAACAACATAAATACCTTTACCTCAGAAGATACACAGGACATGATTGCTTTGTGGAAGCAACCTTTGTTTCTTCTGCCAGCTACTCTGCTGATGGAGGAGTTGGCTTTGTCTCTGAATCACCCAGCCATTAAGGCCTTGATGGCCCTTTCCTTATATGGTGGGTGAGGCTGGCTTGTTTTTGTTTTGTGTCAGCTAAACATGACACCCAGGTTGGGTTACCTTTCCCCACCTTTCGAACTATATATTTCATGAATATTCCCTAATAAACTTGTCTTTGCTGTTACACCCTGAGATGCAGAGTCCATGCTTATTAATCTGACCTCCAACAAATGGCGCCCAACGTGGGCCATTGAGCTCCAGTTTCTCTTACTTAGAAGCATGCCTTTTAAGAGCCGTGGGAAGAAGCAAGAGTAGGTAAAGCCTCTTGGCTCTGGTTGGAGGTGCACGGGTGAAATAAAAAAACATGCATGGAAGACAGTCACCTTGCCGCTGGACTGCAGGTGAGCAACCGTGAACGGGTCAAAATTAACCGAAAATAGAATCGGTCATAGGGGCGCACGCGTCTTTTTGAGCCCCCAAAACAAGCAACACCAATATGGCCAATGCCAATGCTTGTCTCCCTTTGCAAACTGCCCATGATGGAGGCACAGGTCACTTGCTTAAACAGCATGGCTCAAAGACTGATGGATGATCCCTGTAAAATCTGTTGCTGTGAGCTCAGCACAGTCAGCCTGGATTGGACATTAATATCTTTGATAATGCTCAGTGGGACAGTATTGATGCACGCCTGTGGCATGCAGCCACCAGAGATGAATAAGCTGCCCAGATCTAATAGCAGGAGCATGCCATCTCTGAGACACTTAAACAATCATGAGCCCCAGAAATGAGTAGCACCGACGTGGGTTGTGCTGCAAACTTGTCACGAGAAATATCACCCCCTCACTCACCCTCCGCCACAAAGGGGAGTCCTGCTGGAAGGTGGCCACACGCAGGGAAGCAGAAGTGTTTGGAGAAGGAGCCACATTTTGGCTTCCCCCCCGCTTTCCTTCACTTTCGACCCAAGGGGAGGGTGGAAACCGCCCGAGAAACTGGAAGCTGAGAAAAATTGAGAGCAGTCAGCCCAGCTTGCCTCTTCCCCCCACCCTTTCCTTGTCTTCAGTTCCCTGAATAAAAGAGAGAGTAACAATTGCAAGTCTCAAGAAATAGAGTTTAGATTTTAATATTTTATTCACATTCTAANTATTAATCTGACCTCCAACAAATGGCGCCCAACGTGGGCCATTGAGCTCCAGTTTCTCTTACTTAGAAGCATGCCTTTTAAGAGCCGTGGGAAGAAGCAAGAGTAGGTAAAGCCTCTTGGCTCTGGTTGGAGGTGCACGGGTGAAATAAAAAAACATGCATGGAAGACAGTCACCTTGCCGCTGGACTGCAGGTGAGCAACCGTGAACGGGTCAAAATTAACCGAAAATAGAATCGGTCATAGGGGCGCACGCGTTTTTTTGAGCCCCCAAAACAAACAACACCAATATGGCCAATGCCAATGCTTGTCTCCCTTTGCAAACTGCCCACGATGGAGGCACAGGTCACTTGCTTAAACAGCATGGCTCAAAGACTGATGGATGATCCCTGTAAAATCTGTTGCTGTGAGCTCAGCACAGTCAGCCTGGATTGGACATTAATATCTTTGATAATGCTCAGTGGGACAGTATTGATGCACGCCTGTGGCATGCAGCCACCAGAGATGAATAAGCTGCCCAGATCTAATAGCAGGAGCATGCCATCTCTGAGACACTTAAACAATCATGAGCCCCAGAAATGAGTAGCACCGACGTGGGTTGTGCTGCAAACTTGTCACGAGAAATATCACCCCCTCACTCACCCTCCGCCACAAAGGGGAGTCCTGCTGGAAGGTGGCCACATGCAGGGAAGCAGAAGTGTTTGGAGAAGGAGCCACATTTTGGCTTCCCCCCCGCTTTCCTTCACTTTCGACCCAAGGGGAGGGTGGAAACCGCCCGAGAAACTGGAAGCTGAGAAAAACTGAGAGCAGTCAGCCCAGCTTGCCGCTTCCCCCCCACCCTTTCCTTGTCTTCAGTTCCCTGAATAAAAGAGAGAGTAACAATTGCAAGTCTCAAGAAATAGAGTTTAGATTTTAATATTTTATTCACATTCTAATTGTCGACAACATGGACAGTGGCATTGAGTGCACCGTCAGCAGGTTTGCCAATGACACCGAGCTGTGTGGCGCTGCTAATATGCTGGAGGGAAGGGATGCCATCCAGAGGCACCTTGACAGCCTGGAGAGGTGGGCCCATGCCAACCTCATGTAGTTCAACAAGACCAAGTGCAAGGTCCTGCATCTGGATTGGGGCAATCCCAAGCACCAATATAGTCTGGGTGGTAACTGGCTTGAGAGTAGCCATGAGGAAAAGGACTTGGGGGTGCTGGTGGATGAGAAGCTCAACGTGAGTTGCCAGTGTGCACTTGCAGCCCAGAAACCATCTTTGTCTTGGGCTACATCAAGAGAAGCGTGGCCAGCAGGTGGAGGGTGGTGATTGNGCCAGTGTGCACTTGCAGCCCAGAAACCATCTTTGTCTTGGGCTACATCAAGAGAAGCGTGGCCAGCAGGTCGAGGGTGGTGATTCTCTCCCTCTACTCCGCTCTCACGAGACCTCACCTGGAGTACTGCGTCCAGTTCTGGAGCCCCCATTATAAGAAAGATGTGGATGTGCTGGAATGTGTCCAGAGAAGGGCCACAAGGATGATCAGAGTACTGGAGTACCTCTCCTATGAAGACAGGCTGAAACAGTTGGGATTATTCAGTCTGGAGAAGAGAAGGCTCTGAGGAGACCTTATTGTGGCCTTCCAGTATCTGAAGAGGGCCTACATGAAAGCTGATGAGGGACTTTTTAAGATGTCACATAGTGATAGGACTAGGGGGAATGAATACAAGCTTGAGGAGGGTAGATTTAGATCGGACATTAGGAAGTTCTTCACCACGAGGGTGGTGAGACACTTGAACAGGTTCCCCAGAGAGGTGGTGGAAGCCCCATCCCTGGAAGTTTTGAAGGGCAGGCTGGATGGGGCTCTGAGCAACCTGATCCAGTGGGAGGTGTCCCTGCCTATGGCAGGGGGGTTGGAACTAGATGATCATTACTGTCCCTTCCAAACCTGACAATTCAATCCTTCTAATGGGTTTGAATGTTTCTGTCATGTTCAATATGTGCTGGATCCAGTGACAGAAAAGTTCTTCATAATCTCATTTTAATTTATTGAGTTCAAATACTTGAATTTTTATACTAAAATGNCTCCCCACACTTTCCCGTGGGCAATGAGTTTAATGCTCCCTCTGCTGTGGGCACAGTTATGGCACCAGGGGCCACAGGAGACCACAAGGGATTTTCAGACTGTGCCTTAGACAATATGTATAGCCACACAGCAATAAACAGTAATCCAGAAATTTTGCAGAATTTCTTTCCTCATGGTATTTGTAGGATTTTCTCCATATAGAAACATCTACTCAACTCAGTGTTTTATGAGCAGAGTTCAAATTCTTCTAACATTTATGCAGAATTCAAAAGCAGCCAGGGGCCTTGGGATCCCCTTCTTTGAGATACCTTATTCATGAAAATTAAAAATGGCTGTTTGGCCTAGGGCTTTTGAGAACTCTTTAAAAAGGCATAAAAATTAAATTCATTTCAAAGGAAGGCATTCATGCTTAATGCTAAACAGATACTCAGCATGCCAGATTTAATGCAGATAGTAGTAAAATGCCAAAATACAGGAACTGCACAGCATAAATATCTCTGCATACAATAAAATTAAAAAAAATTATAAGAAGATAAATATTAATTGCAGTCCTTGTGCTTTATTCAATAGGTAGAGAAGGAGATGGGATCATCACCACCATCACTTCCACAGGTGTGTGTAAACACTGGACAACAACCCAAGTATTGACTAGTTACAGTAGAAGTTATTTAGAATTCTGGGTTGATTTCCGATTAGCAGAGGGGAGATGAGGTTGATTGGTGTGCCTGGAAAGAGGTGGACTCAAGTATTATTCTGAACTGTCAGCAAGGACTAAACTCTGCTCTCTCATCTTTAGCTTTAACATCTGTCACTAAGTGGGAACAAGCTGACATTTCTGTAGCAGCTTCCCTACTAATGCAGCTGCAAGCTTGGCTGTGTCCTTTTGGCAGCTCCTCTTTTTTTTATCTTGTGCTTATTGAATCAATGCTCAGCACCTCTGATGTGTAGGATTAAGCTCTTAAAGCTGGCAGATTATATTTGTAAAATGTAACTTCCACAGAGCAGGATATTTGATCTGTGGCAAGATTATCCCTCCATCTTTAATTAATTCATGTATATCCCCATCAGAATTTGCAGATGAATATGTCTGTAGGGGTTATCTTCAGAGAGATGGGCAACAAAACACAACCTTACATGGTCTCTATTTTACCACACAGAAATGATTCAATGAGTTAGTTGTGAATTACAGTAGGAGTAGCAAAGGATGCATAGGTCTGTGCTTAGACTAAATCAGTCTCACTATAAACTACTTAGTAAATGACCTCTGCACATTTCTATGAAACTATGTGATAAAACCTGGTGCTATGCTACATGCATACTGCTATTAAAAATGTTTAATGCATGACTTGTCTTGATGATTTATCTTAAGTATTGGTTCCTTGTTTGTAAAAGTGCATATTTTCCTTAGGCTAATAGCTTATATGTTAATATTTACTTCTAGATTGCTTTTGTGGTGAGTCTAACACACACTTATGGCAAGTCATGTAGAACAAATATCACAGTAAAGCAGCAAAAAAATTGTACGTATTTAGCAAAGGCATGTTTGCTAGTGTGCTGATGGCTAATGGAATGTTTTCCAGCAGAACTTGAGATATATAGAGAAATGTATGTGTGACATCTTTTAATCAGAAAAATATCATCCTAGTGTGCAGAATTCATAAGTAAACACAAACTTATCTTTCCCCTTGAAATATAAAACACTATTCAAAACCAGAAATAGCTTCCTTAAGTAATTTGGAATTTAAATTAAAGTTTTATCAAAGTGTTGGCAGAATATATTTAAAAATATCTGCTTAGAGACCTCTGGAAATTACTTTTTCCTGTGGCTTTGATTAAATATTTCATGGCAGTACGTGCTTATTTATTTGTGCTTGCTATGTCAAGATAAATAAACTCAAACATACCCCTCTTTTTATAGTAAATACACTTATTTTGAATATGGTCCCTGTCAAACCCAGAAGACCTGACCTAGGCAAACTGTTGAGTCTGCAGGGTGAATGTTGTTTCACGCTGAAAATGAACACACAGGAACATTCCTCACTGAGCTAGTTTGTTAATTTAACACTTGAAGAAATACATCGAAGACCACAGGCAACTTGTACTGAAAGTGAGGAGAAGCATGTCTAAACTTAGAGCTTCACATTGGTAGAGAATGAATGGTAGATAACACAAGCTGCTGTCTTTTCTGTTTTTGAAATTAACAGTGTTTGGATAAGTTTTCAACCTTTCCTTTTTCTGAAATGGATGTTGTAGTATTTCTCTTCCTCATGAACACTTGAGATTACCAGCTTTCCTTTAATCAAACACTGATAAATAAAACTGACCACAGTTTTAGATCTATTCTTGCAGTCACTGTGAGACTACCATGAGCAACATCCCTTTTTTTCACATCCTTTTTCCACCCCTTTACAAATCTGCATTGTCTTCTTCCTCTCCACCCACTACAACACTCCCACAACCTAGAGTAAAAACTCCAAAATAATACACTAGCTCATTTTGTTGCTTTAACCAAAGGTTTTTATTTGGTTCTTGAAACATTTCCTTTGTTTGGATTCGGAGCTATTACTTCCTCAGATGTAATGGGAAAAGGTAGGTACCTCCCACCCTTGCTTCTAGGATGTCCTCTCTGATTGAGTCTTAATTCTTTTTGAGCATCTCAGAGAAGCTCTTCTCCTACCTCTGTGTTCAAATAGCAAAGTTAATACTGTGAAGCAGATGCTTTTTCTGCCATTCCAAGCAGCTGATTTTGTATAAGCTGTAGCAGAACCTTCTGGTAAAAGATCTGCTCAGCAAGACCAGTATTCCAAGAAATAGATAACCTTTACACTTTCTCTTTGACTTCAAAAATGCTAGCAAGTTTTGTTAGTATTTGTTTAAAATGTCTGCTCCTTAATATAATTTAGTCTGGATGTATTTATTTTCCATATGCCTGAGGCATAGCATAGTGAAAATATTTTCATCTTGAAGAAAATTAGAAATCAAACCTTCATTCATCTGGTGGATAAAAGCCATGGCAGAATCTATGTAAATTTCATTAAAAATGATCTTAAAATGTCAACTTTTCTTGAATTTTGAAAAAGACATAAATCTCATGGGTTATGTTGGTTATTGTTTGTTGCTGTCATTTTTGTTATGACTGTGACTTTATCATATATTGGTTTCTATGTTGTACAGCCATATACTGAAAGGCAAACTCTCTCCCAAATCTTTAAATACATTGTCTGAAGCTACCAACATGCAAATAAATTTATGCCTTTTTATGAAGCTACATGAAATCAGTTGTTTGAGTAACTCTTCTTGTTTAGGGACCAGCTGTAGCTCTTTGTTGGGGTAGGTGGGTGTCCTAGTTTGACCAGAAGAACTAAGAATTTNGCAACTCCAACTTTTGTTTTCTCCTTATCAGTCCCTCCCAGAGAATTCTTTCGTGGGCGAAGGAAGGGGAGGAAAAGAAAACCAGCCATGGTGTTTTCTTAAAGAGGAAGTGTCTCTGTCCCTTGCCTGTTTAAAAGCAGACCAGCCTCATTTCTTCAAAGGGAATATGACGTACAAATGTTAGAGGATCCTTGATGTCTCTTTCTCTTCAATTTTAGTCACCCTATGACAGTGTGTTGACCAATTCTAGCTTCCCTCCACTAAATACTTAAATCCTGAATGAAATACTAAGAGAAAGCAATTAATCAGCCTTGCCAGTTTTAAGAGGAAACAATGATTGCTTGCAAATAGTAAATGTTTTCCATTTACAAATTTGCACTTTTTTTGACATGGCCAGCTTCCTGGAACTTTACAGATGTTTTTTTGCCTATCTTTAAGTATGTGAGCAAGGGGTTTCTCCAAGTGTTTGAGATTTTGAAGTGTGAAGAAGTTAGGCCTGCATTCTGATCGTGTACTGCTCACTATGGACTTACATAGGTCTCTTCATCTTCACAACGACTGACCTATGTGTTGTGATGACTGATTTAGTCATGGGTAATAGAAATAGTCTAGGGGTTGGTGGAAGAAAGAGAAATTTTGCCTTTGAAACTTATATGAATATTATTAATTTTCAGCAAATACATTTGCTCCTCATCCAGCCAATTTCACATGCATTTCTACATTTTTGTCCACAAATAATAGTTTTTCTTTTAACTTCAATTTTTGGGACCTTACTAAGTATTAATGAATTTTTTTTCCTAAATGACAATTACATGTTTCCTAAATCTTTGTAGCTGGTAACTAAAGAGAACAAATATAATGAAATGGAATACTAAAACTCAAAATAAGGATAAACAATGAAATTATGCACAGTGGTATTAAACACTGCAATTATTTTTTTATATTTTTCTTGTACTTCTTTATATTCATGCTCATAGAAGAAAAGTAATGGATTAGTAGGCATAAAAGTGTGAAAATCCTTTAAAAGTCAGAGCTAAGAAGAAAATTAACATAATATGAAGTTATTTTACTGGAGTTAATAAACCCAACAGTCCAAGACAAATACCCTCCAGCCATTTGTTTGAGCAAGCATTAAGTTTAGCAGTCCTACACCAAAACATGATACTCCAAATTAAACTTTTGCATCTCAAGTGACCTTTACAGCTGGTTTACAGTTCATAAATTCTTTACAATAGTGCTCTGTGGAGTAGTTTTTATAAATCTTGATTGTGCTGTAAATGTTATAGCACATACTTGAAATGGCATTTCCAGTCCTAACAAACAAGTGTGGAATGATTCCCCTATTCCATATGGAGAATTTTGCTTCAGTATTCATGAAATATTGGAGAACATTCCAGTAATGAGGGGTAGATGCCACAAGTAACCCAATCCTACTGGAGAAGAAAAACATGACTAATAAACATGTCTATATCAAAGTGGGTGGGAAGCATACCAACTCCTCGTGTATTAACAAGAAAATCTCCAGTTTGCAAAGCTTCTGAAGTACTCCAGTAGAGCTGCATAAAGATAGGATTGTGTTTTCCATTTTCTGTTTTGTTTTAAGACTTGATTTCTTGGCAAAGTGTCAGATTCATAGAACTGTAAACTGTGTGGTCTTTTTCATTCTCCCTAATACATTGGGATAAGTGTGCTTAGTCAAGCTATGTCTGCATAATCTTATTTATCTGTTTAACATGATTTTAACATGATTCTTTAATTTTTTTATTTTTTTCTGAAAAAGGAAAAAATAGTTAAATCCTATACTGAAAGTACTCTGATAACATGTTAAATCAGTTGTTTGATATTGTGTTGTTTTTTTTCCAGCTGTATATCCTCCAAGCTTTAGTTCAGCTATTTATTACGTAGTAACTACATAACATCTTTTAACATATTATAAATACATTTAATGAAAATATCATCACCCCTGAGTTACCATTTTGAGACAATCTTCTAACTTAACCACTTACCTCTCTTTAGGAGTTTATGAATGTTTTCCCATTCTTGTACGTGTAATTTAGTTTCTTGTTCACCTCTCTGAGAGCCTTTTCCATTTCTCAGCTTTTACCGTTTTCTTTTCTTGATCTCATTCCAGCATTTTATCCTTACTGTATCTTTTCTCTCTTTTTTTTCTCAGATATGAGAACATGAATAAACTCCGTCCTTTTTCCCTCAGATAGTCTGTTAAATGTGTTTCTACTCAGATAAATTTAAGTGTTTGAAACTAAAAGTTTTCAAATTTTACTTTCTCTGTAGATCTTGCTATTGAAAATAAGCCAGGCTTGAAAAAAAGCTCCCACATTTCCATGAATGTTAAATTATGGGTTTTGAACATAGAACTCTAAACCTTTACTCATTTTAAGGATCTTGTTCATAAAAAATACACAAGTTAAAGATGAATTAGTTAAAAGAGAACTACTGCTACGTGTGTTCTGTTTTCTCCTTAAAATAAGGAAAGCCTACAAGGTCAGCCAGAACCTGTGATGAGTAGTTAAAGCAGTCAACTCTTGCAACATATGGTATCTATAAATTACAGCATGATATTAGGAGTGGGAATTGGTTTAGTATATTGTTTTGATGGTTTTGCCTAGAACTAGATAATGAGATTTCTTTTATTTCCATCTACTTTAACAGTTCACAGGTACCCTATGAACAGTTAAACTCATCTGAAAGGATTGTGAGCACAGGCAGCAGAACATGATGCTTAACAAAGTTGATACAATCAATCTCCCTTTGATTTTTTTTCTGGATGCATTTATAGGGTTTTTTTTGAGACTCTCAAGTGAAATCTTTGGTGTTTGAAAGTTTCTGGTGCCACGTTTTTGTCCTTAGGTTATGTTGGATATAATTTTTAAGTATATAATCTTTGGAATTAACTATATTAAACCTGATATAATAAATACTAATACATTGGTCTTAAGCATCTGATTTATACTTTCTGAGATAAAGATTGTGTTGGCTTTGAAGTGAGATGGAACTTTTAAACACTTGCAACCTTTACTGTGTTTATTATGTAGATAACAGTGGTTCAGGGAAAGCTCAAGTGAGACCAGATTCCAAATATTCTAAGGAACTACAGGAAAAAGTCCTGGGAATCACTTCTGTCCTGAAATAGTAGAGGCAGAAGAGGGAATGGAGGAATGAAGAAGCAAATATTTTTGCATAAGTGGTTTTACCTGAGCTTTCTGTTTAATCAAGACAAAACCTAGCCAAGTAAAGATTAACTATTACACTACTGCAGTGATCAAATTTGTTGTTTAAAACCACTCTAGAGCCCAAAATCTGAGATTCATAGCCTTGTGCAAATTAAGAATTCCCTTTCATATCGTAATTATTAAAATATTAACAGTGCAATCCTTTTCTTTCAAGACCGAGTTGTGCTGATTATAAATTAGAGACTCTCATCAGCATGTTGATGCTTGGTTTATCTCCTTACTTCATCCATTTTTTTCTCTACACATGATCTTTTTCCTCCATTCTTACCTTTCCTGGCATCTTTTTGCTTTTTTTTCNGCGAAGCCTAGCCACGACGACGATGTTGTGTCATCTCTCCTTAACTGCACTATTTCCCTTAGTTGCTAGAACTGTAAGGATTGATGCATGAGAGTTGAAAAAAATGTAGGAAAATTTAGGAAAAAAGTGTAGGAAATTTTGACAAGGTGAGGTAGAGTGCTTGTAAGATTTGCCTCCTTCACAGGAACTGACATGTTTATGTATTGCTGCTACTCCTAAAACCAGAAAACCCACAAAGTCTCAATTCTCTTTAAGCTCTTCAAGTTTAAAGTAGTTTAGATTTCCAGAAAAGACGACTGCACCACCCTTCTAGCTTAGCCAAAGCAACTTCTGTACATAAGACTGACAGACTTTGAAACAGAAGCTATTCTTCAGAGAAATGTTAAATTATGGACTCAAACAAAACCAGATTCTAAATAAGGAAATGTTTCTGCCAGCTTTCAGTATATAATGCAATATTGGAACCATTTGTAAGACTACTGTTACATTTTTTAGCTTGTGAAACATCCTAGCTGATCATAAAATGTGCTGTATATGATAGCCAACCAGAAGCCTAGTAACATTTTGAGAAAGCTACATTATATTATAACCTACTCAGTGGGAAAAGATATGACTGAGAACCAGATACCTGGGACAAAACCACTGTGAAAATGACACTTTTATATGCAGAAAAGAGCCTTACTATATTTCCTACTGAGAAAATATCCAGATATTATATCCCTTTTAAGACATATTCCTGAGAAGAAATAAATTCAACTTGCAAAAGAAACTTTAGCCTTGCAATATAAACCTTTTTAATCAGTGGCAGTTTCGAAAATCCAAATAATTTCAAGAGTCATCAATAACAAGCATAGGTCTCTGAAATGAGTTTCCTGACAGGAAGAAGCAAAATATTTTATTTGTTTTGAAAGATTTCTTTTTAGTGAAAATGCACTGAGATTGTGTTGGAAAGCAGTAGCAGCTGACTGTCATTTCTTTGACTGCGAAACATATTCAAAAGGAGAGCCTGTGTATACTGAAAATCAAATGAGACATTCTTGCTACTTATGGTTATGAACCACCTCTAAAATTATTTCTGAATTAGGAACACTCATTAAAATGTATATTTGGAGATGTTATTGTTGCCAGCATTGTTCTTTGTGCATACCTTTCACACAGAAAAGTAAACCTCATGTAATACTGAGCAGTTTTCTATGAGAAGTCATGCTGACTAAATACCACCCACAGATTGGATAACATCCAGTTAAGTCATCCTCTTCTCATTTATAAACATCACTCCTAGAACATACATTCCAAAAAACAAGCAAAGATTTATGACAAAACTAGATCACCTAGAGTAATATATTAGGTTTAAATATAAGCTCTCCTGAGCCTGAGTGACAGTCTGTTTTTACTGGCTAATAATGCAGAACTTGAAATGTGCAGACTGACACATTCTACCTGGCTAATAATAAATAATTGCTCTACTTCATATGGTAAAATGCCTTAGAACAGTTTGTATGAACTTATCTTCTTGGTAACAGAAGATAGTTTAATCTCCTGCCAGCAGAGAAATAGCTCAAGGAAGAGTCATCTCAGTATTGACAGAGAATTGTGCCCAACCACTATGAAAATAGCTTTCTGAAAAAGAGTGAAAATGCCAATAAAAAAGAAGTGTCCAGTTCCAGTCCAGCTTTCTACTTCTTGCCTTTGTCTTGTAAAAAGGATCAAGCATCATGACCTTCCTTAAGACACTGTTGTTTGGGGTTTTCTTTTAAAATAATTTTGGCTCTCCAAATCCATAGGAGCTCTGTCATATTTACCCTAAGATATACCCTTGGGTTATTTCAAAGGCCTTGAGAATTCTTGATGATTCAGAATCCTACAGAGCACAACATTTAGCAAAGAGTATGTCGCTGCCTTGAGTTGAATAGGTGAACATCCAGCACTAGGTTGTGTTATTTTCGATTCCTTCTAAATTATTTGTCACGTAAGAGATTCAGTGGCCATTTATCTATTCCCATCCAAAAGAAATGGAGACTAGAAACTATGCTAAATTCAAAGACAGACTATTGCATTAAATAAATTTCTTCTTT
The DNA here is from genome assembly GCA_013396975.1 of Bucco capensis. Classification (NCBI taxonomy): domain Eukaryota; kingdom Metazoa; phylum Chordata; class Aves; order Piciformes; family Bucconidae; genus Bucco; species Bucco capensis. The sequence goes on along the minus strand of VWZO01010549.1, from coordinate 12,246 downwards.
ACAAAAAACTAGATAGAAAAAAGAAAGACATGAGGAAAGATTGTTTGATACTCTTTTGCTTTTAAAAAAGTAAAGCAAAATTGAAAGTAAAGCAAAATTGAAAGTAAACCAAAAATGACTTGCCCGATATTTTTTAGAGCTGTTTAAATATATAGCCTAAAAATGTGATGATTTGTACAAACCTAAGTTCCCAGATGTTTCAGTGTTTCTCTTATGAGTAGTATTTTAGACCTTAGGGTTGCTGAAAAAGATGATCCAGCCCTGCATACAGATATGTAATGTTATTCAATTTACATCTTGGTATTCCAACACATACTCTGTCACAGAGCCCTGATGTGAATATGTAATAGTGTATAATGGATAAGAGAAATGTTAGTAACAAAAAAAGCAAATAAACCAACCAAACAGTAAAAAAGGCATAAAATAAAACTAACAATAAAAAAGAAGAAAAAATGTTGAAAGACTACAATGAATTTTAAATAAATGCTTTCTTACTTCTGCTTCTCAAAGGAATTTAGTTAGTAAAAGGTCCTCTCATACAAAAAATATTGTACACCAGAAAGCTAGGTCCTGACTCATTTTCCTAACTTAAAGAAGGAGATGGAACACCCATGAGCAGAAACAGAGAAGTCAATTATCTATGAGCAATTTCATTTGTGTATAGATGTTCTGCTAGAGACTGAGGTTACATAACAGCAGGAAATCTGTGCAAGTTTGACATGAGTTCCAAAACACATGCTATATCCTTCACTGCATCATAAAATTTGCAAAGGCACAGTGGAGCTAAACATAAATATTCTATTGCTATGTTTTTACTGGGCACTCCATATTCATTGTGACAGAGGGATAATGCAGTGTTCTGTGCATGAAAACTGTTTTCAGCTCTATTTCGAGTGGCCTTTTCTATTCTACTGCAACTGATTTCCAAAACTAAGTTCCTCCAAGCACAATCTCCATTCAGAGCTCAGTTTCTGAGAGCTAAGNGGCACAGTTATGGCACCAGGGGCCACAGGAGACCACAAGTGATTTTCAGACTGTGCCATGAGAGAGCTAAGGGTAGACTTGTGCTTACTTCTCTTGCAATTTTTTAACACTGGAAAGCTAACTATGCTGAAAAAGCTTTCATTATGTTAAAACATGATAATGATCTTCAAATGTACAAAAGCTTGATGCAGAGAGTAATGGGATAAACAATGTTCCATATCTGGAATGACTGTGACAAGAAGTAAATTAAAGCAAGGTAGATTAATGCTGAAATACCTTGGAAGATTTTCTATCTCTAAGGACCGTATTGCTTTGGGAGATGATGGAAGCACTGTGACTGGATGTTAGACTCTATCTGTCAAGCATGGACAAGGTGCACTTGATTTCAGATTGAGGCAATAAAGAGAGTAGATAATCTCCAAACACTCCTGCCATCTATGTTTTCCATTATTCTTGGTGACTTGACATTAGAAAGAAATCATGTGTGATTTATCTGTGTAGCAATGGATGCTTTGGTTTCTTTCCATTTCAGTAATTAATTGTTCTAATATAAAATTCCCAAAATTTTATAATACAGCTGGTGAGACTTTTGGACAGCTAAGAAGCTGTTAAAATTTGACATCCCAATCTACTTTAAAATAGCTTTTAACCAAAATGATTATAATCAAATTTTTGCAAGTTTCTTAAACACATTAAAATATAATTCTGTTTTTTTTTATATGAGCAATAAATCTCTCATTAGCATGTCAAATTCTAGTTTATTTTTCCCTTCAGATTTGAAAAAAAAATTAATTATTCATAAACACTACAATCACTGTAAATAATGAAACCTTAAGAGATTGATAACAGATGTGTCCAAGTATGTGACTGATTAGAAAAGACTGTTGACTTAACATGAGATGAGAATAGGATCTCCTATTTTTCTGAATAAGTTTTAAAAATCTTTGAGTCTTTTTCTTTCTGATAAAAAAATGTCATTTTATCATTGGTCATTTGTAGAACTAGCATATCATAGTAACCTACATTTAACTGGTTAATTAATTTGCAAAAGGGAGGATCTGGTCCAACAAGCAAATTAGTAAACAAGGGAGAAGTAATTCAGGAAGGGAGGGAAAACTGGGAAATGAGTGTTAATTCAAATTTGCATGTCAAATTCATGGCAGATGACAACTGAATGTCACAGTAACCTTGAGGAATACTACATATACAAACTATCAGAGTATAGTATTAACAATGTTTCCCTAGTACAACAAACTCTCAAACAGTGGGAATGTTCCACTTTTCTGAAAAATGTTTCCATGAATGACTCAAGGCAAAACTCTACTGAGGTTCTGTTAAGTTATTTTTGTAATGTTAGGATACCAACACAATTTTATTTTTTGCCCAAATTCTGATCATCAATTTTATCCTCTATACTTCTGCATCTAGTACAAAATGAGTCTTCTGTTACTGTTCATTATTCCTAAATCCTAGAGTTAAAATACTCAAGCATCATTATCAAGCCAGAGCCGTTTTCTTTAATCCCAAAAAGTCCTGCCTATGGATATGAAATCTTCTTTCTTACCGTTTTCCCTGGCAAATATCCTGTTTGAAGTAATTTCACAGCAAATCTGAGTGCTTGCTTTGTGCATCAGATTCTTCAGTCAAGTAAGCAATTACAGAGTAATTTTGACAAATGTTTTTACACTTTTCAGCAAGAACATATTCTGTCTCCCCCTTTTTTCCCCCCGTGTTCTAGCCATGGATAGATATACCTTTACATGGTCATATAAAGAAAACAGGAATGTATTTTCATGTAACCATTGCAGTGCTATATTATGCATGTAAGAAGAAGAAGGTTTACATGATTCTTGCACCTGCCTGCCAATTTTATTGTTTCCCTTAAGCACTGGAAGGTGAACATAAACAGTACAAAAAAAGATAACAAATGCTGCAAAAGAAAATGTGACATTTGCTCATTGCACAAAGGGTATTCTGATATTCAGAGTAACAGAGTGCTGAGTGTGCTTATATTATCTATCCCACCTTGGTACACTGAGATCCAGGCACAGTCTGAAAATCCCTTGTGGTCTCCTGTGGCCCCTGGTGCCATAACTGTGCCCACAGCAGAGGGAGCATTAAACTCATTGCCCACGGGAAAGTGTGGGGAAGTGAAACCCATGTTCCTAGAATCCTTGGATGGGTTGGATGTGCTCATTGGCCTTCTGACAGTCATCGTAGGAGAAGGACAACTCTGATTCCAAACCCGGGCAGATGGAGCTCGTTTAGCCCTGGAAGGCCTTCCAGCTAAGAGAAGGACACTCTAATAAAACCTCTGTCCTAAGGACTTGGCTGCCAGCGTCCAAGCTTGCTAGGCCCTGGCAGATGAACCTTAGGACTAAAGGGTGAGTCCAGCTCTGCGCATGCTGTGTCTCACCTAAAAAAAATCCACTGTGCAGGCTCGAGGGTGCTATCTGCTATCCTCTTTTTATCAGCGCGCTTGGAAAAGGCGCTGATGAGGAGCATGGATGGAGCCCTCCCTGGAGCTTCGTTCGCGAAGCCTAGCCATACATACACTGAGATAGGATCAAGCTGGTGTAGAGAATCACCACGTGTTGTTTATAATCCATGATTTACCAAAACCCAAAAAGCACAACAACAAGATATCAAAACCATTGGATACTGTCCACAGAAAGTGTTATCTGTTCTGAGAATTTATTTTTTCTAGAATTCAAACTATTTTCATGCATGAAAAAAATTATATTTATTTGTTCTCTGACTCTGTTCACTAAACAACATCATATAATTAATTTTGTATCCTTTCTCTATTTCCCTACTATCTAAACTTTTGGTTTCATTTTTTTTTTCTCAAAAACGACATCTTCCAAATGATTTACTAATTTTACCTGGGTTTGGTAAACTCAGCTTCATGCCACACTCTCCTACCTGATGAAGAATCAGTCCATTTCTCTGTTGTCCACACAGCCAGGTACCCTATCTAAGGGAATCAAATTATTATATGGTCAACAATTAGGAAATTTAAAAAGCTGTTACCATTTAAACTTCTAGATATTTTCAAATTACAAAATTCAGTTGAGGAAATGAACAATAGGTGAATTTATGTAAAAATTTATGGGAATGAAAATTACTTTAATCAAAATATAGTTTCTTATTGCTTTCTCTTTTTTAATATTTTTATTTTTTTTATTACATTACATTTCCTTTCCCAGGCATATTTTGGACATTACATGCAAGTTTTTAAGGTTAATTACAGCTAGTCAGAGATCAAGAACTAATCAAGGCTATTCCTTATAAACTTATTTTCTTCAGTGAAATATCAGTTATCTTATTTTTTTTTTTAATATTTCCTGACGCACACCATTATTTTCTGGTTAAAACTGAATTTATTAAATATTTGAATTCAGAAAGCTTTTACAGATACCTTTTTTGTTTCTTTCTTTTCATAAAGAATAAAACACAGATTGTTATTGCATACTTCAGTCTTGTCTGAGTCTTTTTAAATTTTCTCTCCTCTCCTGTTAATCACCAAACCTATGTTTTGATTTTCTCTTTCTGCGTTTAGGGAACTTGATCTTGTTTCCTTTTATCTTCCTGTGCTTTTCTGATCTTATCCCTAAGGGTCTTGAGCTGTTCCTTTATATTCATGTTTAGACCTGTAATTTTCTTTCCACTTTTGTTTGGTTTCTTTTTAAATTTTCAGATCACTGGAGAGATTCCGATTTTTCCACAATAGCTTCTTACTGTTCTGCTATCCCTTGATTCACTTGTGTATAACCTACCACCATGCATTAAATATATTTTCTTTCAGTAACTCCTCGCAGTGCTGCACTCTCTTACCCTTTAAATTTTTTTCTCATCCCAGTAGACTCTCTCCTATACTCCTGGAACAGGTAAAGTTTACCTTCCTTTCTCAGCCATCACATTCCTGCTCTTTTATCTTCATAATAATATTACTTCCTACAGCTATTCTGTAATCTTTCACATTTTCAGTTGTTGAATGTACCTTTTATTTAAATATTTTATCACTTTTTTTAGTTGAAACAAGATATAACCAGGAGCTTCCTTTACCCTCGAAAGCCAAAGCTCTCCCCCCCATCCCCCCCAGTAATCCATGGATTGACTGTGTGTTAAGGGTTAGGGCTGGGCCAGCCACTAATTCAGTCACAGATATTCTCTACCACTCTGTCCTCCTCTGCTCTGGGAAGAAAAAAGGAATTAACAGAGAGAGAGACTTGTGGATTGGAAATGAAAACTTATACTACATTAATGAAAATAATAACAATAAAATGAAATATATACAAAACCAATAAAACCCCCTCAATAGCAACTATGCCACCATCGCCACTGATGCTGTAGCAGAAGGACTCAGCAGAAGACAGGTGTAATGGGATTTTTAGGGGTGGACATTGTATTGGGTTTGGCTGAGATGGAGTTAATGTTCCCATACAGTTTTCAGAAATGCTGTGCCTCGGGTTGAAGATAAAACCTGTGATGTTGTGACTGTTGCAAGGCTGGCACAGCACCAAGGCGATGGGGTGGATAAGATCTTGGGAGGGGACACAACCAAGACAACAGGAATCAGGCTGGATCCTGGAACAGGATTCAGGAACTCTTGGATTGAGATGGAAGGAAGAATGGACAAGGTCCTGCAACAGCAGAGCTGCACTTCTGATCCTCACTAGGATAGATACCAGTCCACCACCACACATGGCTCAGGTGCTCAGCTTCCATGGAAGGACAGAAGCCCAAATCTCTCCTTTTAGTATTTGCTGTTAATTAAGTGCTAAATAGCTTAGTCATGCACCTGCCTTGCTTGGCTCTTAGGCTTTGTGTAAGAGACCCCAAGGCTCAAGCTTGGTGTGAAAGTTTCAGGGACTGACCCTTAGTTTAATACTGAATGTGACATATGTGAAATGGAACATCTTATTGGTCAGTTTAGGGTCATAAGTTAAACCAGGAGACTGTGTCATCCTGCTTTGCTCTTTAGGTCTCTCTGAAAAATTACAATCTCATTTTGCTATAAGGGCACTAATTTTAGTAGTATTGAATTATTCCTCAAAAAATACTTAACCATCTTATCTTCTGGCCTATGTGGAACATGTGAGTTCAGCTCTGCATTTAATTTCCTTTTCTATTATTAAACAGGAGATCTCTTCCGTCCATGAATTTGTGAAAAAGTGCACCTTTGATACCTGGTATATCTTTCTCTCTTGTTCTCACACCTGCTGTTCCTAAGGACATTGCACCACAGTAACGGGAATGTAAACCTGTGGTTTAGCTCACCAGCTTTCTAGGATGTCATTTTCATTAGATTTTGTCTGTACTTTAATAATGTAGTTTTTCCTACATGCTTCCTTGCTGAGGTAGCTATGTAATAATATTCCAAGGGTTGGTCTCCTACTAGACCCTCTCAAGGTGAATGTCCTCTGCCTAAATATAGGCAGAAAAGTAGGGTTTGTTCTTTTTGTTGAGTTGGGGGGTTTTGTTTTGTTTTGTTTCTCCCATACACACTCTTCCAAGGTGAGTATCTTCCAAAAGACCTTTAGACAATGATTTTTCTTTGCAAATGATCTTAGGTACCAGCACAAGCAAGAAGTGATAGAGAGATAGTGTTCTTATTTTAGACTGTTCCATGTGAGCACTGTTTCTTTCAAGAAAAGGTAATTATAGAAAACTAAGTATAGAATGAGTCAGAATAGAATTCAGATATAACCTTGACTTTCTTGCCTCACATGCTGATTATACAGATTGTATATGGTATTGCCTATATTCCTTTATTTTGAGCCTTTTTGGGGGAGCGGGAGTTATTATGTCTTCACTGTTGCAGAGACAGGCAGCTAACTCCCACTCCAGAAACGCTGGAATAAGAACCTCAGGAGACAAAGTACCTCTGGGGCAGGGTAATTATATGATTTGTAATATGCCTTCCTCTCCTTTATACAATTTCTTCCTGCTGCAGAATTTGACCATTGGTCTCCTATAGTGATGTACTACATGCAATATAACAGACAATCAGGCACAGTCTGAAAATCACTNCGAAGCCTAGCCATACATACATATAACAGACAAATATGGGTAGGGGTATAAGAGTATCTTTTTTAAATGCCAGTTTGATCAGTTTCCTGTGGTTTTTCACCAAGTATGCCACATGAAAATATTTTGAGTACCAAAGAACAAGAGTTTCTCTTATTTCTAATGCATAGTGCCATACTTGATTAGGTACTGTATTTGGCAATGTTTACGTTGCTGTGGTTATGTGTTATACAAACTGTTAAAGTTGGGTTAGCAAACTCAGTACTTATAATTTTATAACCTCCATTTTTTTCAGATGCATAACCTGATCATGACACTTTGCCCCAGGTTAGAAATTTTCTTATATTCTTACCATTAAACACTTTATTTTTGTTAAAATAAAACTTCCATTTATTTTTTAAATGTTTTGTATTGACCATACCATACTATAGCTAAAGTATAACTTCCTTTGTTTGAAGCTCTTGTAATTTTGCACGTCACTAAAAAAGGTAAAACAAGGAAAGAGTTCAAACTAGTAATTTCAAAAACCAACAGATATTTTAACATTTGCCATTATTTCAATTTTTAGCATGCATTATCTCTTACTAATTGGACTACTTTACATTAAGACTCATGTTTCTAATATATGTGATACTATTATTTGTGTTAATTTGGATGATATAATTTGACCCACACAGGAACCAGCCTTCCTAGGGCATTTCAGAACTCTATTGTGCAGTTAAAGGTGAGTAAGTATAATCAAGAGTTAGACCCTGGAAACATCCATTCAGATTGACATTCATATTTTAGTCATACACTTAAGACTCAGTCAACACTGACAGAGAGTTTTGACTGTATAATTTATTCCTAATTATCTAGTGCCATAAGAATGGCAGAATAATCACATTGAGCAGTATCTACTGTAGGGTTTGGCTCTGTTACTTGTGCTGAATATTACCTGCTTACAGGGAAAATTTGTGCTCCCTGAGAGTGGCAGTATCTGGTTCCAAATTGCCAGTAATTCCTTAGCTCCTTGTGCCTGTTTCAATCCAGATGCAGTCAGCATTAACCCCATTGTTAGAAGTATTATAAAATCCCCACTATAACTCCTCTGTATTTAGTATCCTATTATCTTAAATTGCTTCAATAATTTGTTGGTTTTTTGTTGTTTTTTATTTTAGCTAAAGCTCCACCATTCTTTCAGCAATACCCTTTCTGTAAAACTAAGTTTTTCATCACTGGTTGGATCTGCTACAGTTTTTTACTTGGTCTTTTAATAGATTATTCAGAAGGAAAGAAAAGCACAGTGAGCTCCTGGTAGGGTGCAGTAATATCAGTGTTAATGTTCCCAAGGTTTTTCTTTCTCCAGAGCATAATTGTTGAACTAAGTCTTGTGGTGAAGAGCATACCTGCTGGGCTAATGGCAATAAACTTGCAAACAGTGAGAGACTTGTTCACTCAAGTTCAGTGTGTGAATAGGTCTGTGCAGCTCTAATTAGGACCCTGGTTCTGAATAGGTAGCTAAATATCAGATTGGTTATCCAAGTGAAGGAATTAAGGTGAAAATAGCCTATTCACATTTATAGGAAAATACAAAGTTCTGCACACTTTTTTGGCTGATTAGCATTACAGTGAACTTCACTTGGAATACCTTTAAATGTGCCTATGTGAGACAGAAAGCGACAGCTGAAATATAGCATGAAATGTAGCAATGAGTCTCTCATGGAAATGGTGCAGCCACAAAATAAGCTAAAGCTAGCATTTTGTCCTTAAGAAAGATATTTCTTAGCCTTTGATAAAAATAAGCATTGTTGTGTATCAGTAACAATAAAAACAATGCCATCATTTCAACTGGTGAATTGTCTATTTTGACACCACTCTCTCACCCAGTTATTTCATGGATGGCTAAGAGTGAACTGCAATAGGAGGTGTTCATATTTGTGCTTTAAGGGCTGTTTCTCTGTTGAATAGGAAGGTTTAATTTTAGTAAATTAATCACCTAAAGAGATACCTTGGACTCACATATTTTACAAGGTTTTAAAACCTGTGAAATACCTTTGGCTAAACTACCAATTTCTTTGAAGTTTCACTGCCTCTCAAGGCTAAACCCCAGTTCATTTTTTAACTCTTCACATTAATATTTCAGCATTTTATGTGTTTAACGACCTTTTCAGGCACTTTATTTGTATTACTTCTTTCTGACAATGCTCATGTTTACATAGCAATATAGTTCAGACAAGCACTGTAGAATGTAAGGCCAGGTTTGCCCAGAAGAAAAATCTGGAGGGATGTTTTGGACATGTTTTTGGACAAGTATGCAGTAGCAAATATTTCTTACTATTCTCCAAGACAAAACTTCACATATTCTTTTGTTTAGAGGATACAAAGCTCTTTGTTCTCTGTGCCAGAATAAAGGTTAATTGGTTGTTGTGGATTTGCTGAAAATTAGGAAGAAGAATGACATTTCTTAAGTGCCAAAAAGTGATTGGTAAGGAGAGAGGAGAACCTGAAACAGTTCAGTGCCTTAGGCTGTACATTACCCCAGACATGCTGATGTAACCTTACTTCTACTCTTCCCACTTGTCTGTATGAAAAGAAAACATTGTTTCCACAGAGCCTTCCAGAGATATACTTCCATTCACTGAAATAATTCAATTACAGTAATTTTCATGGGATTTTTCCATTACACCAGCACATGGGTTAGATAAGACAGAGCGTAATCATTTGCCTAAGTTTTCAAAACTTAGCCTTCATTAATTTCAAGAACAGAAAAGATTATGATAACCTAACCTGACTTTTTCATTTTATTGGTAATCTCATTTCCAATTTCATCCAATAATTCATTGTAAAGAGTGAGTGTCAGAGTTAAAAGTCTCCTACTAAATTCATGATTGTCATCCTTTGCAACTTCTTTGTGCTATCAGTCTCAGCAATGTGTAAATGTTATGGTGACAGTGGTAACACATACTGCATATAAACCATTTATCATGCCTTTATGAAATACAGAATCATAGAAGCATTATGGTTGGAAAAGACCTCTAAGATCATCAAGTCAAATCACCAACCTTTCACCACCCTGCCTACTAACCATGTCACTCAATGTCTTATCTATACATTTTTTTGAATGCTTCCAGTGATGGTGACTCCACCACCTCCCTGGGCAGCATGTTCCAATGCTTAACAACTCTTTCTGTGAAGAAGTTTTTCCTAATATCCAATCTAAACCTCCTCTGGTGCAACTTGTCCTATTGTCCTCTCACTGGTAACCTGGGAGAAGAGACCAACCCCATCTCGCTCCAACCTCCTTTCAGGTATTTGTAGAAACAGATAAGGTCTCCCTTGAGTCTCCTCTTCCCCAGACTAAACCCAAGTTCCCTCAGCTGCTTCATATAAGACTTATTCTCCAGGCCCTTCACAAACTTTGTGTCCTTCTTTGGACACCCTCCTGCAGCTCTATGTCCTTCTTTGATGGGGGTGACCTGGTCCCCACTCCAAGTTCCCCAGAGAGACATGTAGCCTGAGGGTTCCAGGGGGTGAAAAGCACTTTATTCAAATTAAGTGGGGGTTCTTAAAGCATTGATGAGGAATGGAAATGGCCCAGCTAGCCAATGGGGGAAACCAGGGGATCAGGAGCCAATAGTAAGCCAGGGAATGGGGAAAGATAGGGGAAACAACCAATAGGGTTAGGACAGAGGCAGGGCTGGCTCAGTGGGCTGTACAATATGGCTCCACCCATAGAAACCATGCGGTCACTGCGCCGGGAGTGGGAATAACAATAGAACTGAAAGTGAACCAGTACAACAAGAAATCAGACAATAACACTGGCCTCACCAGTGCTGAGTATAAGGGCACAATCACTTTCCTCATCCTGCTAGCCACACGGTTTCTGATCCAAGCCATGATGCTGTTGGCTTGCTTAGCCACCTGAGCACACTGCTGGCTCATATTCAGTCAGTTGTGAACCAGCACCCCTAGGTCCTTCTCTGCCAGGCAGCAATCCAACCACTCTTCCCCAAGCCTGTAATGTTGCATGAGGTTGTTGTGATCAAAGTGTAGAACCAGGCACTTGGCCTTGTTGAACCTCATACAGTTGACCTCGGCCCATTGATCCAGCCTGCCCAGATCCTTCTGCAGACCCTTCCTACACTCAAGCAGATCAACACTTCCTAGGAATCAGTACTGTTCTTCAATACTTGCACTGTTAAAACTTGAAATGTCATATATGTTTTAGAGAGAGATTTGCTTTTCTGTGTCTCTGTGCATGAGGCAACTGGGAGACAAGGGGACCCAGGGGCCAGCTACAGGTTCTATTGAGTGTCTAAGGCCAGGTGCTAGAGAAATTCATAGTGTGTGTCTGAGAAGAATAAAGGTCCAGGGGTCAGCTACTAGAGAGATCTATACTGTATGAATGTTTATTTATATATACTTCCCACTAATGGTCTTTCATCCAGAAAGTAATGGGATGAGGTCAAATTATTGGTGCTGTTGTGCTTGTGCAGATGCTGAGTGTGTCTGTTTGTGGTGACCTGTGGTTGGCTGTGCCTATACATTTTTTTTTTTACAGTTGGATTCAATGATCTTAAAGGTTTTTTCCAACTGAAATTATTTTATGGTTCTATGTGTGCATGTGTGCATATGTGTGGGTCTTATTGGGAACAGATACACAGCGTTGCTTCTTTCTGGACCTGAGGAGATGTGGCTGTGGGATCCTCGCCTCTATTGGGCATTAGGATTTAGATAATCCCAACAAATATGATTGATTTTTGAAGAAAAATAAGAGAAATTTCCCTCCTCTTTCTGCTTAATACCTTCCATATTTCCGTGTTCTTAGTCTTGCTAATTTTATGTCAGCTATCTTCTGTAGTTCTTTGCAGAAGACCAGAGGGAATAGTTTTATGTATGTGGCACTCAAACCAGGTATTAGGTTAATCAGAGATAGATGTTTTACTAGGTCTGCTAAATAAGATTATGACCTTCATTTCACCTATTCCAAATTTAAATAGGCTGCCCAGGGAGGTGGTGGAGTCGCCGTCCCTGGAGGTGTTTAAGAGAAGATTGGATGTGGCACTGAGTGGCATGGTTTAGATGTTGTGGTGTATTGGGTCATAGGCTGCACTTGATGATCCTGGGGGTCTTTTCCAGTCTTGGTGATTCTGTAAATCATAATAAAAGAATGTTCCTCTTTGCAGTAACTCTATCTCAAGCACCAACCAGTTATATAAATAGGCCCAGATCCCTCAGTCTTTCCTC
>VWZO01010548.1:15246-35192 GCA_013396975.1 Bucco capensis | reverse complement strand
TCATCTGGAATACTGTGTCCAGTTCTGGAGCCCTCAATACAGAAAGGACGTGAAAGGACATGGACCTGATGGAGTGGGTCCAGAGGAGGGCCACAAGAATGATCAGGAGGCTAGAACACCTCTCCTACGACGACAGTCTGAGGGAGCTGGGATTGTTCAGCCTGGAGAAGAGATGTCTTGGGGGAACTAACTAGTGACTTTCCAGTACCTAAAGGGAACTTACAAGAAGGCTGGAGAGGGCCTATTTGCAAAGGCCTGGAGTGAAAGGACAAGGGGCAATGGTTTTAAATTGGAGAAGAGTAGATTTAAACTGGACATTAGAAAGAAGTTCCTCACCACGAGGGTGGTGGAATACTGGAACAGGTTGCCCAGGGAGGTGGTTGAGGCCCCATCCCTGGAGGCATTCAAGGCAAGGCTTGACAGGGCTCTGGGCAACCTGATCTAGTTGGGGATGTCCCTGCCCAGTGCAAGGGTGTCGGATTAGATGACCTCCAGAGGTCCCTTCCAACCCAAACCATTCTAGGATTCTATGATCCATATAGGATCATAAGAAGCTACAATGAGGAAATTCCATAACATCAAAAGGGACTTCATATCCCTTGGAAAGATATGGAGAGGGTTGGGAGCTCAGATAGTGTTCTCCTCTCTCCTCCCTCTAGCAGGCTGGGACCCATGGAAATGGCGTCAAATTGATAGGGTGAACGAGTGACTCCGTGGCTGGTGCCGTGATCAGGGCTTTGGAGCGAGCTGGCTGTACTTATCAGCAGACCTTTAAACTAGATGTGTCAGGGGAAGGGGAACTGCTACTGAATGAATGGGAAAATAATGTCATTGCTAATACTCTAAGAGACAGGTGGATAATACCTGTGAATTACAAGGGACCTGGTGAAGGCACCTCCCAGAAGGTGATAAGATTGATAGCCCAGCTGACGTGCCTTTATACAAATGCACGCAGCATGGGTAATAAGCAGGACAAGTAGGAGACCTTGGTGCAATCAGATAAATTTGATCTGATTGCTGTCACTGAAACATGGTGGGATGAATCACATGATTGGAAGGTAGCAATGGAGGGCTATAGACTATTCAGAAAAGATAGGTTAAGAAGGAGGGGTGGGGGTGTTGCCCTCTATGTTAGAAAATGGATAGACTGTGAGGAACTGGTTCTGAGTAACAAGCATGAACAAGTTGAGAGTTTGTGGGTTAAAGATCAGGCAAACAAAGGTCAGCTTGTGGTCAAGGTCTAGTACAGGCCACCTGACCAATTGGAATCTGTTGATGAGGCCTTCTTGCTTCAGCTGCAAGAAGCTTTGAGGTCCTGGTGGGGGATTTTAACTACCCACACATCTGCTGGAAGAACAACACAGCAGGAAGTAGGCAGTCCAGGAGACTCCTGGAGTTTGTGGATGACAACTTTCTGGCACAGGTTCTAGACAAACCAACCAGGGATAAAGCATTGCTAGACCTGGTGCTAACCAAAGAAGAAGAACTCATTAAAGATGTGGAGATTGGAGGAAGTCTAGGCTGTAGTGACCATGCCTTAGTCAAGTTCATAATCACTAGAAGCGTAGGCATGGCACAGAGCAAATTAAGGATTTTGAACATCAGGAAGGCAAATTTCCATCTGCTGAGACACTTGTTTGGTGAGGTCCCCTGGGATACTGTCCTTAGGGACAAAGGAACTTATCATAGCTGGTGGTTCTTCAAGGATACTCCTCTTAGAGCACAAGAAATCTCCATTCCTCTATGCAAAAAATCAAGCAGGGCAGGAAGGAGACCAGTGTGGCTGAACAATAACTTGCTTCTTGAGCTGAGGCATAAGAATGAAATGCACAGGCAGTGGAAGCAGGGACAAGTGGCCTGGGGAGACTATAGGGAAATGGCTAAGAAGTGTAGGAATGGGATCAGGAAGGCCAAGGCGCAGATGGAGCTGAACTTGGTGAGGGATGTAAAAAATAATAGAAAAGGGTTCTATAAGTATATTAATCAGAAAAGGAAGATCATGGTGAGTGTTCCCCCTCTGTTGAATAAAGAAGGACACTTAGTCATGAAGGATATGGAGAAAGTAGGGCTGCTCAATGAGTTCTTTGTTTCAGTCTTTACTGGCAGCAAAACTCCCTGCAACGACCAGGATTTGGTAACCCCAGGCAAGTGTTGGTGGAATGAAAGGCCTCCCACTGTAAGTCAAGAACAGGCTCAGGACCACTTACTGAAACTTGATCAGAACAAGTCTATGTTCCCTGATAACATACAACCTAGAGTCCTAAGGGAACTGTCCGACATATTTGCATGACTGATCTCCATCATATTAGGCAAGTTGTGGAGGTCAGATGAAGTCCTGGGTGGCTGGAGGAAAGGTAACATCACCCCCACTTCTAAAAAGGGTAGAAAGGATGGCCGGTGAGCCTCATCTCTGTGCCTGGGAAGATCATGGAGTGGATTGTCATGGAAGTAATGTTAAGGCACATGCAAGATAAAGACGTGATTTTAAGAAGTCAACATGGATTCACTTAGGGCAAATTGTGCCTGACCAATCTGTTGGCCTTGTATGATGGAGTGTTTGCAGCACTTGATGAGGGAAGACTGAGTGATGTCATTTACTTGGACTTTTGTAAGGCCTTTGATTCAGTCCCTCATGACATCCTTATCTCAAAATTGGAGAGATATGGATTTGATGGATGGACTGTTCAGTGGATAAGAAACTGACTGGATGGACGCAACCAGAGACTTGTGGTCAACAGCTCCTTGTCTAGGTGGAGTTCAGTGACAAGTGGTGTCCCTCAGTACTCTGTCTTGGACCGGTGCTCTTTAATGTCTTCACTATTGACCTAGACATGGGTATCGAGTGCACCCTCAGCAAGTTTGCAGATGACTCGAAGCTGAGTGGCATGGTTAGTGGGCCAGAAGGGCGTGATGCCATCCAGAGGAACCTGGATAAACTCCAAGCGTGGGGCCATGAGAATGAAATGAAGTTTAATGTTTCAAAGTGTAAGGTCCTGCATCTGGGTAGGAGTAATCCTAGATACGAGTACAGGCTGGGTGAGGAACTTATTGAAAGCAGCCGTGCAGAGAAAAACTTAGGGGTCATGATAGATGAAATGCTGGATATGAGACTGCAATTTATACTCACAGCTCAGAAAGCCAACTGCATCCTGGGCTGCATCAGGAGATACCACACCTGGAGTACTGCATCCAGTTCTGGGGTCCTCAGCATAAAAAAGATGTGGACCTGTTGGAGTGGGTCCAGTGGAGGGCCGCAATGATTAACAGAACTTCCCCTGTGAGGAGAGGCTGTAGGAGTTTGGGTTGTTCAGCCTGGAAAAGAGAAGGGTTGGAGGGGATCTTATAGCAGTCTTTCAGTATCTAAAGGGGGATTATAAGATAGAAAGGGAGAGATTTTCCACTAGTCTGATTGTAATAGGACAAGGGGGAATGGTTTAGAAGCTGAAATAGGGGAAATTTAGATTGGAGATTAGAAGGAAGTCATCTACCCAGAGGGTGGTTAGGCACTGGAACAGGTTGCCCAGAGAGGTTGTGGATGCCCCATCCCTGGCAGTGTTCAAGGCCAGGCTGGATGTGGCCCTGGGCAACCTTGTCTAGTGTGTGGCATCTTTGCCCATGGTAGGGGGCTTGGAACTTGATGATCTCTATGGTCCCTTCCAACTTGGCCCTTCTGTGATCCTATGATTCTTTGATTTCATTTATACTGAATAGGAAATTATGACATTTTGAGGGAGAACAATTTCTATTCCATACCAAAGTTTGGCCATGGTTTGTTCATCCATAGATGGACATAGATATCCCTGGGATTTCTTCCCACAAATTCTATTCTTTCTATGAAGTGCATATCCAGCTTTAAGTTAAGTCTGAACTATATTTCAGAATTTTTCCAGAGTTTCACAGTGAGATCACAAATTCATTGGAACCTGCCACTGAAAGCAAAATGAGACAAGAAATACTGAAGTACCCCAGATTGCTACTGAATTTTGGGTTCTGCATGTGACAGACCATGGGTTGCTAACCAGGACAGCAGATGGGCTGGGGGTGGAGGGGGAATGATTTTTATTTTTTTTACACACAAATAAGAATGAAATTTTTTTTCTCAAATTATCTGGTTTTGAGAGAAATTGAGGGTGTTGAGGTGGAAAACCATTTCAATGTGCAAAACAGCTTTTTATAATTGCCAAAATTGGGCACATCCTTGGTTTTCAAGCATTTTGTATGGAGTATCAGTGTAAAAACTGTGCAAGTGGTAAACCTGGAAACAAGACAACAGTGATGAAGGCAGAAGCTTGATTGTATTGCTCCTGCTTGGACACCACAGAGATATCTACAAAAGTCGTGTGTAGCAGGGAGAGGTGGGATCACTGTTTCCCTCCAAATGCAGGCATTCAGGTGCATTACTGTACCATTGTAGGTACATCCAGTCTTCCAGTGCTATTTTGCTATTCCAGTACCCATGATCCATCTCCCCTCTGCCAGGATGTGGTGCAACAACATACATTTTACTCAGCAGCTCTTCAGGGCGTCTGCTGGCCCTGGAAAGTCTTGAAACAATGTGGGTTTCCTGATCCTCTATGTGGTTTTTCCTCTTATAGGAAAATATATGCTAGAGTATCTGCAGTTTTCCAGTTGTTTTATCCTAGTGTTAGCATGCGTGTTATGTCTGCAAGAAAGCCTGTAATAGTGGAAAATCACGGTGAAAATAAGAGCATTTAGAGGGAGTTGTGTAGGAACAATCTATCTGGCTTCAAAGCAATGATCTGTGTGGAGGGGTTTCTGCACAGTAGAAGTTTGGATACCCTAGATGAGCCTTATTTTAGTGCCAAGGGTAATTTTTCTACTGCTGTTCATCACATTTCTTACATAATTTTCCTTCTGTAAAGACACATATTCCATAATCTAGTCACTTCTTAATGAACTAAGCAAATCAAACTCTTTACATTCTATTATAAGGCAGCTTCTGCAGCTGCTGAATCACACTTGTGGGCTGTGGGGTTTTTTTTACACTCTAATTTTCCAATATTCTTTTAACAAATAAAAACCAGAACTGGACAAAATATTTCAGTATTTGGCCTTGCCAAAACTGCTTACAGAGTTAAAATCATGATAGGATGTTTTTTAACTGTTTTGGAAAATCATGGTCTATGAATAGTAACATTTAGCAGTCTTTCTTAATATGATTCCTTCTGCTACCTCAAATACACTGACTAAATCCTTTCCTCTAAAACATTACTAACTGAGGTTTGATTAAAGCTGTGAAGAATGTGTGTGAAAATGCTTTTTGCAAGTGATCATCCATGGGAGCTGGGAACTGTTGTTGTTTACATTTTTGTAAAATTTCCCCCAAAGGTCTGAAGTGCAGTATGGAGAACTTAATTTTATACAGTAGTCAGCTGAGTCAAGCAGCTGTGTGGGGTAGGGGGAGCAGGGTGGATTTTTAGGGCAGGTTTTTCTAAAACTGCAAAAGGGAATATGTTTAAATGCAGACAATTGTCTACATGCTGGTGTGCCCCAACATGAACAGATGGAGGTTAAACCCCAGCCATGCTGTTTCTTTGTGGCTGCTGTCTAACAGGGCACTCTTAGGTGTTTGACTGGGAAGAAGAAGGATTTCATGTTCACTACTACAAGTTCATTCATTTGGTAACACTATCTGTGATCCTTTTTGAAATCCCCAAAGCAACTGTTCATAGCTGGGTCCCAGGAAAAGCGATATGGCAGGATCAGCCTGTGGGGAGGCCAGTTGCCTAGCATTCTGCTCAGTGTTATGAAACAGTTGGCCAACCCATCAGACTTGCTCAGCTAAATGAATTAAGTAATCACATAGCCCTGCAGAAAGTATTAGTGAGGAATTTCCATATTGCAGCTCTTTATATTCCCGCCTTGCATCACTGTTACCACAAATACAAGGCTTTGGCTGAGCAGGCAGTAATTTGATATTAAATGAGGTTCTTGTTAAGCAGATGCAATGAAATAGGGCAGGCGTTTATATTGCATTAGTCAACTAAATGCTTTTTATTAGCATTCATTAGGATGAGGGATAACTGAGTGCAGGATATTCTTTAGCCAAAGTTTGACCCTTTGGAAGGAGGGTAATTAAGATCTTGGGAATAGGAGCTAGACCACACATGGAAAATGTGCAGCAACTCACACTTCCCTTCTTCTGGGAACTGCCTCTGCAAAAGAGTTTGTGAGGAAACTTGGGGGATGACTTGCTCTGCCAGGGATGAAACTTCTCCTTGTCTGAGTCTCCAGCTGTTAATTTGACAAATCACAAAAGGCCTCTTGGAAAATTAAACCATTTGCACAGACACATGTTGCTTTTTCTTTCAGACTGAGTATATCAGGCTGTCAGACATGGAAATAATGCACTTTTTTGTTGTTTTATTTGGGTACAAAAGAAGATAAAAGCCCTGAATCTTAATTCCAGCCTGTTAGCAAATGTGCACAAACATATATGTAAGTCAAAGCTGGCTTCACCATGGTGGCAATGATCATGTCAGTAGCTTCCCCACCCCTCAAGGATACTTCTGCTCCACCAGGGAAATGGAGGCAAGAACTGCTGGAAGAGCCACCCAAAAATTGGAGGTGCTTCTTTGACAGCCTAGGTTGGTTTTGTAACAGTAAGCTGTAGACTGCATTGTCCATCTCACTTCTGTCATGTTTAGGTTTCTCTGTTAAGCTTTGTCTATGTTTCTCCTTAGCCTGTGCTCTATGACCAATGAATTGTTCTGCCTTCCTCCACTTTTAACTCTCCTTATTAGACGCTCTAGGCCCTTTACTCCTGAGATGCTTTCCCAAGCTTGATTTCTTTTTGTCTTGGTTTTCTATCACTTGGCAGAGATCAGCAAAAAAGAAAGAGATAATCTGATGAAAATTCCCAGTGCTTGCTGTGAATGTGAATTTGTGGTGAGTGGCTTGTGTCTTGTTTGCAGTGAACTGAGAACTTGTGTCCTCTGGCCTGGACATTGCTCTGGTCTTTTTGAATTTGAAAACATCTCCAAAGCCTAATTGGTTTGGAGGGAATAGGTTACAGCCAATGCTGAGGCTAAGGTCTCCTCCTAAATAAATGTGGTAATAAGTGACCATTGTAAGGTCTTACGAGTACTAATGTGTGGGTAACTGAAGAATGGCTTTAAGAAAGTGTTTTTTAAGAGAGGATGGGAAAGTCCAAGAATTGTTTGGGAAAAGAGGAATGTTTAGCAAATGAATGTTTTTAGAAGAGCAGAGTTGTTTTGGTCAGGTGTTTGAGAAGGAGAATGTTTTGGAGTTTGGATGTTATGGGAATGGATTTTATGAATTAAAAAGCAATGTGTTTTTCTGAATGTTTTTTGCTTTAGCTGACCTTGCAGGTGTGTGTAAATATTTTTCCAGTATTCTTCCTGGTTTATGTAAAAACATATATAAGGTTTGCATTTTAGTTCAATAAAGTCTTTTTCTTCTATTCGACCAAAAAGGCACTAAGCTGTGTCAGTTTTTCATTTGTTACACTGATGAAGATTCAGCTACTGGTGGTGGCCCCTTCCCTTAAACCATTCCTTAGCTTTGCAGAAGCCAGTCCACAAGTTGATATTAGGCTCTTCTTTTTCTCCAGAACTGAAGTGTGGGTTCAATCTGTGAAGGCATCTAGATTATGGATGTGGGGATTAAGGTTTGAGTAGAGCAAACTGCACTAACAAGATGCCAGGTCTGCCTGTAACATTGCTTCTTGCAACAGCAACCACAAGGCAGCTGATGTTGTGAGGGTGGACAGGAGTAAGAGAGGAAAAATCATTCAATGGGAGGTGCTGCTCTTGTTGGAGTTGGAGGACTCTATTCTTTTCCCAAACTATGGGAAAGGAAATGTCTTGATTTAGAGGATGAAAAAGGACTGCACATGCAGTGGAGATATGACAAGAGTTGGGTCTGAACAATACAAACCCCTCAGCAGCCTTGGATTGGCATCTAAAATCACCCCTGGGCTTATTTTGCACTGACACTGCTCATATCCCCTTGCAATTGCCAGGATCTGCAGACATAGCTGTCTGTATCCCACTAGCTGGTGTGTGAACTGTGAGGTAGACCTAGCTCTCCCACTGCAGCTATCGTGCTGCTTTTGCCTCTACCTGTATGGATAGGACTGGCTGTGTTTTTGGCACCCTATGTGCAGACACAGAACTGGGCACACAGATACTTGAAGACTATTTCCTTGATGGGAAAGGTTTCTTTATTTTTTCTGTTCTAATTCACTAATGAAAATCAAACTTAAGTGTACTCACAGGGCAGCTTGGAGCATGCACAAAGATCTGAGGTAGGTGTGAGAGGGGCAATGAAGCAAGCTCAAGCATGGAAAACTGAATCTTCAGGGGTAAATTACTAAAAACATGGTTTCTAGGCTGCAAGAGTGGTCTTGAACTAAAGTAGTCTTTTAAGTTTGGCAGAAACAAGCAACAGTCCAGCATTTCCTTTTTTATTCTTGTTCAGCACTTGTTCTTCCAGCAAGTCCTGACCTGATAAAGTCTCCTAGTACTATCGGTAGCAGTTGTCTTTGCTTTGTTAGTGTAATCCAACATGAGAGGCTTCCTGTTAGATATTCTTTCTTGAGATGCTTTGGTTGGCTTCTTGTTGGCAACAGGTGGCCAGTTGTTTCTATTTTGGTCAATATAATTCTCATAATTAAAGAAGGTACTTGAAGTTGCTTAGACTTTCCAATGGGAAAGGAGTAGACTAGTAGCAGATGAAACCAAAAAGATAATCTTGCAAAACAAAATGGAAAATATTTTTTTTCCAATTTATCAGGCCATAGAGCTTTTGTAGGTGATGAACATTGCTGTGAAACACTGTCACATAGTTGCTATCTTACAGTTAATTGAGGAACATTTCAATGCAATGTTCATTTGTGAGCATCTTTCTTTGGGAAGCTTTAGGCAGATTGCTTGACTGTACCTGCCTAAGGCCTCTGCTCCCTGTCATCCTCATGTTCATTGCTTTATAAAGTGTATGATCTCACAGCATCCATAGGTGGAGCATTTTCAATTGTTATCACAGCTAATGGCACAGAGCAAAAACATATTTGGAAAGCCCTGTGAGTGTGGTTCTCATCACAAGCTTGTGTGACGTTTCATTTGGCCCAGAGCTGCAAGGCTCCTTATCAAGATTTCAAATAAATAAACAAAATTTTAAAATGCCATCTTTCATAAAATAAGCCCCTGCAGGCATGAATACCCTAGAGTGAGAGGTTAATATTTATTTTCCCCAATTATCATTACCAATGAACATTTGACTCCTGAAAGCCCATGGAGAATGAACATCAAAGGATCAGGAGCATATCTGAACTGAATTTGGTCTTAAAGGCGAATGGTTATCTATGGAAATAAGTTCATGGTATTTGCCCAGCTCCTGGGGGTGGGGGACAAGCCTTCTTAAATTCATCAATTTGCTTTTTAATATTTCTATTTCTGCATGTGGTTTACCTACTGCCTTTCTCCTTGATACCACTCCTAAAAGTTTATCCTCTTCTATGACAGTGGTGCTAAAATACTGAGGTGACAAAACTGGACAGCCCTTGAGTTTCCACTTTTAAGTGTTCACTGTGGGTATTGTATGCCTGTGGTGGTCACTGTTTTGATAGCTGATAGGCCACATTACCTGTCTCTGCTCTGACATTGTAGTAGTAACCTGGCAGGTCAGCTGTTTCATTGCTATTTCCCTTTGCTATCTGGCACCAGCCAGAGAATATTTTTATATACTGAATTATTTATGGACTCATAATTATTTACCATCAATATGTCAATGTTACAATACCCCTGTTGGTCATAAAGGAACAAAATCGTTTTCTAATTAAAATTACATGGTCCATGTCAACTTTCCTTGGATCCAACCTTTTAAAACTGAGTTGGCAGTTTGAGTTCCAAACCAAATACCTGTGTGTGATGGGGTACGTGAAACAGGAAGTTCTTTGTGTCCAGCTTACCTCCTCCTCCTTCTCCCAAACCTGTTTGTTTTCTTTTCCAAACTGCTCTGCTGCTGCCGCCCCCTCCCCCAGGTTGTTGATGCTGGTAGCTACGGTAACAAATGGGTGTGGGGCAGGCTGAAGCAGCGGCATGAGTCCCTGCCGGGACTTCCCCGGCATGGTACAGAACACGACCCTGCGGGCTGTGGGTGAGCAAGGAAGTGACTTTCATGTGCAAATCAGCAGAACA
The DNA here is from genome assembly GCA_013396975.1 of Bucco capensis. NCBI lineage: Eukaryota > Metazoa > Chordata > Aves > Piciformes > Bucconidae > Bucco > Bucco capensis. Next base: position 25,011 of record VWZO01010548.1, on the reverse strand, counting down.
AGAAAGACCGCGGGGCCACGCCTGCCGTGTGGGATGCTGGGATACTTTCTCACTATAAAAAGGGACAGAAGCTCTCTTTACATCCTTTTCTTGCCTCTCTCTCTGCCTCCTGCCTGACCAAGAAACAACTCGCAGAAGGGGAGAAAGGACCACCACGTGGCCTCTGCCATCTTGACCACGCGGTGCTCAGCTTTCCATCTAACTGGGACCTCTTTCTCTTCAGCCATCTGAGTCCCTGGCTCCATCGAGATCATCTCAGCTCACCTCACCTTCTTCCCACTCCAACCGGACTGTATTTCTTGCAGGTTTTGTTGGGGTTGGGGAGGGAGAAACCTTGTGGCACGGTAAGGGAGGGGGGACCTGGAAAGCTTTCTTACTTATTTCTGTATTTGCACTGTTATATATATATTTGTCTGTTAAAGTTATTCTTTATCACTTTGCCTCGGGTGTGCATGGGTATTCACTTTACATTTATTCCTTTATCCTGGGAGGGGGAGGTCTTTATTTTGGACTCTTTCCTAAAAACTGTCTGGTCAAACCAAGACACTGTGTTTTAAGCAAAGACTAAATACAGAGCTTTCTTTCAGTGAGACTGATCTTGGAAGCCAATAATTTTATGCATTTTAGGGAGGTTTATGTTATACTGGGGAGTTTACAATGGACTTAATTGAACTATAGACCACAATGGCAGTATTTTTTTATAAGCAGCTTCTAATAAGGAGGAAGCAGATTGTCAGTGTTCCTGTCTGAAGACAAAAGTTTAAGATGCCTCAGTGATGGTCTGAAAAATTGCTGAATCTTGAGAGCAAGGTAGTAATGAGAGCAAGGTAGTGAAGGCTGCGCATTGAATAATGCACAGCTACCCTTTTTGAAAAAGTATTACTTCATTTGGCATTGGAGAAATATACTGAGCCACTATATAATTTAATTACACGACCACCCTGCAAGTTCCATGAGCCAAACTCAGTCCTGGCATAACTGGGTGCAGATCTTTCGGGGCATCACACCTGCTTATGCCAAAGCTAAATTTGATCCCATATTTTTTTTTCCTTTCTCCTTGAGAGCTTGGGGGTGTGGAGAGTTGCTTCATACCATGCTGTGCTTGGAGCTGTTAGCTTTTTTCCACACACAGAGCAACTCTACACTTGATACTGAACTAACTTTTGTTACAGTTTTGAGGACAAAAAAAGTCTCTTGAATATACTGTACAAAGGTAACTGTTAAGGATTTATAGTTACCACAACCAGAAAGAAAACTCCATCATTTTCTAAGTTATATCTGCCACAGAAACAACATCCAATAAAGGTAGTGATGGCTTTTTGTAGAGAGGGACCAGAATGATCAGCTATCTCATATATTTAACAACACTGCTCACTTGATGACATCCCTTTGATACGCAGCTTTCCATCTGATGCTTAAAGAAGTAATTAAGTCTGTATTTGGTTGGGATCTTGGCTTTATTCAAGCTGAAAGGCTGCTGCTTGCACTGGAAACTGGCCTTCACTTCTTGAGCAGCCTGTTTTGACAAGAAAGAATAATTCTCTAAGAAACTTCCCACACCTCTCTGCATATGTCATACAGCTCTCCCTGTGATGTTTTTTTTTTCTACATTGTTATGCCTGCAGATTAACTGACTGTTTAAGATTTCTCTTAAAGAAATCTAGAAGGCTTCTTTCCTAAAGGAGGAAAAGACATCTCAGAATGAATAACAAAATCTTTGGGAGTCGGGTCTGCTGAAAGGGAATGACTTTATCAGCTTTCTTTTAAACTGAAACCCTCTACCTACCTAAGGTTACTTGCTTGCTGTATGCATGTGAATATGTGCAGTCCCACAGAAACCAGAGGCAGCTTGGAGTGGCGCAGAAGATGTACAGTTGATTCAAAGATTTCAAACTTACAGGACAACTTAGTTTTGGCTCACCCTGATCAACCACAGCAAAATAGCATGCGTATGCCAGGTAGAAGGTCATAAGCTTTTGTCATTTCCAGAACTTTATTATAAACATTTGACTGAGATGGAGATCCAGCAAGACTTCACATATGATGTCTCCTGACAGCAACAACTAGTGTCGGAGAAGCCTTGGTCTTTCCAAACACTGAGAAACAAGAATCATTACTGAGTACAGAGCCAACAAAAGGCAAGAATAACATCAAACAAGTACCCAGAGTTTATAAAATAGGCACATAGTTGTGACCTTCCTACAGTTACACAGACGCATGCACATATCAGCCTTTAATTTCAATGGGAACTGTGCGCATGTGACTTGTCCCTGAAGTGATTTACGTCCAAGGGAAACTTGGGCTCTGATTAGGATTCAAATCAGGTTCAATGTGGAAAATCCTGAACTTGGAGCCAGACTCTAGAGCAGCCCTTCAAGGACACAAACAAAGAGACCAGACCAGCTTTTCTATCCAGCTAGAGCTCTCTAGCCTCATGCTTGGGTCTAGCACATATCTCTGACTTCCTCCTAACTGATACACAAGTATTTTTTAAGGGATGTTTATTCTACCCAGGAGAATACAGTGCAGGCAATTGGCTAGAGATGGTGCCTTGGAGCTCAGCCACCTGGGGCAAGTGTGAGACTGCGCGTGAAGGGAAAAGGAGAAAGCAGAAAGTGACACAGAGACCCTTTTGCTGCAAGAGCCTGGGAGACTCATCCCAGAGACTCCCAGAGGTTTAAATCTCTTCTGCTTAAAAGGGCCAATACCATGTTGTTTTTACTGAATAGGCTGCTGTTGTGGTTAATTTAGGGGGGGAGGAGAAGTGTTTGTTTTGTTTTGCTATTTTTAACACAAGTAAATGTCATCATGTACTTATTTCAGCATTGCCTTTCCTGCTGAGAGTGGGGAATGAACTTCTGCGATGATTGCAAATGACTGGGCAAAGATTGGACTTTGGGAAAAAAAAGTCAAACAAATGTGACCTGTCTCTTTAATAACAAAATAGTAAAGGTGCTTAGATTAATCTGCTTCTCTTCCTAGAGCATGTTGCTCACTTCAAATTAAAATGCAATATGCTGTTACAACTAAAAGCATCCAGCTAAAGTTCATCCTACCGCAAGCCCCAGCCAAATCAGTTTAGGAATGGGCCAAACAAATAAGTGTAAGCAGCAGTACAGCCAATTGCCTGTTACTGAGGAGTCTTGTCAGTCTCAAATCCAAGTTCACTGATACCTTCACCTTTGATTCGAAACACACTCTGCTCTAACACAGCCATCAGGATGACATCCACCCCAGGATATTGCCAAGCACAATGACATTTTGGAAAATTAATTTTCATATTTATCAAGCAAAATCTTGCAAGACTTCCATTCAACAGTGCTTATAAGCACTTTTCAGAGTGAAAAATACTTTTGGAACCTCAACCAAAAAGACTTGTCTTCTCACCAAATTCAGATATGTATTTATTCTGGAAGCATATCCCTCTTGTGCCTCTGAATAGAGGTTAAAAAATCAATCTATATAATGATTTCCAAACACTTGCACCACTCAAAACTGACCTGTTTTTGAAACAGAGCAACCAGCTGTAACACAATTTGACAATAGGACTTGAAGGATTTCAAATAGCCAAACCATGTTTTTCCTGGTTGCCTACCAATGCCATGGAGTAAATCTTTGTTAAAGATCACTCATCAAATATATTCATGTTTTTTAAAGGGTTCTCAATCCACCTGTAGGAAGTATATGAGCATCCTGACTACATATTACTCTCAAATTTTCAGTGTTCCTATCATCTTACAGAGGAATTTTACATTAACTTAAATGACTTCCTGTGTTTCTATACTCTTATTTTAGATATAACCTAAACACCACCTATTATGCAGAAGTGCATCCAGATTTATCCTAAATAGCCAGAATTTTAAATCTTGCACTTATCTTACTGTATACTTTCTCTGTTTCAAGGGGTAGGACATAATCAGAAATTATTTTGAAGCAAGTTTTATTTTGCTCCATGTTCTTTCAGGAAATTTGCTTTTTCTTCTTTATTGTTTTCTTTTCTTTTTCCTCTCTTCATCCTGAAAACAAAGCTCAGGATTTTAATAAGGGAAAACAGTTATGTAAATGTATGTTCCGTGCGTTAGATAGTACCATTGCAATCCATCCCAAGAAAGGGTTATCTGCTGCTGTGTTTCTACAGGTACAACTCTGCTCACTTTCCTCTGCCAGAGACTAACATAGTTGTGCTTCCTGCTCTGTCCTGACTTTGATCAGATGTGTAGCCTTTCCATTCACCTTTTTTCAACTTCTACTCTTGAGCAAATTGCTTTCACCGTTTTATAAACAACTCTGCATATCAGCTCTGAATGCTTGCTGTCATGAAGTAAGTGAAAACATGAGATCAAGGAGAAAGGTGAATCTAAGTTAATGCTAGAAACTTCTAATGAATAAGTGATGGTTTGAAAATGTGCTTGTTCCTTGCTGATTTACTGCCTGGCCTCATTATTGCCACCATACTTCCTTTTTCTGCTTCCTGTTTTGAACCTTGCTTGTTGCATCATTTTGAATCAACACCATGAGTTTGGGGGGAGCACACTCATCTTTTGGAGAATTCAGAAAAATATATCAGGCATCAGAATTCCCCATATTTTTTTGTGGGTTTTGTTTGTTTGTTTTTTAGATTCAGGCCAGACCAGCTTACCTGACTGTATTACCTGCGTGTTTCAGTCTCTGAAGGTGGTAGAGTCAAGGGAAAGCTCATTTTCTCCCTGACTCAGATATGGACATTTCATCAGAGAGATACTGCCAGCAAGGTGGTAATGAGAGCTGACTGTGTGGGATTGATTCATGATGCTGGCATCCACTCATCAGGAAAGATGACAGATATATCAGTTTGTTTTATTTTAGCCATTGACAGGGAGAGCAACTTAAGTAGTTCCTAAAGTAGCAAGTTAAACTATTACCTAAATCAAAAGCAATTGCCTAATTGTTTCTCTATTTATACAGCTGGAATACTTTAACTTAGTATCAGTGGTGCATAGCTGTATAATTAGCAAACTTTATCTTCAATACAAATAAGAAGAGAATGACTTTAAGGAAAATTCAAGCTGCTGAGTTGTATGAGATCTTAATTAACTTCATTGGGTTTAACTCTGTCTTCAGCTGAAAAATGTTTTTTAGTTGCCATGATCATGCTGATTATCCTGGCACCTTGCCTGTGGGCTGTCTTTTGCTGTTGTGATCAGATTCACTTAAAATCAGAGGTCTGCCAAGGCTGATGTCCAAAATTTTAAGGGGTATTATGCTTACTTCAAAGTGCCCACAGTCAAAATATTTGGCATGGAAATCAGATGTAAAGCAACCTTCTGCAGGTAATACTCATCTAAAAGAGCTGGGGTGAAAGCTGTAGCCTCCTGACTCCCAGTCCTGTGTCCTTGCTGTTTGCATACTCAGATTTTAAGGCAGTCTATTGTCTGTTTCTCGAGGACTACAGCAAGGATGGCCAAGTGTTCAAATAAAATAACTCATTCCCATTTAAGAGGCGGAAGAAGAGAGGAAATGACCCATCAGGCAGCTGACACCCACAAAGTCCTGGGCAACATAGAGAAAAAGGATCTAGAAGTCTGTTCCAGACTTAATTGCAAGACATCCTCTGCCAAAAGTGGCCCTGCTGCTGTGTTTTGGTAGCTACTTACATGTGGTGCAAATTTGGCTTTGCCTGCTAGAGACACAAGCCCAGAAGCATGAGAGGTTGCTGGCAATGAGAGCTCCTGGTGTTGCTTTGGCTCTTAAATACTTAACCAGGGCACTGCTCTTCCTCTCACAAGCTGCCAGAGCAGTTCAAAGTGGCTGGACCTGCAAATGGGCTCATAAAGCAGAAGAGGTTTTCAAAAGCACCGAGGGACATTTGAGCAGTTACCTTTCAGTAATACCTTTGAAAATGTCTCTTAACAAAGCTATAACTACACAAAGGCACAAGGTGAGTTTCAGTTTGGAGCCTACCCCCTGTTTGGCAGAAAAGTTTATTTGCTAAAAAGCCACACACCATTTCAGACATGATGCTGCAACCTGTCAACTCAATGAAATGTTTAACACCATGGATTTTATTATTTTGGCTTTGAAGGTCCCACATGTCTCCCTGTTCATAGGCAAAACCTCCCAAAACACCCATGGAAAACGCAAAACCAGAATCATCTTTGCATCCAGTGCACTCCTAAAATTTACTGTCTGATTATATTGCTGTTACTGCTCAGAGGAGTCCTATAAATACAATGTGACAATGTGTGTGGTTTAAGGAGAAAAATATGATGTGAATAACAATCCATTTGTAGCCTACAGGCTATGTGAGATCTCTGGTTGCTATTTCTTGCTGTGTTTATTCAGGAGAAACAACCTCCAAGAACTGCATAAAACAAAGCAGGATACGGTCTCCTTAATGTTGAGATGAGTGGTCAAGCTTTTTGTTATGTAGACTAGGACTGAATACAAACAAATTTTCCAGGCCAGCAAGGTTCAGTCACAAACTCTAGAAGATTATTTGTGTCGTGTCATTTTGGAGGAATACAGGAAAGATACACCAATTTCTCCACATACAGTAAATCCTTCACTCTGGCAGCCCATATGCTTTCCTGAAATATAATCAAAACAACATGGGACTAATTCTTGGGTGACTTCTGGTTAAAGACTAGCTTGTCAACATGACCAGGCCACCTCAAACAGATCTCACTGTACTTTTTTTCCAGTAAGACAGGCAGCCAAGCGATCAAAGATGATATAGATGAGTATTATGGTTTTTCAAGCTTTGTTTGCTGCAACTGTAGAGAAAGCAAAGTAAGGAAGACAACTTTGAGTTAAAATAACACAGATGGAAAACTAACTCAAGGATTCCCTACTGAACTCACATATTTTTTTAACTGCTTTTTGTAAAAAAATATGAAGCCCATATTCTTGTTTGCTCCCTTGATTCAATATCCAGTCTTTTATAGTAGAACTTTATCTCCATTTCTTCAAACTACACAACTCTTTTATCAGGCACAAAATACTTGGGGTTTTTAATCTTGGTAAAACTAATTAGCAATGTGGTACAGCAAGCTTTTGGACTTCGACATTTCGAGGTCTACTAACATGATCTCAGTAAACACTGAAGCAGAATAACAAACCTGAACATGTAGTCATGCAATGAGGAAGTACACATATTGCCATGATATCGTTTCAGGATTTTAGTTTGTTCTCTTTGCACTGAGACATTTCCAGCTGTTTCCCAGGCTTATTTTCCATTAATGAATTCTTTTTATATAGAAAATTCACCCAGAAACATTTTTTCCCAATAAAATTGTTCCTCCTTACCACGAGCATGTAATACGATGACTTGCAAGAGCTGAGCCAAACAGTGTGTTTATCCCTTCCCTTCCACATGCCTCCAGAAATGTTCTCTGTCTTTCCAGATCCTTGTTCATTTGTGGAGGTGGACTTCAAGCATTTCAGCCTACTTGGAAGATTAGCATGACTTCAGTCACAGCATATCTTTGATTTTTTGGATCCAATATCAGCCAACTTTTCAACTCTTGAAATACTGCAAACAGAGAGAAGCAGTAGTTCACTAAATCCTGCAAAGCATTAATAGGAGAAGTAACTGGCCAAAAGGGCATGGGGACCTTTCACATCACTGTATCTACCCAGTCAATTTTCACTAACAGAGATAAGGAGGAGTATGCAAGTGGAAACAAAATGGATTTGTCTGTAGTTGACCTTCTGGCTCCATCACAATGTATGGAGCACCTGAAAAACTGCCACACAGAGCCTGGGAAGCTGAATGTTGTGTTCTTTGCATCCTAATGCCTATTTTAAGTTACTTCCTTTTTATATCATAATTTCCAGGTGGAGTGATGTATTGCTGTATATTGAATCTCCTGTTCTCCTTCCTTGATAAGAGTTTTTAATAGCATGCAAGACTTGTCAGCAGGTAGCTCTTTTAATTATTGAGGAATTATTTTCCACATAACTCAGAGAACTCATGACCTTGGATCACCCACCCAGGGCCACTGGTTGAGATGGGTGGCAATGCTTGGTGGCAGCCCCACAGTGGTCCCCCCAGGCCCTTGGCATCAACTTTTTATTGTGCCACATCCCTGTGCTTTTCCAAGCTAGAGGGAGTTGCCTTCAAAGGGTGTTCTCATGGATGTGACCAAGCAAACCTGACCTGCAGGCTGGGACTGTGCAGCTTCCCATGTGGATAGTAGTGATCTCTGTGCTCTGTCTGTTGTCTTCAAAACATTAAAAAAGGCAGGGGGAATTTACAGGAGCTGTGTTAGGGCAAAAGAGGATCTGTATGTTTGTATTAAGCCCCCTCTTTCATTCCCTTTGAAAGGGAACTCCTGTGGTATGATATCAGAGAATCACAGAGCAGTTTGAATTGGAAGGGTCCCACGAGGATCATAGAATCACAGAATTGCTAAGGATGGAAGAGACCTCCAAGGTGATCAAGTCCAACTACCTATCTGTCACTAACATGCCACTAAACCGTGTTCAGCTCCTGGTCCTGCACTGGACACCTCAAGAATCACACCATATGCCTGTGAGTGCTGTCCAAGTACTTCCTGAACTCCGTCAGGCTTGGTGCCAAGACCATTTCCCTAGGGAGGCTGTTCCAGAGCCCTATCACTCTCTGGGGAAAAGTCCTTTTCCTAATATCTGGCCTAAACCTTCCCTGTCTCAACTTCATTGCATTTCCTCTAGTCCTATTACTGTCTATAAGAGTGAAGAGGTCAGTGCCTACCCCACTGCTTCCACTTGTGAGGATGTTGAAGACAGCAATGAGCTCTCCCCTCAGTCTCTTCTTTTCCAGGCTAAACAAATCAAATGACCTCAGCTGCCCCTTGTAAGGCTTCTGTTCCAGACCCTTCACCATCTTCATAACCCTCCTCTGGATGCTCCCCAATATCTTCATATCTTTCTTATAGTCTGGTGCTCAAAACTGCACACAGTACTCAAGGTGCAGCTACATCAGTGCAGAATAGAGTAGGACAATCACCTCCCTTGACTGGCTGGCAATGATGTTCTTAATGCACCCCAGGACCCAGTTGGCCCTTCTGACTGCCAGAGCACACTGCTGACATGTTCAATCTGTTATCAACCAGGACCCCCAGGTCCCTTTCCACAGTGCTGCTCTCCAGCCTCTCCTCCCCTAGTCTATACACACATCCAGGGTTACCCTATCCCAGGGGCAGAGTCTGGCACTTGCCCTTGTAAACTTCATGCTGTTGGTGATTGCCTAGTGCTGTAATTTGTCAAAGTCCCTCTGTCGCCCTACCCTCGAGGGAGACAACAGCTCCTCCCAGTTTTGTATCATACGCAAACTCATTTAATATCCCTTCAAGTCCCATGTCCATGTCTTTTATGAACATGTTGAAGAGCACTATGCCAAGGATGGAGCCCTGTGGAACTCCACTAGTGACTGGGCACCAGCCTGATGTAACCCTATTCACCGTAACTGTTTGCACCTGACCCGTGAGCCAGTTGCAGCTGGACCCTAGACATTTTGTCCAAAAGGATACTGTGAGGAACAGTATCAACCCTCCAGGTAAGAACTTCCTTCTGATCTCTAATCTAAATTTCCCCTCCTTCAGTTTATAGCCGTTCCCCCTTGTCCTGTTACAATCAGACCACCTAAAAAGTATCTCCCTTCTATCTTATAATCCCCCTTTAGCTACTGGAAAACTGCTATATGATCCCCTCGAAGCCTTCTCTTCTCCAGGCTGAATAACCCCAACTCCTTCAGCCTATCTTCATAGGGGAGGTTCTCCAATCCTTTAATCATCTTTGTAGCCC
>VWZO01010548.1:0-14388 GCA_013396975.1 Bucco capensis | reverse complement strand
TGTCCCCCTGTATGATGTTCCGGGTCACAGCCTTTGGTTCCTCAGGGCACAGTTCCAACTTTCGTTTTCCTTATCAGTCCCTTCCGGTAAATTATTTTGTGGGCAAAGGAAGCGGGAGAAAGAAGATCAGCCACGGTGTTTTCTTAAAAAGGAAGTGTCTCTGTCCCTTGTCTGTCTAAAAACAGACAAGCCTAATTTCTTCAAAGGGAGAATGATTTACAAATGCCAGAGGATCCTTGATGTCCCTTTCTCTTCAATTTTAGTCACCCTATGACACCTTCCCAGGCACAGAGGTGAGGATCACTGGCCTGTAGCTCCCTGGGTCATCTCTTTTACCCTTTTTAAAAGTGGGTGTGATGTTACCCTTTCTCCAGTCCCCCAGGACTTCACCTGACCTCTACAACTTGCCAAATGTGATGGAGAGCAGTCCTGCAACTACATCAGCCAATTCCCTCAGGACCCTAGGATGTATGTTATCAGGGCCCATAGACTTATCCTGATCAAATTTCAGTAGGTGGTGCTGAACCTGTTCTTCACATACAGTGAGAGGCCCCTCACTCCCCCAAACACTTATCTAGGGCTACCAAGTCCTGGTCATTGCAGGAAGTTTGGCTACCAGTAAAGACTGAAACAAAGAACATGAGTCCATGAGAACATGAGTTTGATAAGGCAGCAGCTCTGCCTTATCCATATCCCTCACGACTTTTTCAATAACCTTTTCTAGGCACTGAGGTAAGACTGACAGGCCTGTAATTACTGGGGTCCTCCTTCTTTCATTTTTTCAAGTTCAGGATGACACAGAGCTCGGGCTTGGCTGTTTGCGGGGGCATAAAAGAGCTCACGTTGTATGTCATTTATTTGACTTGTGGGCTTGGGTAATTTTGTAATGGTAGAACAGGAAAGCTGACTACATGTTTTGCATTTGGTATGGGGGTTATATATGTATTGTCCATGAATTGTTGCAAACAGAGAAACACTGGATGTCTTTGCATTGGTTGTAGTTGCTTGTATTTCTGTGAAACACAGGTTCATAAACTGGTGCTGAAGGAGTCCTAGTATGTGCAGGTGTTGGGAGCCATTAAGTAGCTTTTCTATCCTGATCCCATACCCTGCCTTAATAGCTCTTTTTGCTGTGGGACAAGGGAGTAACCATCCACTGTCCTCTAATGTGCTAGTCAGTAATACAAGTGGGGATGGTGGAAGAGAAATCAGCAGCAAGCCCAAGAGCCCTGTGCTATAAGCCCTTTAATTTCACATCGTCTGAACTGGCAGATAACCCTACATGCCCTGGCACTCCAAGAAACTCAAGTTAGTCTTCCAGAAGACCCAAGTGACAATTATCATCAGTTGAAAAGGACAGGGAAAGATCCTACTTCAAAGCACGAAGACCCTACTTGCAACAAGAATATGGATGTATTTCCCTTGGAGAGCAGAGCCAAGCTCGTCATGTACTCATGAGGTAGGTAGCCACCCTCTTCCCACAGCAGACCATGAAGACAGCAGCCTTTTGGAGCTTGCATTCCCCAACCATTTGGCCACCTATGGCAAGTCAGACTTACTTGTGAGCAAGGTCACAAGGAAGGTGCCCACCTCTTGCCCCTTGTGAGTTGAGATGGGAGCACTTAGTGTCCACTTTGCATCTACAGGGCTTTTCCATCCAATCGGGCATGTAATGGCCTCAGGCTCTAGGGTTTTGTAAGAATGGGAAGGGAGATTGTTCTCTGTGGACCACAATGGCTGCTTTACTCAGGTGGAGGGTGTGGACAGCGCATCTCTGGGCACAGGCTGCAGAGAAGGTGCTTTGTCCCTCTGGCCAGCCTTACCTGGCTCCACAGGGTGAGAGTGTTGTGATGCTGTTTCAAGGGCACTGAAAGTGCTTTGATCCCAGGTAGTAGGGTGTTCGTGGGGAGGTGTCCTGGCAGGCTCCAAGAAAACACAGCTTCATCTCCTCTCCCACCCATGCTGCCAGCGACCTCACAGCATTACTGACTTTGATTTAATGCTAGTGCGGACGGGACAGGTCCTGGGCACCAATACGGATGTGAGGTGTTGGAATGGGTTGTGTCTTGCAGCAGAGACATTTTGTGTGATTTCATTAAGACTGAAGATGGCTCTTCCCTGAGGCTTTCAGTCTTCTCAATGCTGCAGATAGAAACTTCTTCTTTCCATTGCAGCTAAGAAAACAGCTGCAGGAATCAAATTCTACCAACTAGATTTCTGATTCTGAAGTATCTTTAATCCAGGAAACTATAAAGAAAACACATTTCTCCTTCAGACTATTTCTCTTGTGGAGGAAAAGGTGAAGGGTTTTATTGTGAGTTTTCTTTTTTCCTTTTTCAGGTAATTTGAATTAAAATAATATTATAGAAACTTTCTACAAAGAATAGGAAAAAAGATTGAGACTGGAAAATACCAGCTGCTAAAGCAGGACAGAGGGGTATGGGAGGAAAAACTGCAAATATAGTACTCTGTTTCTTTGAAGTTTGACAAGTGTCTATGACAAAGAATGAAGACAGGAGGATATTCAAGTTGTATAATACTAGCCATGCAGGAAAAGAAATGCAGCAGACAATTCTTATCCTTTGGAATATAGAAGAAACTGCCAAAGTCAGCAAGCCAGGCAAGGTACATAAATTCTGCAGGGAGCTGAACAATTCATTTATGGTTGCACTAATAAGCTCTAGGTAGAGCTGTATTTCCTGAGTGTGCATGTGGAGATTTTGTAAGTGGCATTTTTTCTCTTTTGAGCTGGGCAGAAAGAAGATTTCCTGTCCTGCAAAATTTTTAGACTTCAAAACATGTTCTTTTTCCACCCAGGGAAGAAAGCTGTAACTTTTCAACACATTTTGTTGAGAATAAAAATTTAAAAGAGAAGAATATAGAGGAAAGAAAGAGAGAAATTCTCTTGGATACCATGTCTTCTCCACCCACACTTTCTAAGGCCTACCAGCAGTGCTAGTACAGCTTGCACTTGCAGAATCCCAGACTTGCCCCTTCCTTGCATTTCTCCCAGAATTCATGGGAATGCCTGAAAACACTGCTTTAGTTTTTCACCAGTAAGTGTCTGGCTGAGGTGGAGTTTACAGAGGGACCCTCCTGTCCTTGGTTAGTGTGCCAAACCTCAGTTCTCTTTCTCTGACTCACCATTACCCTCCTGGGATTTAAGCCCCCCTGGCTTTTGCTGACAAATTTTAGTTGAAACAGATGCAGTTATGCAAAAAATTTCAGGTTTCAATCATTCAGCTTTCTTCTTATAAAAAAACCCAACACCTTTTTTAGATAAATACCTGGAGTTAATCAACTTTTTTTTTTTTTCCTTTTTTCCTCACATGCTTTACTCCATATCTTTTCTTGAGTGAAAACATGGGAGACTCCAAATGTGTAGACCACTTTGAGCAGAGTAGCTGTTTAGTGCAAGGAGGCATGGACAGATCATAAATGAATTCTTGTCATGCAACTATAGATTTCACACATCTTCAGCCAAGCTTGCTTTTTTCCTCTATAGCAATACACAACATTACAACCCTCTTCCTTCTTCCTTTTCATGACTTTTAAATCTCAACTGTCTGGTGGCCAAGTGCAGAAACCAATCTGACCTACGTGAAGGGATAAGGGAACTACTTTCATGGATCAGGAGCCAGCAGTCTGGTGTTGCATCAATTCTTATGATATCCGATTGTCCTCTGGTTTCTTCCAAGGGTTTTGCTATGACTTTGCTGCTAGGCCCTTATTTCTCAGAGCCGTAGGCTTTCTTACAGTTGTAGATGTATCTTCTGCGCAGGGCATGCCATCAGATGATGCCTGTTGTATCCGTGTGTGGTCACAGGCTGGTTAGCCTCACCCAGGAACACCTCTGTTTTGCCAGTCTTTGTATGACATTTTGCCCCTATCTCAAGGGCTATTTTTCTCATGACATCTCCTTGCATTCTTTCTCTCTCTCTCTTTACTTTTTTTGGGGGTTGGGGTTTGTTTGTTTTTTGTTGTTGTTTGTTTTACTGTGGAGACAGTAAATGAGAAACGCAGGAGGTAATAAATATCTACAGCTCCATTATCAGCCATTTTGAATTTCACTGAAGGCTATCATACAGCCATGGATGAAAGAGGCAATGCTCTGAGTAGCTTTGTAGCTTGCTTATCCCACTATGTATCCTCTCTTATGACTCTGCTGCAATATTCTTCCATCCATCTTTCTTCTTGAATACTCTCTGAAATTAATCCAATCAGAAAAGACTGCTGGTCGGGAGGAGGGACGGCCATGGAAGGAATGATTAGCTAGGTGGAAAGGGTGTTTGAGGGCAGGCTTTGAAGGCTGGTCTTAATGGATGATTTAAGCGTTTTAATGGTTGTTGGGGATTTGCTCCAGAGGAGAAGGATTACAAGTGGCATCAACTGAGAGTCCAGCAGTGTGTTTGGTATGGCTCATTTGGGGGAGTTATTGAGTTTTATTTAAGGATATAAATAGAGAGAATTGTCAAGAATGGAGACATTTGCATTTAGGCTCCCCATATAAATATTTGCACTGAGAGGATGACCTTCCCTCACTGCTCTGTAATCACCATTTGTTATAGGATATGTAAATGACTAGAGGTATCCATCTTTTTCCCCCTTCACCCCCTCGACGGTTAATGTGTTTGTTTGTAAACCCTTGGTGGGGGGTAGCCCTTTCCACTGTAACCCGCACCCCTGCCCTGACAGTGCCAGCTCAGCGTGGAGCCGCGCTGGCTGCAGCGGCGGCAGGGGCAGCCCCTGGAGAGCACAGAAGCAGGGGAGCACCACTGCCAGAAGAGGGGCGCACCCCGCCAGGCGCCGGGCAGCAGTGCAGCAGCCCCTGGAGCAGCAAACAGTGACAACCTGCACCCATGAGTCCTGGAGCAGCAGCGGCAGTGGCAACAGCCTGCACCCATGAGTCCTGGAGCAGCTGCAAGCAGCAGTAGAGGAAGAACTGGCAATGCAGCTGTGACACAGCCAAGGTGTAGACGGCGGAAGTGTGAATGGCCAGCAAGGAGGGAGGGAATTCCGTGGCAGGTAGTGCCGGGAGCTTCCTATCCTTCCGTGAAGATGGGCAAGAGGGAGTAAGCGTGCTCCCCTCCATCTTGCGGCAGTGCACTCAGGCAGCTGGACTATCTCTTCATCTCCTGTCCATTCCTCCACCCACCACCATCATCCACCACCCGCGTTTCCTTTACACTTCATCTCACCTGCCACCTCATCTTAATTGGAACAGCACCCAAGCAGGTTTTACTGTGAGTGGGGGGGCGTCCAGTGGTGTGAGGGGAAAACGGGGAGGGTTTGTATCATTCTGTACGTTTTCATTGTTATATATTTCTCTCTGTTAAAAGTTATTCTTTATAGCTCACCCCCCAGTGTACAGAGTGGATTATTAATTTTCTGTCCTTTTGGGGAAGGGGGAGACTCTTAATGGGGTCATCTCTCAAATTTGTCCTTTCAAACCAGGACAATTAATTGGCGCAACCAACGTGGGGCATGAGGGGGCACTATAGAGATGAGTGTAAAGAATAACTTCTTTGTGTAAAATTTTTGTGTATGGTTTATATACAATTGGAATTGGTTTTTTTGCAATGCCTGTTAATCTGTTATTTCTGGGAGAGGGACCAATTATAACGATGCCACCACTTGCACTACTAGCAAACCTTTTCTGGAACAGTGGCTTGTTGACAAGAATTGTTCTGGTGGTATGTGGCATACAGTGGATCTATGATATTATAACTATTGAGATCATGAGATTTGGCTGGGACATGTACCAGAGATGCTTTTGGTACCTGAGCATAACATCCTGTTTTGGATATTTCACCAATTCCACCAAACCATATGGTGTTGGGATTGCTGAAAGTTTAGAGTGTCCCCTGACTGCCAAAGATGTCGTGCTCTTGCTGCTGATCCTGCTTCTGACTCTGCCCAGTTTAATCTACTCATTTTATCTGGTGATTAAAATCAGAGCAAGGGTTCCTGAGAGTGCTGCCCAGGAGCCTACCCCAGATCCAAACCATGCTGATTGGATGGGGGAGTGGGAAGAAATGGGCCAAATCTTAAGGAAGTTCTCTGCCCCAATAGATTGGAGGCCTTCCCCTGACCAAACTCAAACCCCTAGCCAAATTGCTCAGTGCCTGCAGGAATACCTCTCTTCTGGTTCAAAGCAAACCCAGCTGAGTGCCATCTGCTGGGTGTTGTCTTATGCATACCGTACCATGGTTTTAGCTGCGCGGTGCCCCCTAGACGTAGAGGGAGAGAACAACAATGCATGGCCAAAACCAGCAGATGCCACGACAGCTCAGCCCCCAGCCAAACCAGAGCAACAGCCTGTGCCCCAGCCCAAACTCCAGCCTCCGGTCCAGCCTGTTGTTCAGCCTCCAGCCCAGCCTCCAGTCCAGCCTGTTGTTCAGACTCCAGCCCAGCCTGCGGTCCAACCACAGCCTGCAGTTCAACCAGAGCCTATTGTCCAGTCTGTCACCCAGCCACAACCCTTGGCCCAACCTTTGGCCCAACCAGAGCCCTACTACTCTGCTCTGCCAGCAACCCCCCACAGCCTCCACCATCCTGCTCTGCCTGCAGCCTGCCAGCACCTCAGCCTCTGCCACAGCCCCAAGCTCAGCAACAGTCGTTCCAGTGCAAAGGAAGAAGTACAAGACCAAGTCAGTGCGTCCGGCTGATGATGATGATGACCAACAGGGACCTTCACAGCCAGTGGAGGTATCAGAGCCCAAGGTCATCACCGAGTCCTTTTCTCTTGAGGGACTGTGCTTACTACGTAAGGAGCTCACCTGGTAAGCAGGCGAGCCCATTCTGACTTGGATGCTCCGTGTGTGGGACATGTTCAGCAATGACACACAACTGGACAGCACTGAAGCCCGACAGCTAGGAAACCTGTCCCAGGACTCTGGCATTGACCAGGCATTTGTGGCAGCAAGTGAGCCTACTAGTGTCTGGCAGCGCCTCCTGAGGAGTGTCAGGGAAAGGTACAGCCATGAAGAGGACTTGAGGAAACAACAAGGACCCTGGAAGACCATGGAGAAAGGGATCCAATGCCTCAGAGAGACAGCCGTCCTTGAAATCCTTTTCAGCAACAACCCAGATGCCACAAGCCCTGATGACTTCAGATGCACATCCTGGATGTGGTCCAAGATGTGTCGGTTAGCCCCACAGATGTACGGACAGTTTCTCACATCACTACAGTACAATAAAGGAGAGGAAACAGTAGGTGATGCAGCAAAGAAATTGCGAGGCTCTGAGGATGCCATGCATGGTCCGCTTCAATCCCTGGTGTCCACAGTGGAGAAAATGACTGATGACTTCAAGAATTTAAGGAACAATAAGACTGAGAACATGAAAGACTTTAAAGATGATGTGTGAGATCTTAAGGACGATGTGCAGGGAGTGGAGGAAAGGCTCATTGACCAGATCAATGACAGCCACTGACGATTCAAGGAGAAAATGAAGAACAACCACAACGTCGCACCTGTACAGGCCAGGAACAGACACCCTCCACCTCCACAAAGAGGCTCCTCATCATGATACCCGGCTTTGGTATTTCCTGCTGGATAATGGGGAGAACATGGACCGTTGGCACAAGAAGCCCACCCGTGCCTTGGAAGCCCATGTGCAGGAGCTAAAAGACAGAATGAATGCCAGGGGGAAGTCGGCAAAGGTGAGTGCTGTGCCAGCTTCCCATGAACGCAGGTATTCCAACTACAGATAGAGGGGCCCTGCCTCCAACCAGGGGGAGGAGAGAGACAACAGAACCTATTGGACTGTGTGGATTCAATGGCCTGGTACATCTGGGCCACAAGCATTTACAACTCTGGTGGACACTGGTGCACAGTGGACTACAACACCTTCCAGATATGTGGGGCCACAGACTATTTCCATCGCTGGGTGACCAGGGGCTCTCAGGAGCTCACAGTACTGCAGGCTGATATAAGCTTGACTGGGCAAGACTGGACTAAACACCCCATAGTAACTGGCCCAGATGCCCCATGTATCCTGGGCATAGACCACCTGCGAAGTAGATATTTCAAAGACCCAAAGGGGTATCGGTGGGCGTTTCGGATTGCTGGTACAGAAACTGAATTGAATACTTTGCCCGGACTGTCAGATAACCCCTCTGTTGTAGGTCTTTTGCAGTAGAGGGACAGAAGCTACCCATTGCCACCTCAGTCATGCATCGCCAGCAGTACCGGATGGACCGAGACTCAATTGTCCCTATCTACAAATTGATCCAGTAGCTGGAGAGCCAAGGGGTAATCAGCCAAACCCAAACACTCTTCAACAGCCCCATCTGGCCTGTGCGTAAGTCAAATGGAGAATGGAGACTGACTGTAGACTATCGTGGCCTAAATGAGGTCACTCCATCACTGAGTGCAGCTGTACCGGACATGTTAGAGCTCCAATATGAGCTGGAGTCAAAAGCAGCTAAGTAGTATGCCATGATAGACATTGCAAATGCAGGACACCATTGCAAGACTGACTTGATAGCAAAGATCAAGGAGATACCCTCAGGTCCAGGGCTGTCAGACAAGATGCCAAAGCAGGTTGGGTTGTACGAGGTCACAAAACCAAGGGGAGGCTTAAATGGGGATGCTTGGGCTGAGTATTTCTTGTTGCCGATGACTGCAGGTAGCTTGATGTCAAGGATTAGGGCTGGGCCAGTCACTAATCCAGTGACAGATGCTCTCTATTTCCCCCCTCTGACTCACCACCCCCATGGGAAAAGAAAAGGAATGAGAGAGAGACTTACGGTTTGGAAAAGAAAACTAAAACTACTTTAATGAATATAATAATAATAAAATGAAATATATCCACACAAATATATACAAAACCAATACTGTATCCAACCCCTCTGATAGCAACTACATCACTGTCACCACTGATACCATGGCAGAAGTCCCAAAGTGGATTTAGCAGCAGACGGGAACTAGATTCAGGGGCTGGATCCTGGAAATGGATTCAGGAACTCATGGATCAGGATCAAAGGCAAAAAATACAGTGTCCTCCTTGGATGCAGGGCATTGACAAAGAGCAAGAGAGAGACCTTGACCCTCCTAATCCCTCAGCTTTATTTCAAATATGATAGATATGAAACGGAATACCTAGTTGGTCAGTTTAGGGTCACCCAAACTGTCTGCTTCTCCCTGTAGTTTCAGCCTTTTACTCTGTACCCGCCAACGTGGGACACAATATATAGGAGTGACCTTGGTCTCCATACCAACCCTTGGTAGTAAATCTAAACATTAGATCTTATCACTGCTAGAAAGAGACTTTGTCTGTGAAAACATGCTGTTAGTTTCAGAAAGTGCAATTACTTAGAAGACCTTTAGCTGGAAAGTAAAATCAATCAGGAAAGTAAAATCAATGAACAGAATTAGTTCTGTTCTAACTCAAACCAGGACTCTTGGGCATCATCTTAAGGCATGTCTTGGAGCAAATCACAGCAACACATCTGGATTTGGTGTTGTCCTGGGTGCTTGCTGGCAAGAGGTGCAGCCAGAGAGGCATGTGCACAGATGAGGTGGTCTTCTCTGTTCTGTCTCTGCCTATGGATACTCTGGTCTGCATTAGCAACTGGTTCACAGTGCCAGAAAGATCCCAAAATACAGCACAGAGGATGACAGAGCAGTTTCTGGAGGGAGAGAGGCTCTGTCTTATGCAGAAACCAGGTGATTCATGGTCATCTCATGCAAAGGTAACAAAAGGCTGATACCTGGGGGACCATCAGGCATGTACATGAGGGTGAGCTGTTAATCTGTGTAGCACCAGCCTTACCAGTNTCGTTCGTGAAGCCTAGCCACGACGACCAGCCTTACACTCCTAATGTAAGCAAGACTTGCAGGCAAAGACTGATTATGCCAGTGGGGAGGACAACCTGGTACTCTCAGCCCATGGTCAAACTCAAGTGGCATTGCAAGCACCCAAGAAGTCAGGCTGTGAGGGCACAGCATTCAGGGAAAGCAGCAAACTTAACAGCTGGGGTGTGGAGGCCGCAGCTCTTGTTTCTCTGCTGAATATGAAAGTTGAACTGTAATCCTCATGTAACAAATGACCTTGAGACTGCAGATTGTGTTGCAGATGGGAGGAATTGTTACATACAATAACTTCCTTGAATTCACTTGCATTTTGTTTTTATTAACAGTATTCAATAAACAGATTTATGTTAAGGGGTTTTTTTTAGATAGTGTAAAATTTGTTGTTTCCTTTTAAGTATTCTGTTTCATGTTATCACTCGAGTAAATAAATACTTTTGGAAACACCTGAACTTCAACAATCAAGGCCTATAACCCAGAAGAGGATACTCCAGCTTTTTCCAAATAGTGGTCAGACACATCGTGGCTTATCTAGATTTGTCAGTAGATGGCCACAAAACAAGATGAGCTTTGTGCACAGTAAATTTTAAAATGTCCTCCTCTGGGCATAAATTGCCATCCTCCAGACAACCAACCAAAAGTCACATGTCCTTTTGGTGACAAATTAATTCTCTCAAAGTTGGTTTGACAGTCAGCCTGAAAGCTGCCACAAGCCTCCTAGCTTCCCCAGGAAGCCTCCCTGGTAGGCTGAAGAAGTCAAGTAACATGAGTTAACATTCTGTAGTTTCTGTAGCTTTTCAGGCAGAGCTAGAAATGACTGTTTGTTCACTACATTTAATTTTCTCAAAAATAAAAGCAGCAACACCCAGTATTCATGACATTGCATGATTCTTCCATGAAGTTTGTATCTTTTGCCTGCTCCAAGATATGTCATGACTCGCATTTTCTTTTTTTTTTTTTCTACTTATGCAGATATAAAATGAAGTAATTTATTGCTTAGAGTATGAAACTAATATGACTAATCATCTGATGTTGAATTTTTTTTTTTCCTGAAGAATTGACTAGTCTATGCTTAAGAATATCCTGTGGATAAGATGATCATTTCTGAGTCAGTCCGTGCGAGTTTTCAGTTGTGGTGCTGTAAACACAAGCAGAATTCTGATGAGCCAATTCGCATGAAAAAGCCAGACTGTCTGAAAGGAAGCAAAACTGAGGAGGACAATCATTAAACTTCAACAGAGACTTTCAGGCATGTGCAGTGTGACTTGTTCCAAATGCATTTTGTAACAGTTTTACTACTCACCTACATTAGGAGACATGAGTGACTCTAGCCAAGCTATAAAAACTCCCCTCTCTTTTTCTTTTCCTGTTACCTGTAAGAGGAAATTTGTATATTATTAATATAATAAATCAAAGGTGCTTTCATCAGATTCTACATATTCATTCTTTTTCTGCCTTAGGAACCTACATTATCTGATGTTATGTAACAAAAATACTATTTGCTGGGCAAGCAAGTAACAAGTATAAGCCTGAAAAGAGAGTGTGATATTGCATATAACGCAAGGGATGTTTACTCTTTGCTCTATTTAATGCTGAACTTAGGTATCTGTGTATAGGGTGCTTGCAGAGCCTCTGGGTATGTCATTGTGCCTTAGCTTATTGTTTCTCCTGATCCTATGGATACCCAAGTGGTACTCTTAGAGGAGAAAGGCATGCTGTTGCTCAAGTGCAAAAAAGTAGTCATAATGGACTAATGTAGGTATCCCTCATACCTTGCTGCTTCTCTTTCTGCCTTTCTGCAGGCAGGCTTCTACTGAGCTCGGTCGTCCTTTGACAAGGTGTCTGGATCTGTTCATCCTCTTTCTATGTCCTACAGCACTGCTAGTAGAGTCCACACAGATGTCCTATATTGCTTCAGTGGATGGTGTAGGATTTCTGGAGCACCTAAAACTGTAGAGAACATCCAGTCCTACCCTGAGCACTTGCCAAAGGGCCAGCAATTGCTTCATTTTCCTGCTCCAGCAACCTCTGCCTGCAATACTTTAACAAAGGGCCAGCTGTGGAAATGAGATTCTTTGGTAAATGATACTATTCATCATTTTGTTTCTCAGCAACTGGTTAACTGGTTGTCTTTTTTTTTTTCCCTAAACTTTTCCACTCCTGCAGGCTTTTCCAACACATAGGAAGGAGCTCTTGGCTTTTTGTCAGAAGCGTGAGAAAGGGAGTTTCCCCCTGGAATTTTTTTCTCTTTTCTGAGCCTCTTCGTAGCTGCATCAGTCTTTCATTCATCATCTGCTTCATGGCAAAATCTGGAAATATGTTAAAGCAAACTAATAATTTTTGATAAATTATTAATTCTGGAACAAATGTGACAAGTTTCATCTTGTTGTGTTTGGTTGAACTCCACCTGATTGACTAACTGCTCTGGGAGAACTTTCCAATTGTTCCTCTTGAAAGTCAACCTCTGAATTAATTCAGCATCCTCCATTTTGATTAAGTATGTGTCGGCTTACTGTTAGTGTGACAGGGAGATATGGGACTGTTTGTTTTCCTTTTAGTATTATACAAACAAGCTAAACATGATTCACACAATACCTGCCCTCAGGGCATGATAAAGTACGTGAATGATAAACCATTGACTGGACTATGCGCAAGCTTCTCTCATGGGCTAAACAAGCAGGGACTGAGTAAACAAAACACAATACTTTTTCTTCCTCTAACATCTTAGCAATTCCTACTTTCCAAAAGAAGGTGTTCTTTCAAATCGTATTTTAACTGAAATAGAAAGAGATGAAAGAAAAAGACGAATACTCTATACAGTAAGCATCACAAACCCAATCTTATATTTCATTCTGACACTGATATCATCTTACAGATTCCCTGTTTTCAGTTTATTTGTAGTGTGATTCATTCCTATCCCCAGTACTAGATTTATTTGACAGCATTTGGAACAAACTGTCATTCTGTCCTATTACCCTGAGGCATACTTCCATGATTTTTTCTAATGGGTCAGAAGTTGAGTCTTTCCCTTGTAAAAGACAAAACATCAAGACATACAATATGTAGACTATCTTGTGAGACACAAAAGCAACATATGTTTCCTCTTCTGGAAAATTCTGTTGTTCCTTGGTGCTAATTTCTTTGCCTTTTCTTGCATCCGTTGGACAAACACTTTGACCATGGCAACCCATGTAAGCTAAAAAACCCACTGCAGGGTGCCTGAGTATATGGAAGAAAACTAACACAGGAACCTTCAGAAAGAAAAAACAGGTGCAGATGGAACTAAAGCAGAAATATTGTGACAGATGTTCTTTCTGGCCTGCTGGAGGACCAGACAACATCTTCATCATGCTGTGTGAAATATCCTGCTTTGAAGAAGTGAGAAATTACATGATGACTTTTACAACTGTGTAATGCTGCCAGAGGAGGTAGAGTGTTGCAGCACCTCTGCCTGTAAACACCTTCTCCATAGCACCACTGATTGACAGGGGGACCATAAAGAGAGGAAGACTCTTTGGAGAAAACATGCAGCAGATGATTATGCTGTTGACTTGTGAAGCTTGGCAGCTACCTTCCTTATAAACACCTTCTCCACCGGGCATTGGATTGTAAATAATGAAGGAACTGAAGGTGATAGGACCAGAGTAGATGATGAAACATACATCCACACCTGCAGAAAAAGAGCTCTGCTGCTACCCAGGATGTTGCACAGGTTGGGATTTACCTTCCTATAGGATTAGGGCCTGATGCATTTCTCTCTACCTTCATTAGGAAATAGTATAGATGCCTTAAGAAAAGGATAATACACATATTTCCAAATGCAAAAAACCTTTCTTCCTTCCAGAGAATTAGTCAAGAAGAGAAGGCTACAGACTTTAAGAAACTTTTCTTTTAAAACTGCCATAGATTTTGCATTCCCTGTAAAGCTATGCAAGGTAGGTACACGTCCTTTGGTGGGTAACCGAAGCTGCTGCTGAAGTACAGAATTATTTTTGGTATTTAAAAAAAAAAAAAAAAAAAAAAAGAAGATTCTGACTTTACAGCTCTCAAGCTAGCTATTAGTATCTGTGGATATTAACATCAGGTGAAATAAGGTTTTTCAAAGCATGATTACAAATTAATATTTGCATTAGCAATCAAGAGGCCGGACTCTGTGCTACATACAGTTTCCTTTCTTAGTTCAGAATTCCTCTTGCACTTATGGAAAATCTTTGCCTTGGTAGTCCCTTTGTTACTTTCTAGAGAGGTGACAGAAGAATGGGTGGACTCTGTGCAAAACCCATCAAGATTAAATTGGCAAAAACTAGCAAAATAAACGAGAGTGGTACACGGCTCAGGCTACCTTCACTTAGAGCTGAAGCTGAGAACCAAAAAAGAAGCTGATGCTTCCACCTCTTCGTATTGCAATTTCAGAACAGGAAAGCCTTTATCAGTGTGCAGTCCTTTTCAGATCAGCCTCCATCGCAAAGACTCTTTGGAGTTTTCATTTTTCATTGGGTTTTTCCCTTTTTAATGAATTTTCAATTTTCAAATGAACAAGAAATAGAATCATAGAATCATAGAATGGGTTGGG
>VWZO01010547.1:0-41683 GCA_013396975.1 Bucco capensis | reverse complement strand
GCCTTGGTGATTCTGTGATTCTGTGAATACAAATGTCTACCTGGTTGAAAAAAACTGATCTGTTGCAATTAACATAGTACAATTTTTCAGCTGAGTCTGTGCCAGATTTCATTCAGGTAGACATATCTTATATCAGGCAAATTCATGCAGAGCAATCTCAGAGTAACCTGGCCACATGTTTTCAGTCACTTAAATTTATAAGCCTGTCTCCTGGGTAGTGTCATAATCCTGTGCTCCATTTCTCTGTTGATATAGCTGCTCAGTGAGTGCTGTTTTTCTAGGATGCCATTTCTTTTCTTTCAGGCCTTTCTGTCTTTCTCTACCTGCAGTTATATATAGTCTGAAAAAATGAACCAGTAATAATTTCAGTAATTAGTGCCTCTGAATCTTCTAGGTAGAATAAAAGACTAAGATAAAGATATATCTACCAGTGAATCACTTCAATTTCCACACCTGTAGTTACACTGCATATTTTTTTATTTTCTATTTGGGATTTTTTTCTAAAGTAAGTATTTATTTACAGAGCAATATACTACTATTCTTCAAGAGTCTACCAGATTTCCATGCAAGTGGTGTCAGTATTGAATCTGATTCCCAAAGTGATGAATGTAACAGTAGTTCTTACTCTTTGGGATTACAGTCAAAAACTCTTCCTGGTGTATATCTTACTAATGTTAGGACTAGTTTGGAATCATGGAATCAAAATCATATTTTTTATCTATATTGTCAAAAAACAAAATATTCCACATAAAAAAAAGAAAAAGAAAAACAAGAAAGCAAACAAACAAAACCAAAAACAAAACAAAACAAAACCCAGAAAACCATATAGCTCATTAACAAAAAATAATATTGGACCAATTTAGGCAATTAAATTGCATTATAATCAGTGTTGCAAGTGAGATTCAACATATTGGAGTGGATGTTTAAATTCCCTTTTTAACGAATGGTGAAAGTTAAGTATCTCAGAATAGCATTCACATCACCCTGTATGCTTGGACTAAAACAAGTACTATGACATGAAACACTTGCAGAAGTTATTTATCTACTCACATTTTCAAATAAAAGTTCACGTGTAATGTAGCAGAGTCTTAGGAGCTGCAGTTCAATATTAATTTCTACTTTCTGCTTCCTTGAGAGGTTATTTTTTAGATGATGAAAACTGTCTTTTCATTATATGTCAATAGGATCTTTTTTTATATAAAAATTTTGTCATTTATATTCAAAATTTTCTTTATATCTTCATGATTGCATTTTAATTAAATGAGATTATCCAATAGATTAACACAAAACCATCAAAAACCTCGCTATTTAAAAACTTTCAGGAACCATATGTCTTTGGGATTATTGTGATGCTCTTGTTTCTATTTGGAGAGTTTGACAAATACTAAAAGAAAATGGTTATATAAGCAATATATAAATACAGTCAAGCAATTTATTTCTCATTTTCTAAGAAGCAATTTGATAAGAAAATGTTTGCAGAATTAAGTAAGTGAATGGTTGCATTATACGTGTTAGTAAACAGATCATTTCCTTCTTTCTCATTATGAGAAGCAACTTTGCACTTCCTTAGGTGTAACTTTATTGATGTATCAGTAATTCAGCTTTCTGAACTAGCCTATCTCAAGAATTGCTATCCAACAGTTTTTTTCTTTTCCTTTCCTGCTATGCCCTTTGTCATTTCCTCCTATGAATTATGTTGTTGAAATACAGAAAAAAGGGAGGTAAAGATTCCTGAAGGCACAATGAGTGAAACAAAAGAATATTCATTTTGCAGAAGTTATTCTTGATTTATTTTTGACAGGTGCAGTTGAATTAGATTTCCAGGGGAAATAACAAATGCTGATTATAGATGGCAAGCACCTTTTGACAATTTCTGTAGCTTCAGCATACTGTATNCCACAAGGGATTTTCAGACTGTGCCTGCCTGTATGTCTACCTCAGTAGTATATGAATGGACATCATATTACTGAATTCATTAGTTAGGGTTGACATCCTTGTTTGTTAAATAGTCCAAATTCTGAATGAAGTTATAATAGGGAATATAAGCAATGGTTACATCGTCATTCATGATGAGCTCGAATTCAGTATACATTTTATTAATATATGCAACAAACTAGAAAGCCAGTAAGTCTCACAGAGCTATTATATATAGTGAGGCAATTGTATCATAATATTAATAATTTGAGTGATAATTAGAGTTTTACTGGTCATTTGCTTCAGCCTGTGACTTTAAAAATGTCTTCTTCAAGAAATCTAAAATGCACTTGGACATCTGAAGAAGTAGACTGGCTTCCAGACATGTGTTAGACAACAGCTGTATGAAGTAGTCTTTATTTCAGTATTAGTTTAACACTTCAATTTGCATTGGAGTCAATATGTTAGTTCAGTCACTGAACTTTTATCCAAACTTTAGAGGAACAAGCTACTTTTGCTGGTGGCCATAGTAAAATAGTGCCTTGTTTGTTTTAAAAGCTCATTTGAAAGATCTTTTTCTTCGTCTTGTCTGTTTTTCTTTTATGACATTCTGGAGTTAAAAATGACTTTATAAAAAAAAATGTTCAGTATTCCTTAAGTTCCAGAAATCCTACAGCCTATGTTACATATATATTTATCTGATCACGACTAACTATATACACTAATTTGGCATATATTATATCATATTAAAAGTCAGATAAAAACATTCTGCGGCACAAAGTCTCTGAAGTCTTCAAATATGCTCACACATATATTTTGCAATTCTTTCTGCATACTTTAACTGCTTAAAAGTTGACCTTACAGTAAGCCTTTGGGGTAAAATACATGAATCTTAACAATCCTCTAAATACTTATTTACATTATAAACTCTTAAAGCTTCAAAGAAACTGTCACAGGCCCCTCTTCCAAACATTTCAGTCCCATGTCTGTTCATCATTTGCTTTCATCATGTAAATTCTTAGACAGAGAGAAAATTCCAGGCTGAATGCGAGACACTTGGAACGAGTGGGCATTTTCCAGGGAGAGGAGTTCTTTAATTTCAGCCTTTTTAAAAATAATAGTAGCATTTCAATCATAATCTTACAGACTTTTAGTTATAAAAAGCCATGTCCTACATGTGAATTATGTGGAGTTAGTATTAATATCTGTATGACACAGCCTTGCCAAGCATTCTGATTAGGAGGGAAGCTCAGAAATGCTTTGCACTGACTGATAGATACAATCTCTGCAATGAAGTCTCCCACTATCCAGTTTAAATCATAAAACTGCAACAGATACAAGTGTAACAGGTCGTAGGAGAAAAGCAGTGATTAAAAATTATTAGAATGGTTCAAAATGTCAGAGCATTTTTCATTGAATAGTGTTGTTTCCATCTCTCCTCATTGTCCCATTTTCTCCTGATTGTCACAGAGAAGTGTACTAAGGTTACATCATATTATTTTACTCTGTAACTTAAAAATTAATACATTTAAAATCACTTGCAGATTTATCACAGTTGAAAGTTAAGCTAAAAATTAAGCAAAATTAAAAGAACATGTCGTGTGTTATCCTAACTTTATCACGCACTGCATAAAAATGTGATATTCTGTAGAAATCTCACAAAAATACACAACAGTCATATTATGCAACATGAAATAAAAAGGACCAGATTTGATTTTACATCGTTCTAATTCATGAAGGATTTCCAAATGAAGACATAATTCATGTAGCATATCTGCTGAAAAAAAACCCCACTTTTTCAAGGAAATGCTCTGTGGTTTAGAGCGAAAAAAAAAAGATAGCTGTGATTTCTGTTGAAGTAAATTTAGTATGATGGGTTAAAAATAGCAATTAAAAAATCAACTTACTCTGACTGCTTTTGATCTGCAAGTTCCTTGCAAACATGTACTCACAAAACTCCCAGCATTTGGAGCATTCTTTAGAGTCTGGGTGTGCTGCATGAAAACAGAGCTATCACTTGTATTCACTGTAGGCTACTCTAATAGCAGTAGGTTAGCATAACGTTGCTAAAATTCAGGACAGTAAGAAAATAGTATTACCACTGTTTTAAATGACATTTTCTTTGTGAATCAAACAAAGAAACACAATAAACCCTGTCTAATGGAATACTGTGAAATGTTTGTTAGGGATAGGAGGTTGATCCACTTTCAACTTATCTGAGGAAAAACACGTATAGCTTGTGACAACAGCAGTGTCTTACAGTGTGACACAGAATCACAGAATCATTTGGGTTGGGAGGGACCTCTGGAGCTCATCTAGTCCAGCCTCTCTGCAGTGGGCAGGGACATCCCCAACTAGATCAGCTTGCCCAGAGCCCTATCAAGCCTCACCTTGAATGCCTCCAGGGATGGGAACTCAACCACCTCCCTGGGCAGCCTCTTCCAGTGCTCCACTACCCTTGTAGTAAGGAACTTTTTCCTAATATCAAGTCTAAATCTACTCATCCCCAATTTAAAACCATTGCCCCTTGTCCTTTCACTATAGGCCTTTGTAAACAGGCCCTCTCCAGCCTTCTTGGAAGTTCCCTTTAGGTACTGGAAAGTCACTAGTAGGTCCCCCCCAAAGTCTTCTCTTTTCCAGGCTGAACAATCCCAGCTCCTTCAGCCTGTCTTCATAGGAGAGGTGCTCCAACTCCCTGATCATTCTGCTCCATCAGGTCCATGTCCTTTCGGTATTGAGACATGAGAGACAGTATCGAAAGCTTTGCTAAAGTCAAGAAAAACCATATCCACTGCCTTCCCCTCATCTATCCAACTAGTTATGCCATCATAAAAGGCTATCAGATTAGTCAAGCATGACTTCCCCTGACCGAAACCTCATCAACTGAGGTAAAAACTACCTTCCTCCCATCTTTCTCCGTAGCTTTAAAGTACTGGGACTCCTGGTAGTTGATATTAGCAGTAAAGACCGAGACGAAGGTGGCATTGAGTAATTCCACCTTCTCTGTATCCTCAGTCACCAGTGCACCCATTTCATTCCTCAAAGGGCCCACACTACCTCTAGACTTCCTTTTGCTTCCAACATACTTGAAAAATCTCTTCTTGTTATCCTTGACCTCTCTTGCCAGCTTAAGTTCTAAGGAGGCCTTAGCTTTCCTTGTCATCTCCCTACACCCTCTGACAACCTCCATATATTCTTCCCAAGTGGCTTGCTCATTCTTCCATGTACTATATATTTCCTTCTTATGCCTAAGCTTATCCAGTAGTTCCCTACTCAACCATGCAGGTCTCCTAACTCTCTTACTAGATTTCCTACTTTTTGGGATGCACTGATCTTGAGCCTGGAGGAAAAGATGCTTGAATACTAGCCAGCTTGCTTGGGCCCCTTACCTTCTAGAGCCCTGTCCCATGGGACTTTATCAAGCAGTTCCCTGAGAAGGCCAAAGTTGGCCTTTCTGAAGTCCAGGGTAGTGATCCTGCTCTTGTCCCTGTGCTTACTGCCCACAATCCTTGGTAAAAGATTTTTAAAAGGCAAGGGAATTTTAACTGGATTAAACAATGCAAGCTTGCCAAAGGTGCAGGGTCCTCCTTCAGCTCTGCTAGGAAAGCCTTTCCTTACTGGGACCAGAGACCAATGTGTTCTCTGCTTCAAGGGAATGTGGTTAAGCTGCTGTAGAAAAGCATAGGCAGGTAAATGAATATTCAAATGACCAAGGCCATTTGAAACTCTAAACTATTTGCTATATTATCATTTAAGGCATTACATATTTTTTCAGCAAGACTTCTCAGTGAAAGCAATTGATTCAGTCTTCACATTCAGGTAATAGAATCATAAAGAGAAAATAAATTAAAAAATTCTAAAGCAAAAATACCCCCACAAATTCTCTCATATGCCTGAAAATATTGAGACTTCTTAATAAAACAAGTAGTTGCAGTTGGTGATAAAATGTCAGAATACATCTTGAGAAAGCTAACACACGCAAAAAGTCTCTGTCTTCATACTCTGTAATTTAAAAAATCTTTCCACAGGTCTTGGACTTGAGGTAATGATACTTGAATTGAGTCTAAGCAAACTGTCTGGAGAAAAGCTGTGTTCACCTTTGTCAGCAGTGTGATGCAATGTCAGATTTGAACTGTTAAAAATTGATTATATGGAGTAGTCATTGTAAAACAAAGCAGTGATAACTTAGCCTATCCCACTTCATTGGTTTTGAATCAATGTACTTCTACAGCCACTATCAAATAATGAATTTGACTCTGTTTTTATAATTTCTTCTTCCTCAAAGTCAAAAGTTTGGTTGGACTGCTGTCCTAGAGTGATTAAAATTTAAGAGTGTACGTCATGTTCCCTTTTGAACTTTTGAGTTTGGATATGGACACTGTTTCCTGTTTCTTCTTGCTGCTGGCTGCTTCTTGCTTTCTCTCATATCGGCTGTGAGTTCGGAAGTCGGCCTTTTTCCCTCTAGCATTTTTGAAATTCCTCTGATATCTGTGCAACTCCCATCCTGNTTTTGAATCAATGTACTTCTACAGCCACTATCAAATAATGAATTTGACTCTGTTTTTATAATTTCTTCTTCCTCAAAGTCAAAAGTTTGGTTGGACTGCTAATAACAAAATAAATTCCATTTTCAAGTGAAGTTATATAAAAGAATAATTCATAACTGATAAATATTTCTACCAGAGTTTCCAGACTTGCAACATCTGGAGTACACACAACATCAGAGTGGGCAAAGATATGCAAAGCTTTTAGCCAACAATTGACTTTCAGAATTAATTTGCTTGTTATTTAAGGTAAACTCTTTAATGAGTGTTAAATCTTCCAAGTAAAATATAGTCAACTTTCAATACTCCTAGTTTCACACAATTTCTATAAATGTGATTGTAACTACATTTCCCCCAAATTACCAAAAGTTCAGTGGGTTTCTTTCTCGGTTTATCTCTTAGTTACTTGTTTACCACTCTTAGGAACAAAGATGCCCCAAGTTGTAAAAGCTGGGAAGCCTGGTTAAGCCAAACTATCTGTACATGCTGACTGTGAACATGAATTTCCCTGTGAGGAAAACTAACTGGCTTTCTTCAACATAGAGACTGCTCTGGCTGAGAAGCCAGACTAGAAGACAACATGTTGGATATAGAAATCAGACCTGACCTCTCAGATAGGCCTGAACTAATATGGTAATACAGATGTAGGTAAACTTAAAACTGAACAGAAAAATGTCAGGCAAGTAGAATCTTCTGCTGGAAAATACTTTTTTCCTTCCCACAGAAGGAAAGTCTTAGAAGTCTTTTAGAAGTCTTACTTACTTATTTTGCCTCTTCGAATTCTGATCTTTGCAGTTAAAAAAACCAAAAAACCCAACAACAAAAACAAAATATGAAAATCACATAAAATGGAACATATTGAGTAAAATTGTAACAAATGTTGTGCATGAATAGTGTTTCATGGCTAGGGATAGATTTTTTTGTTTCAGATTTGTGCATCTGTCCTCTACAGCAAAGTGTTGAAGATGTTGTGTTGTGGAACTTAGTTTCCTACCTCTAAAACTGATACAGTGAGACTTTCAGATAAAAATCTTCAGCAGTTTATTCCCATCAAAGTACCTGCTGAATAAGTGTGGACATTCCTTCTTTGATTATTTATATGGGTTATTTCAAGGCACTAACATTACTGGCTCCAAGAAACTTCAATAGTATACAATATTCACTGTCAAAATCAAGCTGTGTTCTTACCAAGAGGTCATTCTGCTGCAATCTTTGCAAAGGAATTTTATAGAATTCTGTGAGAACAGCTCAAGACACCAGAGTGAGATGGCAGAATGAGTAGTTAACATGTTAAAATCTTGGAGGTGGGGAGGGGGGAAATTGCAGTATGGCTTTCTCATCATGGTCCTATTGTAAGCTAACATGCAAGTTAAAAGATACAAACAATAGTTACAGGCATTTCAGAAATCCACTGTAAATAAAATCTCTGCTGAAAAAAATAAAAGCAATTTTATACAACTGTATTTTGATATAATTTTTCTAATTATCTTCTTGTTAAAAATAAAAAAATAGGTAACTTCAAATGTTCTTAATAAGAATAGATATGTCTGTGAATTGCATTCATGATGTTGTTTAGACTCTGCAGTATTAAAAAAGTATTAATTATTGAAAAAGCTCTGTCCAGAACCCTTTTCAATAGGCACTTAATCTCACCCAATATTATTTGAAGATAAAGTCAGAGGAGGTAAAAAGAAAACTTATCTTCACCTGCTCTTGAACCCAGTTAGTGTCATTAATTTGTAGCCTCCCACATTCTACTGAGCATCTCATATGCATATCTTAAAGACTCTTTGTTGTATTACATTTAANAGGCGCTGAGGAGGAGCGTGGATGGAGCCCTCCCTGGATCTTTGTTCGCGAAGCCTAACATTAAAATTGTTTGAAACATATCCTGCAGAGTTGTGAAAATTTGAACAAAGCTGGCTTGTCAGTGTTCTGTAGATTATCTCTATTGGCAACCTTGTTCTTTTTGTATCTTTTCATTTTCTCTCTGTGGTGACAGTTTTCAAAAAATGTGAAGTTATTAATGACCATCTTGATCACATCATGAAAAATCAAATTCAGTAAGAAATTTCCATCAGAACAAAAAAGGTGAGATGCCAAGCTTGACTTTCTTAGCATATCCTTAAAATAGACACATAAAGAATTTGAAGAACAATAGCATACCCTTTTTCAAAATTCCATGAGAATATTACTATATTCCCCTATAGGACATACTGCAATACAACACCTTGCAAATAAGTACTTACAATCTGCTTAGGTATACAGAGAATATGTCTTGATTGCTACCAGTTTCATTTATCTAAAATCTTGTATATTCTGCAAGAATATACAAGAAAATACTTATATTAACACAGTTCATATATAAATGTATTTTATGAGTAGAATTTTGATAGTATTATAATCAACTGTTTTATTTTGCTATGTTATAGCAAAACTCGATAGACTGCTCTGAAGTTACCTCAGAAAGATGTATCTGTCCAGATAAGTGTTAATGTTTAATTGTCTTACTCATTTTTGTGAATTTTATTCTTCTCTACATAAAGATCACATTACTCAACTGAGTTCAGAAAAGTTACATGAAAGTTAAACAGGGGAACAACATTCACAGCAGCAACACACAGGTGGATTACAAGGCTTCAGGCTTATCATACTTTATTTACTGTTTTAAATTCTGCTATGCTTTAAAAAAGACTAACTATTGGAAAATTCATTTGACTGCATAATAGGACAATATATATAACTATATAGTGGAAAAAATGGATAACTATATCATGACTTCATGAGCCTGAAAGGTCCTATATCATTGTCTAATACTACATGTCTCCTGGCATATTCAAAAATGACTGATAGCTTCCTCCTCTGATTAGACAGGATAGAAAGAGACCCCTGTAGATCACATCCTGTTGCAGTTCCTACTCATACCCCATTTGTCATCCTGCTACCCTTTTGATTAATTAATTCACTAATGTCAGTTAAGAATATACTCAACCTATAAAGCCATGTTCTTTTGTTTAGGAAGTAGTACAATTTAAGCATGAGAAAATTAAGAAGCATTCAAACTATATGTTCTTTAATTCCATACCCTCAAAAATCCATCAATAAGTATGGTTTGCATTTGCAAGTAACAAATTAAAAATGAGCAGAAACATGCGTGAGAATGATTTTAAATATCACTAATTGTATTGCTTCTCAGTAAAACCTTCAGGCCAATCAGGGAAAATAGGCAGGAGAAGAAAGAGTTTTAATTTTAAAATATTTTTTGATGGGGCAGCAAGCAAACAGATAAATAAGTATAATTCAGAAGCTTCGAAAAGAAAGGCATTCTAAGTATCTCAGACTAACCCTTCTGTAAACAGTACTGCATTTAGTAGACCAAAACAATTTTCAATATGTTGTAATTATTTTTTTCCAACTTTACAGATCATTTGGTACTGGATTTATCCACTAATCAGCCTTCAGCACAATATTTTATCACCAACAGTTTTGAATTTAACAGCTCTCTTAAAAACTGGTTTCATCTGTCCAGAGAAGTGTATCAACAATGAGAAGGAAATTAAATGGTATCTAAAAAGTAACAAGAAGCGTAAAACCTTTCATAATTTTTGTGTGGAAATTGTTAACTGGTAATATATTTGACATTTGGAGGAAGCAGCTGAAAGAAAAACACGCCTTTAAGAAAATTCAAATAATATATAAAGTATTAAGAATTTTAAAAGCAAGTAACCATATACTTCTTAAAGTTCAGTTACATTTTTTCAATTTTAAATATATAAATAAAAGTTTCCATTGAGCTATTTAGTCTTATGTCTGTAACATTCCTGCTCACATGTACAACATGAAATGATTAAATTATTCTTGTAGTACTTTCTGGAAGGGTATGACATTTTCTGTCCTTATCTTATGCTAGAAACTAGTACACCAACAGTAAATAGCTGGGTATGTCAACACTGAGCACAGGCAAATGGTGACAAGAGCTCTAAATTCTAAGCCCACAAAGGTGCCACAAGGAAACTATCTCAAGTCCTCCACACAGCTTTAATTGTTTTGCACAGCTCTGTACTACTACAGAGATAGGCAGGTAGAAAAAAGGGAGGAGATCTCCAAGAGATCTCAGCTCTCTGACAGGACAGAGGCTGCCCAAAGCTACCCTACTTCATTGCTCAAACTGATCCATAAAGAAGCATATATCTGAATAAACTTGCTAAGCTGCAGCTTGAGAAGAGAGCAGACACATGTCCAAAGGCTTGCTAACATATTCCAACTATAACTAATAAAAGCTATTATTTCTTGAAAATTTTGCTTCACTTATATTTCCTAGGTTACTGCAGTTGATGTATTACTACTGCTCTTAGAAGCAGTTTTCTAGTTACCTCACAAATGTACCTGGGGTACCTTTTACCACCAAGCTAGCTTTGACTGGTGTTAATATGAATGAAACAACAGCAAAGGCTCTCATCATACTTCCTAAACTCAGAGGATTCCAGACAGATTTGCACAAGATGTGCACTAGAGCGACTTCTAGGATCTTGGTTCCTGAGCTAAGCACAAAGGCAGGAATATCTATATATAGAATCATAGAATCCTAGAATGGTTTGGGTTGGAAGGGACCTCTGGAGCTCATCTAGTCCAACCCCCCTGCAGTGGGCAGGGACATCCCCAACTAGAGCAGCTTGCCCAGAGCCCTGGCAAGCCTCACCTGCAATGCCTCCAGGGATGGGAACTCAACCACCTCCCTGGGCAACCTGGTCCAGTGTTCCTCCACCCTCACAGTGAGGAATTTCTTCCTAATGTCCAATTTAAATCTACTCCTCTCCAATTTCAAACCATTGCCCCTTGTCCTTTCACTGCAGGCCTTTGCAAACAGGCCCTCTGCAGCCTGCTTGGAAGTTCCCTTTAAGTACTGGAAAGTCACTAGTAGGTCCCCCCGAAGTCTTCTCTTCTCCAGGCTGAACAATCCCAGCTCCTTCAGCCTATCCTCATAGCAGAGGTGTTCCAGCCCCCTGATCTTTTTTGTGGCCCTCCTCTGGACCTGATCCATCACATCCATGTCCTTTCTGTGTTGAGGGCTTACCACAGTACAGAAAAGGATCCAGCAGGGCAGCTGCACATGCAGATGTTAGAGCATGCCAAGGCACCAGGCATACACTGCTTGTCTTTCTCTGGTTCCATCTCACAAGAACTTTTGAAGTTCTGGAACTGATGCATTTATCATAATTTTAGGTAAAACCCTTTCCCTGTAACATGTTTGCCAAGAAATAACGTATCTTCAACTATATTTCCTTCCTTCCTTCCCTTCCTTCCTCGTTCCTTCCTTTCCTTCCTTCTTTCCTTCCTTCTTCCTTCCTCCCTCCCTCCCTTGCTTCCTTCCTCCCCATCTCCCTCCCCCTCCTTCCCTCCCTATCTCCCCCCTCCCTCCCATTCAAAAATGTTTAAATTAGAGACTTAAATACTAATAACAGTTTTGATTACTAATTACCTACCAAAAAGTTTAGTATGATGATCATCAGGATTTGCAATGAAGTTTTTTATGGCCAGCAAAAGATAGAGAAGATCAGAATACGAGACTCTGGAGAGCAGAAAAAAACTCCAAGAAAGTGACAGATTGAATATATAAATTACCTACTCTAAACAAAGGAGGCAATGTTAATGCAATAAAGCTATCTTTTCAATATGCACTTGCATTTGATTAGGGACATCAATAAGAGGAAAACATTGCAAAAGGCCAACAGACGCCTCGAGGCAAATAGAAATCCCAAATGTCATCTTCATAGATGAGACAACAGTTCCAATATTACATATTTCCTATGGAAACAGCTCCTTGAAGTTGTCACCAACATGCTAGCTGTGAAGTCATGTGTGAGGGGATTTTCAAAGGAGTGAAAGGTTGTGTTAATACCTTGGAATATGGCCTGGCCTGCTTTGTGGTTTTCATTATGTTTGTAACTTCTTTCAGCCTAACAAAAGCAGTTTGAGTATAGACTTTTTAAACATATTTCAGACATGATGATGTGATAGTGTAGGATATGTGGACAAATACTGATTTATAATGTTTGAAATAGTAATTTCTAATAGAATAACCTTTCCTTGCAGCCTTGAATTCAATGAGCAAAAGTTTACTGGGACTGTAACTTTCAGTGAAGCTCAAAGAATTATACAGCAAATGTAACACAAGACCTTTGGTGCAGAAAATCCTACTCTTCAAAAAGAATATAGTACCTTTAGCTCAAGAAAGCATCCACATTATGCTGTTTGATGTTAAATTCTTGGACCAGATCTCTACTTGTGGTAATCTAATAGAATTCCAATTTATACTGAGGTAAGGCAGTTTATTGTTCTGCTTTACAACTCTTTAGCAGTAAACATTATGTAAATGAAAAAGAACAGGAAATAGCATGAAGCACAGGCCCAGGTAAAGGCCAACAAAATACTTAGAGACTGTGCATAAATCTGAATAAATAAATTAACAAATCATGAAGTGAAATTGCTCACTTGCATTTCTAGAATAAAACATTTTCCTGAAAAAACAGAATTAATGACAAATAAACTTTAAAAAGAAATGTCTATCATGTCTGGGCAAAAGGCTATGAACAGCAGATTGCCTGATAAACCACATGCAGTTTTTTCTATCTGTCTTTTTCTCTTCTGACTATTTAAGACTTTTTTCTGCTTGTCTTCAGAGAGCCAGGAAGGACTTGACCTGAATCACCCCAATTTTCATAAAATATTTTCTTTGATTTAGGATTTTCTTTCCACAAAACAAAGGTTTTTAAAATTTCCTTGGACTTTATTTTAATTCACTGGTAGAAAAAATAACATGCATGAAGACAGTAAATGCATTAAAACTACATCTTCAGATTTTATCTGTATTTCTTCTGTAAGCAAGTGGATAGCACACATGTTGCAAAGCTAATTGCCATCCTTGGAAGCAGAGGTTATGGAGCCTCTTAAAGAGCTAGCTGAGTGGTAGGGGATGGAGAAGGTGATAAAGTCCTGTGACTCGTGCAGTGTTTGCTTTCCCAGGATGATTTCCAAACAAACTGAGATACAGTGAAACTACACACCTTGGAACATTTTCTACTGAGANGAGGAGGAGTGTGGGTGGAGCCCTCCCTGGAGCTTCGTTCGCGAAGCCTAGCCACTACGACTACTACGACTGAGATATGTCTGAGTTATAGCTAGGTAAGGGCCACTGCAGACATAGGGCTTTTGTAAGGCAGAAGCTAATAACAACAACAAAAAAGCTAGAAAAAGACTTATTATTTCCTAGTAAGGCAGAGTAATAAAGTGTTAATGTAATATATTTCCTACCTGAGGAGGTTTAAAAAGCCTAGTGGAGGCTCAGCAATACCAAAACACTGACTAATTATTTTCCAACTTGATGTTCCCCCAGAAAAATGACAGGAAATTCTGAAGAAAAAGATCTCTCATCCCCATCCCCACTTTCCCAAATATAGCTTGCAGGACAGGTTTTAATGAACAAAGTTTCACTGAAGATACATGACAGAGTCAGAATAGCACTATATCATACTATTCTATTCTATGCATATCAGATGTATATATTTGGAATCTGACCTTCTCTAGAAACTTACGGGCATGCAGATATTTAAAGTATTTTTCTATGTGTTTCTAGACTTCTATTTATTAGTAGTTATAGTGCTTCTAAAAGGCACTAAGGCTGGATTGACAACCCCAGAGAAGAAAACCCTCTTTAGCAAAGGGATAGGGTCAACACATTTCTCTGTACTACCTTACTTGAGTGTTCCAGTGTTAACTTAGAAAAGGAGCTCAATCCCTCTGCCCATTTAGTTTTTAGCATTTCTGATCAAACTGTCAAGTTTGCCAATTGAATTTGCTAATTGAACTCAATATGATCTATGATCTGCTTTCAATATAAGCAGGACTGCTACACAGATCTGCTTCAGATAGGCAACTAAACCCAAATGTTCCATAACATTTTAAAGTCACTTCTAACATTTGCATTAGTTGCATTGACAGACAACCAGGAAGAAAAGCTTTGAAATGCACTCATAAGTACTATATATATATATATATATATATATATATGTAACATTATGTATATATGTATATATGTATATGTATATATGTAATATATGGTAAATTCTTAAGAAAATCTGTTACATTATCCATTTAATACACTTGGAGCCTTTTTGTAATCGGCAATACAGTTAATTTATAATAAATCATAATAAAAAGGATTGATATTTCACGACGTATGCACAATATAGGACATGAGAGGGAATGTGGGTATGTACTATGAAGAATACTGGCACAAAATGAAAGTCAAGAAGCAATAGATAGAGACTGATCAGTCTGAATCATAACTTATCTCTTGCTGTAGACTTCCTATGTACAGCCTTATCACATATTAAATGCATCTTGTCAGCATCAAGAGATACAAAATTGCATGAGAATTAGTAGCAACAGAGTATAAATGTGATGCTAAAAAGGAAGGAGGAGATTATGCCTCGAGATTTTTTGTCAAATTAATTCCCTGGTATAGCACCCAAAGCAAGTTTTTGGTAATATCTGTTTTAAAGCATTTGTAATATTTTTAAGGAGTTTATGAAACTAAGCTCTTTCATATGATTGACTGGGCAGTCATTTGATTAAGTGAATGAAAAATTATTTCTTTCACCTAATGGCCTGTTTCATCACATCACTAGTAGACATGGTTATCAGTATGTGCATCTTCCTCCGGCAATATTTTAAAGGATAGATAACTAAACAAAAGGAAATCATTTGTCTAGGGCTGTTGCTGTCCTCAGCTCTATTCATTGTTCCTGTATTTGTTTTATATCCCACTCTCAAGTCCTGAGTTCTCTGCAACACACTGGCAGTCTGACAAACTCTGCTTTCACATGTAATTCAAAAGATAAAATAGTAAAAGGGGAAATTGGGTAAAGTCACTCTTCTGTGCTTGCATTCTGCAGGATTTACTGGTTCAACTGTTGTCTCAGCCATATCTCAGTCAGAAGGTATATTACATCTACCCTTGCTTCAGTGGCTGCTCCTTAATGTGTCACTAGCATGCCTTTCATAAACAGAAAATCTCATGAACTCCAAAGCGCTGGATCTGGCTGCAGTTCAGAGCAAAGAAAACATACCTTTCCTACTTATTCTAAGGATACAAAACCATTTGACTCCTTAGCACCAATGAGAAAAAAGATCAAGTCCTATGCCACTGAAAACAGGAGTATAAAGATGTAATTCTTGCGGGTGATCAGACATCATATGAAATTAGTAACCTCTTTCATATATGCCCTGCATGCCCCACTGAAAGTCTTATTTTGAATATGCTTTCATTGAAACATAAACCACAGATTTTAAAGATAGATATTTCTATTTAAATCACCTAGACTCATTTCC
Source organism: Bucco capensis (assembly GCA_013396975.1). Lineage (NCBI taxonomy): Eukaryota > Metazoa > Chordata > Aves > Piciformes > Bucconidae > Bucco > Bucco capensis. Next base: position 25,835 of record VWZO01010547.1, on the reverse strand, counting down.
TGTTACCCAAAGCCATAAAATATCATCTTGTATTTTTTATATTGAACTGATAGTTTTTGTTTCCTTTATAGTCTTAATAGTCTATTCACCTAAACTTCACAGAAAGCATATTTTAAAGATGCTTTTAATGTGTAGATTATCCCATTCACCTATTTTTCTCATCAGTTAAGATCTTTCTAAAAGTTGATTTTTTCTATAAAGCAATTTTTGCAATTACTTTCTTTAAAAGTCACAAACACAATTGAATCAGAAACTACTTTTAGGGAGTTTGCTCTATTTTTATGCTCAGGCAGAGCGGAAGCTCTTGTAACAGACTAGTTCCAAGTATTCCTCAGGAGTCAGTCAAGAATGGCAGAATTTCTCTGAAACATTTGTGCACATTGCTTCGGAGAATGTTGCATCATGTCATGGGAAAACAAGCTTCTCTCTGAGGCCATCAGAACTGCCTGCTTAGGACCTGATCCAAGATTCATAGAAGAAAATGTGATTTTACTGCCAGTCTCTGTGGATTTGGGATTTCCCCTTCCTACGAAAAAATGAAAAGTTTGTACCCTGCATGAGAAGTAAGGTCCGTTAAGTGGACCATATGAGGTACATTCAGCTTTAGCACTAAATATATCTCAGTTTAGGCAATATGTTTCCTACTTTGACAACCAATTACAAATGTTCACACAGTTTATACTATAAATAGCCCTGGTTCCTTTTCTACATCCTTATGTTCACCTTACCTTGACAAAATCTCTCTTGAGAATAAAAAAGGAAAAGATACTTCTTCCAGTAGCATGTGTATGAAGTTTTTCAAAGAGGAATCAGCTAATGCAGCTAACTGACATTTGTCCATTTAGCTAGCCTAAGTCAAATTTAAAGACAAAAGTCCAAGTAGACAACATCAGTCGGTCTTCCCTCATCAACTGCTGCAATCACTCCATCATACAAGGCCACCAGATTGGTCAAGCATGATTTCCCCTTAGTGAATCCATGTTGACTTCTTAGAATCACCTTTTTATCTTGCTTGTACCTTAATATTATTTCCATGATAATCCACTCCATGATCTTCCCAGGCACAGAGGTGAGACTCACCGGCCTACAGTTCCCTGTGTCATCCTTTCTAGCCTATTTAAAAATGAGGGTGATGTTACCCTTCCTCCAGTCACCTGGGACTTCACCTGATCAGCACTGTTATGCATGTATTCATACTTAGTAGCTCGGCATGGTTTAGAAGTAGCAATGCTGCTTTAGATGCTAATGGCTATTTAAGACTTCTTAGCAATGTTGCAAACTACACTGGCTTGATCAGCCGTTGGGTTTGTGGATCGATTGAGCAGTTTAATGCATTGTTGTTAGAGATATCCCTAAGCAATTGGATGGAGTTAAATAGCACTGTTACCATCATTAGGGGTTTATCAGCTAGAAAAGGTAATCGTGGATATATCAGGGGAGAAATGGAAGTCATTGTGAATAAAACAGCACAAGCTATATAGGGTTTGCGAATTGAATTAGATTTATTAAAGAAAATAGTTTTGCAAGGCTTTAGATATTTTTAGCAGCTTAGGCAGGAGGAGTTTTTTGCCCTGGTAAAAACAAAGTTTGTTACAGCTGCATTGTCCAGTGTGGGAGCATATTTACAGGATGCGCAGGAAATCTGGAAAGCATGCCGAAGTGTTACATGAAGGTGCACAGGAGTAGGGAGTATCAAGCCTGGGCAATTTGCTGGGCAGCTGGGGTCTCCAAGGGGTGACTACAATCCTTAATAGGTCTCTGTTTCTTGCTAATTGTACCTCAAATGTGTATCAGGAATGTTTGGAAATGCTGCAGAAGGTCTCTGGCTGGTTCAAAAATAAAAAGGGGGTGTATGTGGGAAGATATCTGTGGGAAAGCAGGTGGTTTATAAAAAGAGAAGTATTGTGTGAACCAGCCAAGGACCTTGGGCAAAGTATGTATCCTAAGGTAAGGAGGAAAAACAACCCAGCTGGAGGAGCAGAAAAAGATGGAAGAATTAGCAACTCTGTTAGCCAATAAGAAGTTCACCTGCACTGCACACTTAACCAATCTGTTTGTTCTGTTTGCTATGTGAAAATAAGTTTGCACCAATCGGTATATGCGTGATTGCACAGAAAAGGTATAGAAAGTGATCTTATCACAAATAAACATCATTCACTTGATTCACATTGAATCGTGTGGAGGCCGTTATGTTCTACCTTATGCAGGATACAACCAGTAGACCTTCCAGACAGAACTTCTTCTTGCCTGTCCTCCATCTGTCTCTCTGGGGCCAGGGCCTCATATCTGTTCATTAAGGCACTTGGGGAGGTGATGGAGGACAGGGAGAGATTTGCACCTCTCTGGTGAGGGAGCTGTTTCCACTCTCCCCCACCTACTAGATCCATTCCATCTGCACGATGGCAGGAGGGGCAGGGCCTCACCACCTCCTGCTGGACTTCTTTTGTAGTTGAAAGGCTGTTACTCCACCAGTAATACTTCTAATACTGCTTAGTCTCTCAACCTCCTCCTTAAGCTCTGCCACCAAGCAAATCAAGTCACCTGCTCACACCATACACAGGTGTCTCTTACCTTACACAGGCTGTCCAGAGAGGTTGTGGACTCTTCTTCTCTGAAGACTTTCCAAATCTGCTGGGATGTGTTCCTGTGCTATCTGATATATATGAACCTGCTTTAACACAAGGGTCGGACTCTAACCATTCTACTTGTCTTTCTTTTCCTTCTCACTTCTTAATATGTACCTGCAAGTTATGGTATTTCATTGTAATTTTGTTCAAAATTCTTCAGCTGCTTACAATTCATTTGCAGGTGCCACTTGGGGATAATTATTCCCCAAGGGCTTTGGATCTAATTGTGTGGACTCATTTATCACATACAATTACATCTATTCCAAATAGAAAATATTTTGTGTTCATGATAGATGTGTGATTAACACTGGTACATCAATTCCAAACTAAAATCTCTGGTTAAAGCCATAATAACACAAAATTAATTTCTGCAGGATACAGAGCTGCATTGTCTTCTCTCCAGTGTTTATACTAGATGATACTTGTTCAGTTTTCTGTTTTTCTTAAAAGCTAAACAAGAAAAGAAAAAGGGAAAAAAAGGAAGAAGAAAAAAATACTGTTTTGTTACTTTTTGCAAGAGAATAAAACATTTAGCACAAAGATCAAATGCTATTTCCCTTACTCATTACTACATAGTAGCCAATGAATGCTTTCACACAGAGGTTAGACTAAGTTTTTTGCTTCAGACACTTTTTTACAGGTTTCCTACTGATGGGGACATGATTCAAAATCACTTTTCCTCATCAGGTTCACTTTTCTGTGCATGGAGTGGCTATTTTATTATGCCCTCACACAGAATGATTTCTTCCACTCTATCCCGGAAACAACACCACAGGCCAAAGATGCTGCCTCCTCAGCCCCTCACTGCAGTCTATGTTTAAAGAGTAACATCTCCCTTTTGCACTCTGTCTCTACCCTGATAGAGGAGTAGACAATACTTTAAGATTTTTTGTCCTCCAAGGCTTTCATTTTTTGTGTTTACTGAAAAGGTTGCATTTGGAATAGAATATTGTATTTTCCCAAGAAAACAAATCTAAGAAAGAACAAGTTTATACTCATCTACGGGCATTCCTATTGCAATTTCAGTAGAAAAGGTATTGTCCTATCACAAAATTCATACTGTTTTACCTGAGTACTCTAGAGTTTTTCACATGTCTTTCCTTCTTTCCAAGTACAGAGGAAACAAAAATTTCTCCTGTCATCTGAAACAGTTGTATACTTACATCTGTTCCTAGAAGTATGAAAAGAAAATAGTAACAAAGAGATCTTGAAGAAAATACTTAAATGTAAAAGAGGGTAGAGGGGCTGCCTTATTACTAGGTAGTATGCTACCTATATACTTTATGCCTTCTTTTATATGGTTTCTGAAGCATAGTTTCCGACAAGTGAGTTTAAAACTAGGGAATAAGCCAAATGTATCAACAACTCTTCAAATATATCAAAAGAATTGCACAAATAAGACTGTGGATAGATCCTTTAGACCACCAGAGTGCAATCAAACAGGATCAAGAGTCTACAGGGAAAGTAAATGATTTATGGGCATGAGTCTGTACCAGAGAGGATGGTACTATCCTCAGATTAATCTTTACAGGCAATGAGAGAAAAACCACTGCAGAGATAAAGGGATCAAAAAGAGTTGATGGAACAACTTCAGAAATTCAATTGAAATCAATCAAAGGAACCAGATCATGTTTGTCTGAAAGCTCAGTGGAAGCCAGAGGATGGAGTAGACATCCTAGTAATATACACATGCTTTAAACTCATCCTGAGAAAGAACTAAAATAAAAACTGGCTTTGTCAAGAGAGTTTCTAACGATGAATCTAGGAATTCCAGAAAAAAACCTCCACTTCTTTGCAACCCTAAACACTTCAAAAGCTCTGTAATTTGTACTGTTCATTGGGAATCACCTTGGAGATTGCTAAACTTTATAAATTAGCAAGTAGAACTGAAATAAAAAAATCATGAGCATGAAAACCAATGTTTCCCTCCATTAAAGTAAATTAAATTTTAATTCTTTCCTCTCTATTTCTTTGAGTCAGGAAAATATGAAAGAAAAGTACATAAACATAGTGAAAATGTGCATCACAATTATTCTGACTAGTGGTTTGCAATTCACAGGAACTCTATATTTTGTGTAAAAACAGAAACCCATCTTAATTATAGAGGTGTATCATACTTATTATACATCCTTAGGTAAAATTAGAGACTGTTCTTTAAAAAAGACAAGATCTACAAAGCCTTACTATTAGAGATCATTCCGAGGAATAATGTAAAAGCTTTCAAAATTTGATTGCAAGCACATGATGCTCAGCAAAATTTTCACAATGTAATAATACAAAGTTCACAAAGTACTAACTGCAAGAATAGAAAAGCAAATCAAGTTTTGTATAGTCTGTTATGTTGTGGTAGAAGAAAAATGTGCACTAAGGAATTATTACAGTTAGAAAGTTAGGGAATTGAACGCTATTTTGTTTGTTTGTATTTCTTTAAACTTACGTATGCAACATATTCCAAGATCCAGCTGTCTACATGTTCTATGAAACAGATTTGTAAAATTCTCATTGACCATGTCACTTTGTCATATTAATATTGTAGACATTTATTTACCAATGGTAAGGGTACATTATGAAAATTATTTATTTTTGAAATTTTCTGAGACAACCTACAAAACTGATGAGGCTCAGACAAAAAAATAATAACAGAGACAGAAATACTGAAATGTAGTCTATTTTATTCCACTGACATACTGGAATATTAAAATATACTGGAATATATGCAAGTTTTCATCTTTCAAAGCAAATATTGCAGTCAGCTACAGAGGAACTCAGTAGGACATCATGGAAAGTTTTGTGCACAAGTATAATAATTAAATGCTGTTTAGCCATTGAAAATTCATTTATGCACACCACTAACTTCAAGGTGGAATTTCCTTACTTCTGGTCAGACTATATTATTTCAGTGATGGAATCTGAACCATCTTGTATTGGTTTCTTCTCAAATTTGGGTCTAGGGTGCTAACAATGTAAAAGTAATACAAATATTTTAGGTGTGAGAAAGGAAAAAAGTCATGTCTTTATCTATAGGTCAGCAATAGATAACCTGAGTGCAAACTATTTATTGTCATTTTCAGAAGGANCTCCCTGGAGCTTCGTTCGCGAAGCCTAGCCATACAGAAGGATTCTAACAAATAGCAAGTACTTGGAGTACTCTACGAGTAGTGAAGTGGGATTTTCTTTTTTAGCCAAAGATATACGCTCTACAAATTGAAAGACTGGATCTCCAAACATATCTAACATGTTAAACAAAAAACACAGCAAAATCAAGTCCATCCTCAAATATATATAACAACTTTAAAACAAAAATCACCTCTACTTACAAACAGAAAAATAAAAAACAGGAACACCTCCCCCCCCCGCCCCTTAAACATAATAATTCTGCTTGGAGTTGGAAAAAAGCAATAAACTGTGACTGCCAGAACTATTGCTAAAACTGGGACACTGCAGACAATATTTAAGCACAGGTGTATTTGACACTGTATTTTCTATCTCTGCTAATGATTACATGAGGAATATTCAGTATGAAGTCAGCTAATAAAAAAGGTTGATGCTTCTTTATGTGTTCTGGAATGATGAGTTAAGAAAAAAAGATATCTGAAGGTCTTTTAAGGACTGTAAAAAAATCTAAGATAAAATGCACTCGCATGTTATGTTGCCCTGAAGGAACAAGTGATATAGGGAAAGATTTTAGGGCTTGTCCCATATGTAAAAATATAGTCATATCAAGGAAGGCCTCCTGCTGATATCACAGTAAAAAGCACTATTTGAAAGTGTAGTTTAGTTTAAACTTTTTTCTTCACAGTAACATCCTACTTTAGTCCTTTTGTCTCACTTTCTGCAGACAGTTTTTACAGGAACACCTATTCTTACTAGACATTGTAATTTATGGTCCTACTTTAGGTTATGAGTTTCAGTCATTTACAGTTAAGTACAGTTTAGACGTAGAGCAGCTAGTTCCCATCATCTCTGTTCAACAGCTTGGAAAGAAACAGTGTAAAAATAGGATTGTCTTTACAAGAAACAGATGGACAGACCGTGTCTGATGCACCTCTATTGCTGTTGAATTATGGAAGAATATTAGCTTAACGTGATTTTGTACCTGTCAGCATTTTAATCAATAGAAATAAGGAAACACGAATTCTAGCAGTATTAGACACTGATGTCAGGATCACATGGATCTTCCTAATATATCAAGTCATAGATAAAGTAGACAAAGGTGTAGTTCTGTGACATCTGCTACCACTATAAGAAAATGGTGTTCAAGTCATTGGCTTGTAAACAATGACCATAAACAGCAGTCATGTCATACATGAATTTGTCACCCTTTACAGACTTATCCAGAGCAATAAGTGAGAAGGATGTGAAGTAAGGGACATTGATTCAGTTTTAAAAGGTCATGCAAGGACCAAACATTGAATGAGTGGAGCCCAGGAACAGGAGCAAATAAGACAAGCACATGGGTGACCTGGTCTAGTGATTGGCATCCCTGCTCAGTGCAGGGAGGTTGGAACTAGATGATCTTTAGGGTCCCTTCCAACCTGCCCATTCTAGGATTCTATGATTCTATGTTTATGATGACATTATAGTGATAATACCAGTACCTCAGGAGACCTCAGCAGGTCCAAGGAGAAATGCCTCAAGTTATAGGCTGAGCTGCTAGACTTCTTATGAGTACGATAAATTGTGTGGCATGTTAATACTGGTTTAAAAATCATATTGTGCATTGGCAAGGAAAATGTGCTATTAAAAATCATGCCATTGGGTTGAGTTCTTCTGACATACAAGATCAGTTGTCTGAACCTTGTATTTAGTCTAACACCAAAACCACTGCCACTCTGGGTTTCTGGAGAAAAAAAGGTAGCTTTAAATGGAGTTAATATAATAGTTGGCATTTTTCTTGTTAGTTTTTATTAAGGTTTTGATTAAATAAAAATACAACAAAAAATGCTAGGTCTAATTACTTGCAGCTTTGTGTAAGACCTAACACATATGGTTAACTAGCAGTGCTGTGATATACATTATTTACAATATATTAAAAAGTGATGTTGTGCTTGTGATCTGTTCTAAAATGAAACACAAATTGCCTGCAAAAAGAAAAACAAATCAAAATGCTATTTTCTTCAATTGAAGAATTGCAGACAGACCCATTGACAAAGTAGAATTTGCATAAATAAGATTTCATCAACTTCACCAACAAGAAGGTTTAACATTTCTGTTTTCCCCTAAGCATCTTTATGACTGACCTAAAACAGAACGTGTGTTCAGTGGCTAAGTGGTCCCTGGGATCTGATTATCTTGGAATCTTCACTGCAGTTATAAAGATGCAGCTGTAAATACAGTCATTTACTCCCCATGCAATCCTTTCCTTTTCCAGTTTTATATACTGTCTAATAAAGGTCTCACAGCTCAAGTGCTTCCTATTTTCTTTTGTCTACAACAATATTGTCATGGTTTATACTCAGATGGCAACCAAATACTATGCAGCTGTTCACCCTCCTCTGCCCTGGGGAATAGAAGAGAGGGTTGGAGGGGTAGTGGTTAGGATACTTGTATGTTGAGATAAAAACAGTGTAATTACTGAAATAAAATATAATTAAAATACTAATGATAATAACAATTGTAATAAGAAGAAGAATATACAAACGAGTAATGCACAATGCAATTGCTCAAAACCCATTGACCAAAGGCCAACCCATTCCCAGCTAGTGATCTTGGAGCAGAAAATCCCCAAATTGCTATCCTGGAAGAGAGACACCTCAGAAGAAGAGAGAGACCCAGTTAGACCTCTTGGCTAACCTGCATTTATATACTAAGCATGACATTGTGTGATAATGGAATATTCCATTGGCCAGTTTGGGTCCACTACTCTGGCTGTGTTCTGTTCCCTCCCAGCTTCTTGTGCTCCTACACACTAGGAAGACATGGGAAGCTGAAAAGTCCTTGATTCCTTAGCAACAACTAAAAGCCTTAGTATACTATCAGCTTTCTTCTCATACTAAATCCCATATGGAATCCAAAACAGCACTATTCTAGCTACTAAAAAGCAAGGTACTAAGAGGAAAAAAATTAGCTCTATCTCAACTGAAACCAGGACAAGTATATATTTTATTAATTTCATCTTTTGGATAACAGTTTTATACCTTAAATGTAACTCCATGTGGGTTCCAACAGAGTAAAAGTGACTAGCTCCATGTTTTCCTTTAGCTAGAGGACTGTCTGCAACTGTTAGGAGAGCTGTCAATCTCTTCCTAATACATTCAAGTCCTTTGGAGAAAAGCACAGGCCAAAGGGGAAAACCCAGAAAAGAATATTTCTGAAGCTGATTTTAATGGAGGCTGAGTGCTAGTCAAAGGTACAGTTCCAACAGAGTCTGATTAACATTCTCCTATAAAATAAGGACCAGAGAGTAAGCCATTAATTTTATGGCTATTTTTTCCCACTGCTTGGTTTTTTATAAGTTGGACTTCCTTCCAGGCTAATTAACCACTAAACATTTTACAAGCAATCCAAGTGAGGAAGCAGTGAAAGATGAATTGCACTTATGAAGTAATTGACAAAGGGTATATTGGGCCTTTTAAGCAATGATAGTGTGCATCTTAATACAGGAAGAAAGGAATCCTTTGTACTGTAGTTTGATAGGTCATTAGTTAATTCTCAGAACTCTGTACAAAATAATAATGACTCAAGGCTTAAATGAACCTGCCTGGATTAGAATGGGGAACTCTACCTCAAAACATCTCCGGAGAAAATATTTAATGTTTGTGTCTTGGCATTATCAAAATACCCCCAGTGTTATCTTAGATTAATTCCCTGGCTATTTTCTTTTCTTTTGACAGCAAAGTCAGAGCTGACAAACCAAGGCAGTTCTCAAGGAAATTCAATTACTGAAATGTCTGACAGCTTGCTTTGCTGCTTCTAACTAAAGTTTTGAAAGCTACATGCTGCATGTATAATACAGTTTTCACTACAAAGGAATAGATTTGCATTTTCTAGGGGGGAAATCATTTTAAAGCTGTAGGAGTCTAATGATAAAAGATAAAAAATGAAATGCTGAAGTTCCTATTTTGCCAAGAAATGAAATAAGTTGAGTGGCTGCCACATGAAACTACAAAAACACTGTTTTTTCTTAAAAGCAGATTTCATTTTCCTTTCCATGTAAATGAGGGGATGCCAGTCAATTTGAACAGTACCTGCATATACCATTTTCTAATTAGTCCACACGATGCAAGATGCAAAGGTTTAGAAACTTTTCAGTAACCAGAAATATTTTATTTGTTACTATCTCAATATCAATAACCTGAGCTGCAAATTCTGTGAAGTGTTATCTCTGTGTTTGTCATTTAATAATTCTTAGAGACAGGGAAATGATGAAAAACCTCTTGGACACTGCACTTGATAAAAGCAAGCCAGACCACATTTGACCTCTGTTAAACTCACCCTTCTCCAGAAGTTTGCAAACAGACAAAGCACACATCTAAAAGCAGCAAATGCTTTCTCACAAAGTTAGGCTCTTAGCCACATCCAGCTATCATACTGAAAGAGCACAGGCAGAATCAGACTCTGAAATAAGATTGGGCTGTCTTGAGGTGATCGAGTCAAGAGTTGTGATTCAACAGCTTCAAGAACCACTTAAATTCATGGGACATGTTTCTAAGTGTTATGAAAGGTTTCTTAGCATTTACAATTTCAAACTTGAAAAAGTGCCCCAGTTAGGCACCCGCTCCTTGAAAATCATAGAATCATAGAATCCTAGAATGGGCAGGTTGGAAGGGACCCTAAAGATTATCTAGTTCCAACCTCCCCACACTGAGCAGGGATGCCAATCACTAGACCAGGTCACCCAGGGCTACATCCAGCCTGGCCTTGAACACTGCCAGGGATGGGGCATCCACAACCTCTCTGGGCAACCTGTGCCAGTGCCTAACCACTCTCTGGGGAAAGAACTTCCTTCTAATCTCCAATCTAAATTTCCCNTCCAGCTTTTCATCTATTATGACCCCCAAGTCCTTCTCTGCACTGCTGCTTACAATGAGTTCTTCATCCAGTCTGTACTCGTGTCTAGGGTTACTCCTACCCAAATGCAGGACCTTGCATTTTGACTTATTAAACTTCATTTTATTCTCTTGGGCCCACTCTTCAAGTTTATCCAGATCCCTCTGGATGGCATCCCACTCTTCTGGCATATCAACCACACCACTCAGCTTCGTGTCATCCGCACACTTGCTGAGGGTGCATTCGATATCTATGTCCAGGTCGTTAATGAAGCTGTTGAAGAGCACAGGTCCCAAGACAGAGTCCTGAGGGACCCCACTCGTCACTGCTCTCCACCTGGACAAAGAGCCATTGACCACGACTCTCTGATAGCATCCTTCCAGCCAATTTCTTATCCATCGAACGGTTCACTCATCAAATCCACATCTCTCCAGTTTGGAGATGAATATCTCCAATATATCAATATACTGTTACCTGTCTCCTAAGTGCTAACCTGTCTCTTCACTCTCCAAGCTCTAGGTTAAAATACTCATGAGGAAGAAGAAGGGTGTAGTGGGAGATGGGACTATATCTATTGTGGCAAAAGGAAATCTATTTTTAAAAAGGAAACGGAGTTATGAGGTCTGTCCTAATTTTTTTTTTCCCCAAGGCTATTTATTCCGTTCACATACAGCTGTCATTGGTTTAAAACCAAAGCAGGTTCCATTTCACAAAACTCAGAAATATGAAGAGTAGTAGTAACTCCAGCAGCAGCTGTAGTAGTAGCTCTTACGCTTTCTCCTGCTGCAGGGAATATTGCACTACTGTGGCACAGTGGTTCAGATGCAACCAGAGGAAAAATAAAATCTTTCCCTAATAGTATGGCTTACCTAATGCTTAGTGCATTGGCATAAAGCTCCCCATGACTGGAATCAGTAGCTACAATTTACCACTAAAAAACACATCAGGTTTGATGGTTTTGACTATGCCAGTTTAAAAATGTAGCTTTTGCTTCACTGCTATATCAGAGAAATTCTATTAAAGAAAATGGGCTTATGCCAGCATAAAATTAGAATAATACAATAATGCCTCTGACCCAACTCTCATCAAAAATAGGTCCATGTAAAGAAACAAGGTGTAAATTTTCCCAGCATGCAAAACCCCTCCAAAAATCTTTTTTTTTTAGATTGTCTGGAACACCAATACAGTTTAAATGCAGATTCATGGTAACTGAATCATTGTGGAGTGTAGACACAATGTATGGTGCCTCTTTAATTAAAGCTGAATTACAGTAATGTGATGGGTTGACCCGGGCCAAGTGCCAGGTACCCACCAAGGTTCTCTATCATGTTCTCACCCCACACCTCCCACAGCACAACAAGAGGGAGATGGAAACAGCCTGTGGGTTTTAGTAAAGGCAGTTTAATAAGCAAAATAAAGAAAGGCAAAGCCACGCAGATGAAGCAAAGCAAAGCCACGCAGATGAAGCAAAGCAAAGCAAAACTGAGCTTTAGTCTCTACTTCCCATAACAGGCAATGTCTGGCCCTTTCCCGGGAAGCAGGGCTCCGGAACGCGTAGTGGTTGCTTGGGGGGCAGACGTCTTCTTCCCGCCCCCTTCCTTCCCCCCCTCTGCCCTTTATCCCTGAGCTGATGTCATATGGTATGGAATAGCTCTTTGGTCAGTTTGGGTCAGCTGTCTTGATTATGTCACCTCCCAGGATCTTGTCCACCCCATTGCCTTGGTGCTATGCCAGCCTTGTAGCAGTCACAACATCACATGTTATCTTCAATCTGAGGCACAGCATTTCTGAAAACTGTGTGGGGACATTAACTCCATCTCAGCCAAACCCAATACAAGTAACTACTGTAACAAAACTACTCTTATATCCTTTTTTTGGCCAGATTGTTAATGTCAGAAGTAACTTTAAAAATGCCTTATCCCAAGTGAACAATCTTGATAGAACTCATGAGGAAAATCCACCAAAGAATCTCAGAAAAAAATTAGACTTCCAAATCCATTTTCAAAGATCAGAGAAACAATTCAAGACTCTAAGTCTGGGATTTAGGCTCTTAGGTGTTGATGTATTACCTGATAGTGAAAGTGTTTTGAAAAAGTTTACCCTAGGGCAAAATATTACTTTCCTAGACACAGAGATTCAGAGTATAGGCACTATAGGAAAGCAGGAGCTGTTGATTTGTAGCATGAATAGATTAGCTTCAGGGATTAGCTTGAGTATTATCTCACTTCATCACAAAGTGATGCATATGACTACAGGCTTTAATCGATGGACATATCTTCTTCAAGATCTGAACATGGAGAATTTAATTCTATTTTGTTTCATTCCTTTTGCTCAGGCAATTAATCAATCAACAAACCTTTGGGCTAAATTTGAGCTAGTGAACTTTGCTATTTCTGCACTGCAGCTGAAGCATCATATGCAGGATGAATTCCATCAGTGAAACAGAAAACTGAGTCTGTGATTTCCTAAAGATAAACCCAGTATTTTAATAGAACTGGAGAGATTAAGTAAACCACACTAGACCCTGTGCAGTGCTCGACCTGCTCCTACAAAATAACTTGCAATTTGGTAGTTTAGAAATAGCTTGAATATACTATAAAAGCTTCTTTCACATCTATAACTACAGTATGGCCAACTCCTTAGACATGAAAAGCAATATACTCCAGTATTACCTCTGGGACTTGTCTAGTCTCCCCTTTTTGATATTGAAAAATTATTGCTGGAATTGCATTATGCTATAGGACTTGGACACAAGAATCAGCAATATCATTTTAGTACCAGCTTTTAAAACAATATTTCCTTCCAAAAGTCTAGATTGACACCTAAGCTCTCAAAGGATTTGGCTGTTTTATACAAATTCAATACACTATTTTAAGGTTTTGTGTTAATTATTTTTGACATATTTTTACACACACTCAGTGTGTTTGACTATGGCAGGGATTAAATAAATTGTGTTTTAAGGATTTAACGTTCAGAAGAAAGGATTTGGCTATGCAAATTAAGGTTTAAGAGGTCTTTAGTTCATTACACAGGTCTTGGGGGTTTTGTATCACCTTCACTTTTTGAGAAGACTGTTATGCATATTTTCAGATACACAGGCTTACACGAAAGAAGACTCGAGAGAGTTATTCCAAAGTTCTTAAATTAGCTTTGCAATTAAATCTAAAAAAATAAATATTATTTTAGTGTCTAGATGATCAGTTTACATGACCAGAAAATTTAAAAAAAAAGATTTACTATGGATTCAGTTAAGCCTTGGCACAAATAATTGAATTTTCTAATGCAAACTCCTCTTGTGGCAATAGATGTACTCAGAAGCACCAGAGCAAAATTATTAAGAACTGTATTCTCATAGAAAAGAATATATACCAATATAAAAACATCTTTGATCTCAAATCTATTTGGCTGAGAAGAATGCCAACCTGGCCTCCTGATATGGTATTTCTCAAGTCTTATTTTCATTGCTTTAATGGGAAGTGGGAATTGGTTGTAGTTTTTTCCAAGATTAAATTTCAAAGCTATAAACTATATTAAATATTTATATTATGTTTGCCTAGAAAAAATATTTATAAATTACCTTTATTAATAAGAAGAAAAACCTGACAGACAGAAATTAATGAATGATCTCCTTTGGGTATCAAATAATAGTACTGCATCAATGACCTTGTTGCAGGAAAATCTCAGTGTTTGTAAGTGTTGAAACTTGATTTTGTGACTGAACAAAAGGAATACCAAAAAGGAAGGGCAAACAATCCCATGTTCAAGAGATAAAAAACATTTTCAGAAAAGTAAATGATGCTTTACACAATGTCACATAAACAGAGAGTAAATTCTATTTTATTTAATTCCACATTAATAGAAACATAAAACAATTCAGAGAGAATACAGTCTAAGATTAGCATGGTACTATGAGCAGCTGTGGTACAAAGGTACCTTTGTCTGTCCTCACATGTATGGAAGAGCACCTGAATAACCAAGCAGAGATTACCCATAAAGAACTGCCTAGAGAAATCACTAATTTCTGAATTTACGCTTAGATGGCTGTATTTGGCTAAATAGAAATTATAGTTGGCAGTATAACTTTGGCTGGATTTTTCTCAAATAATATTTCAAGCATATTCATATACCCAGTATGGAAATGCTAATTATATCTCATTTACTGTCTTTATCAGCATTTGAAAATTTTTCTGGTATGAGTACACCAGCACAATTCTTGACTGAGAGAAGTGGCAGAATGTGCAGTGAGTCAGAGGAAGATAGGAGGTATAATTGATAATAAGAAATAAAATACTTGAAATAATAGTCTGAGTTAACATGCAAGTGTTAAGGAGCTAACTNCGTCTGGGTCTATTTTCTTGTTCCTCAGTCCATAAATATAAACCTGTTTAGCTGAGAGTTACATGGAATATTATGCCTGAATTGGCTCACCACAGTATTGGGTAAAGCCCAGGCTGGTGGCAGATGACTTTTTTGGGATAGAGTCATAACTACTGGACTGCACACAGTCCATTAGTGCCCTGCACAGTTCCTACATCCTCCCACTGTCCTCTATGGAAAAATCATAGAATTGAAAGATGTTGTGACAGGCTGAACATCAGAGAATAAGTTTCCATAAACCCACAGAAACAGCAGAGAAAACAATTTAAAACTATTTAAGAAAGAAGCAAACCACAAAATTCCTCAGGGCTGGAGATGCCATGTGTCCACCAGCCTGGACACATGAATGTCACGTGCTTTGTAGAGCAGTAGCTATATGAGAAGCCTGAAAAACTGGGTTACTTCTTGTGCAAATACATATCCTGAAGAAAATGATCTCCTTCTGACCTGCAGTGGTACAATGCAACACTCACTTGCATTCTCAATGCATAATCTCTGGCAAAGGTTGCAGATTGGACCCACAAAGTCCAGGAATTCCAGCATGCAAGAGTCCACATAACAGTAATTAGTTACCTCTCTCACCCTTCATCCTGATTAGCATGAAAGTGAGGTGCAGTAATGTTGCATGTGTCCCCAAATTTGACCTTATTGACAATTTCTATCTAAATTAGATATTTGCAGGTGCAAGCACTGTGTCCTTATTGGAAAGTTCTCATTGGATGAGTGTCACTATTCATAATGAATTCAGACTCTGGAATTTCACTATCAAGCCAAAGTGTATAAAGAATGTATGCTAATCTTTTCTTTTAGCAGAACGGGAAATATGAAGTCATAAATGATCCTCTCTTAATAAATAGTTATATTATTATTATTATATTATATATATATATATATAACTATATTATATTACAGTTATTACACACGACAGGGGGCCAGGTTGCACTATTCTTATTCATAATGCATGGTATCTTCATTTTCAAGTGACTCCACTGAATTTAATATAGCTATATGGAGAATAAGTTATGGCTCACAATGAAGAAGCCTAAAAATTTTCTCATTTTTGGACAATAATCATAGTACCTCCTATAATATCCTGGTAATACCCTACCCCTCCATCAGCAAGGCTCTGCTTGGATGCATATGTCAAACTAGGAAGATGCAAGGTTATGCAAGCGCTGGATTGCACTCTGTGCTTGCACTTGATGTCATAGACAATTGAGTACACAAAGATTACACAGATATGTATATTTGCAAGTATTCAAAGCTGTTGGCAACATTTAGGCTTAACAAGGTATTTCTTTTGTAATATTAAAAACTTAAGCCTTTCTTTTCAGTTGCTGTTGAATACTAAAAAATTTTAAAAGCCCTCTCTCCATTTTTCTCTTTTTACCACCTTATATGAACTCTTCTTCATGTCTTCCTGTGTTTAAAACACTTTCAAACACTGTCTTTCATCCTCAGAATCTTTTGAGTCCAAAAGCACCTTTGGTAGGTCATCTGTCCATTTTATCTCTCCTGTGTCATGCTACTTATTTTAATTTATTTAGTCCAAAACTATCTTGAGTAGATGAGTAGCTATTTTATCTTTAATATCTCTGGAGACAGTAACTCCTTAACATCCTTTGGCAGTTTGTTTCATTGTCTGTCTGTTTTTATAGTTTCAATGTTTTTCACAATATTTAACCTACATTTTCCTTGCAACAGCTCAAGTATATTAGTCTGTCTGGGGTGACTAATGAGAATAATTTCCCTTGTCCCTTTACATATCTGTAGAGAGCTATCATGCTTTTCCTAAGTCGTCTTTTCTTTAGATTCAACATCCCACTTATCTTATTAACCTTTTTCTCCCCTCACAGATCTTACTTTCCAAATGTTCTATCATTTTCTTGATCTTTCTTTTCTTCATTTCATGTCCCATTGCTCAAATGATAAAAGGAGAAGACAAAAGCCAAGGAAAACTGTAGGCAATCTTTTGAAAACAAAGCACAAAATAAGAATTTGTTTTAATTCACACACTCAGAAATACAAGTACAAAGAATAAAATATCCCACTGAAAATCACCACTGGGGGGGCTGATGTGTGCACACATACAGGCTGTGGGTGTAATTGTATGACTGTTCAAATCCTTTGGAAAATAGCATAGCTGCATGTCAAGATCTAAAGCAAAAGGACTGAGATTTCAAAACAGAAATACAGACTCAAACAGTCCCCTGCCTATTGAAATAATTTGTCCTTGCCTGCTGCAGGTCTTGTTTGATTTTTTTTTTAAGCAATAGTTTTGATGCTTTTGCTTCACAGCATTATAAAAAAAAAAAAGGCAAAAAAGAACTTTCTAAAAGTAGTAAAGAACTGATTTAGTCATGTCTGACTTAGGATATTAGGACAATACAGCTCTGCTAGTGGTCAATCTTGAAGAAGAAAAGAGTTGCAATGCCAGGTCAGAACAAAAGCCCACAGCAGTGTCCCTGGCACTGGCCAGCAGCAGGGGTCTATAAAAAGCAGTATATATTGTATATATTGTACTGATAAGGTCTGGGCACCAAATGTTTTAACTCAGAAGGATTTAATTTAAAATAGGTTTATTGTTCGGTTTGATGAGCTTGTTTCACTAAGCTCATCCCTTTCGCTCTATTGTGCAAAACTGTCTTCCAGAGGAACTCTGCTGGCACCATACAACTCAGTTTCAATTAAAAACATTACCAGTGATGAAGTTTAGCTTGCCAAGAGAGAACATAAGTACCAATTTGAATTGGCATGTTTCACTCCCAAAATATAGGTGAGTTTTCTGTGACACAAACCAGGAGAGAAAGCAGACACATTGCAGTTCTTTATTCTGTTTAGGAATAAAGACTTGGCAGGATTAATTTTCCTCTTTTCCCCCTCCCCCATCCTCCTTCAGTCCCCAGAAGGAGGAGTATAGCGTCAAAGACAGAAGAAACTGGAGTGTTATCACTACAGGGGACTCATTTAAAATGTAATTAAACTGCTCAACCAGAACTCTTATTACTACTTTCCTTCGCAACTTCATCTAGAAAACACAAAGAGTGAACTGAAAGATAAAATATCAGAAACATCTCATAATGCTGTTACATTCTTATACTGGATATTACTCCTCTTATATCTAAGATGTGTGAGGAAGTACCACTATTCAAGGATCACCACTGTTACTACAGGAGTTGTTAAAAACCTCTGGGTCATTGCAATGGTGTGGGAGTTTTCTTGTCAAGTGGACTATGCTGACAACACAGTCCTATGGTAGATTTTTCAAGTGAGATCAGAGAGTTTTCTTCATGCTTTGGTGGTTTAGGGCTAGACTGAACTCTGCCCAGTGGAGACAGTGGTTCAGTACACACAAGTAACTGCTCGCTATGGCTTGCTAGGGGTTTATTATCTTTTCCAGAATTGTTAATGACAGGTGGGTTACAGAAATTTCAAATAATACCCTTGATGGAATAAAAAGAATGAAACACACACACACACACAAAAATCATGTAATAGAATCCGTTGATTTAGCTTTAGGCGAAAAACCTCATCTGAGTTATTAATGGATACATTCCACTTTCAAAGTGTAATTCAACCTTTACAGTTGTAACTGTGTTTTATGCAGTAATATATCACCCTTCCTACCACCTCTGAGCTAACTACTAACATGGTCACCAGGATGGAATATGACTGAAGACATGAAGTGATCTGAGTGTTTATATTTCAAAATGCAAACAAATTCAAACTTGTTAGTCTGAGTTAGGAAATATTAGAGTTGTCACTTCTAACAGCTTTTAAATTAAAGTCAGAAAAAAAGGGCATCGCTTGTTTTCTGTTTCCAGTTCTAGCTGTCAGGAAATGTCTTTCTTGGATACTTCCTGTTACTCCCCAATGGAAGCTGCAAAGAGATTTCATTTGCCACAAACTTTTTTGCATGTGTCAGTTGGATGGCCAGACAGTTGTGCTGACTGGATGATNTCAGTCTCTCTGGTGTTATCCTTCTGCTTTATCATTAAAGCGTGTTTCTTCCATTCTTCATACTTTGGTGTGTTTCCCCACAAGTAGAGATGATTTACTCCCTTCATATGTCCAGCCATAGCTAGTGCCGTGCCATTCCTCACTCACCTACATTCTTCCCTCCTCTTTCCCCACTGTTGAATAGAGCTAAAAGTTGTGTAGCCTTGCTCTGACAGGACAAAGGTAGAGATCTCACTCTTCTTCCATTCATTTTTTCAGTGCCTAATGGAAATGTACTAAGCTTGAGGAAGTTCTTTATAAAACTTTGTGACTATTGTCTTATGGAAAAAGTAAATTAATAAAGAAAGTGCTCCTCACACACATTTTAAACAAGTTGGTGTGGAAGTGGTCCTTGACTCAGAAGGACAGGATCATTTTTACACATTTGCTGACTTTTCCATAAAATAGATTGGAACCACAAAACAGTTGGTAAGGGGAGCAGAAGACTTTGAAGAGAAGGGCTGTAGAGTATATAACCCAGAGAACATGAAGCAACTGAGCTGTCAGATCTGTTGCCTGCATTTTATATAGGAAATGAATCATGAAATATTTCTAGGTAGTGACAGCGATTCAGATTTGAGGATGAGGAACAGGCATTGTTTTCCCACAACCTTAGAAGCAGGACAGTTTACCGTCATTTCCTCAGAGGAGACTCAAGCCATGAGTACTACCTACCAAACGGTGGCAGTCTTCAGCTGAGAAGTAGTCCTTGGAGTTCATTTTCATTTATCCCAGATTAAGGAAGCATCCAACTCAGTAACCAGACTTAGATCTATAGCAAATCCTCAGTAACTCCATTAGACCTGCACGTTCAATGTCCCTGACTGAATAGAAACTTGATGCATCATGGGCTCTGACCTCTGAGTCAGTATAAAGAACGTAACATATTGTCTCTTTTTCTGAGTATAGTCCCCATCAAAGCACTTCACAGATATTGGTGTCCAGAGTAATTACAGAAGTGCCATCTTCAAATGATGTGCAGCCTCATTCATTTCACAAGTTTAGTCTTTTTTATTTTCAAACTTTAGCTTAAGTTATATGGTTTTGTAAGTGTGAGATAGACTACTAGTGACAAATGTGACATGTAATACAATCGTTTAATCTGTTTTCCAAAAGCAAAGTCAAGTCGCTCAGATATTACTCATACATACTTGGAAATGCTTTGCATTATTTTTCTTTTGAGGTTATTTTTTTGTTTACTATTGCTTACATTCATTTATAATAAGTTCCCTTCCACTCCCACCCATCTGTCAGCTGAAAGGAACCCCAAAATAGGGGCTTTCTTAAACTTTGAGATGCTTTTGTAATGTCAGAGTGGTGAAAAGAGTCCTTGAGGTAAATGACAACAAAGTGCTACCTCTATTTGACATTCAATCATTCACCATTTCTTATTTGGTTTATGTGATTTGTCAAATGTATTGTTTCTTCTCAGTGAATGAGGAATTAGAAGGCTTGAAGCAGAAGAATAACAAAGGTGTTGAGGAAATAAATCACTTCAGTTTTGTCACTCACCCTAAGCTGAAGGTGGAAACTGGCATGTTCAAATCAAGTGCTAAACCAGAATGGAGCAGAGATTGAGACACATTTTACATCAATTCCTGAAAGACAAGTGATGAGCAAAATTGTGCCCAGCATTTGGGATGAGAGACAGAACTGAAGTAATCAGGAATGAATGAGTCCCATAATTACCATGGTTAACAATCTGTTCTATTCCCTTTCTTCTTTGGTCATGTATTTTAAGTGAAAAGCTGGAAATCTGGAAGCAGTGGAAACAGAGAAAGAGCTTTACCCTGTACTACTGAAGCAGTGAGAAGAAAGGAAGATTCCTTCTCATACCTTGCCCTTTTTGGCATGAAAATGGACCCCTATTATTGCATTGATTGTAAGCATACCAAAGAAAGAACATTTGAGTATCTCTACCACCTTTATTATAAAGAATATAAGGGGTTTTTTTTGTCCTCTGTTGGAAAAATATCATTAAGCAGAACTCAAAACACTAAACTAAAATCTTCAAACTCAAACTGTCTCTTTCTGCTAATGCCTCTTACAAATTATCTGTAAAACAAAAAGACATAAAAAAAGATTTCCAACAAAAATAGATTAGCAAAGACTCCAAACATTAAAATTTCCTCTTTGTTTTTTTTTTTATTTTCCTTTTTCAAGATATGCATTTCAGGGTTAAATTTTACCCAAAGTGCTTGCAATTTTATCAACAGCAAATGAAGCTCTACAATTTTCTTCCATTCTGTACTTGTATAAAATAGCTTTATTCATAGAACCTCTATGGCGTAATGACACAGTCTACTTTACAACAGTTGTACTCTCATGGTAGACACTGATCTAAGGTCTTCAAAAATGATATCATTACAGAGTACTTGGAAGGTATCAATGACTATCTGTACACTTCATGTTAAATGACTCATTAGTATTAACTTCCTGCTTTACTTTTTTTTTCCTGTTACCTTCTGAAGGTGGTAAAAGTACTGTTGGAACCTGTGATGCATAGCAACATTTCTGTTGAGCTTCCTTAAGAACATCCATTCAAAGGGTTCAAGTGATAAACAAGAAATTGCTTGTCTCAGCAAAAGACTAGTAAAGTGGTTTTGATTCAGTGCCTTTGAATAGGAAGTGGAACTAGAACATAACCTCCACAATCATACAATGATATCTTGTGCTGAAAGCAAGACACTAACATGCTGTTAGAATAAATATCTACTGATAGCTTTTTTTTAAAAAAAAAAATCTAAGATAGTGGCTTTAATTCTTTTATTACATTTTTACAGTATGTTTTCCACTAAAATAATGCTGTCCTGAGAGCAGTGACACATTTCTGAACCCACCAGCTAAACAGAAAAGAAGCACTTTACTGAAAATGTGCCAGATAATTGTATTAGTTTGTGTGGTAATCTTTTGGTAGTGGCAGGGCTGCAGGGATGGCTTCTGTGAGAAACTACTAGAAGTCTACCAGATGTACAGTAAAGACAAAGACAGTTGTCTCCAATGGACTTGCTACTGTCCAAAAATTGGTATGTAGAACAAGGTCATTGTTAAATCACTCCACATTAGGGGGGGTGTAAAGTAAAAGGCTGTACCTACACGGAGGAGCAGGCAGTTCAGGTGACCCTAAATTGACCAACTAGTTATTCCATTCCATATAAATCATGTTCGATATAAAGCTGAGACATCACAAGGGTCAGTTTTATTTCTTGGTCTTTCTCTTCAATGGCTGGCATCCAAGGAGGACTTTGTCTGTTCAGTCTCAATCCAAGAGTTCCTGCATCCAGTTCCAGGATCCATCCCCTGAGTCTGATTCCCATCTGCTGCTGAGTCCTCCTGCCATGGTATCAATGGTGACAGTGACATAGTTGCTATCGGGGGGATCAGGTTCGGTATTGGTTCTGTATATACTTGTATATATATGTGTGTGTATATATATATATATGTATTTCCTTTTATTATTATTATTATATTCATTATAGTTGTTTTAGTTTTCCAATCCACAAGTCTCTCTTTATCTTACTCCCTTTCCCATCTTGGGGTGGGGAGGAGTATGTAATAGAGAGTGTCTGTCACTGGATTAGTGATTGGCCCAGCACTAACCCTTGACACAACAGTCATTAAAAATGTCTGTTTGTAACAAGATAACTGTACTTGGAACTGCAATACCACCTTCAAAGAATTAAGATTTCATGTTTTCAAACTTTCACAGGTATTAGGAGCAATGCCCATGTAGGGTCAGGTTTGCTGGCAAACACTTTACATGTATTTTCTATTCCAATAAAGGCCTACTTTCTGATATAATGCTGAACACAAGGTATAGCAGTGGATACATGTATACATATACATGTGCTCAAAATAACCTAGTTACAGTGACATTCACAGCTCAAATGGGGAAGAAACTTAGTACTCTCTGTTAAAACAATTATCAGAAGGGAATAATTGAGGCTCATTAAAAGCATTGGCCTGACTGGAAAAGATGTAAACACACACAGGAGTGCTGTGAGCTTTCCATGTTTGCCTGAAAGTGTCTTTGAGGTAAAAGTATTTCAGTTTCCCTCCTTGCCCTTCCACAGTCATCAGTTGTGGCACCAGTTAGTGCCTGCTTGGTACTGCTTCCATATGACTATCACACCTATCAACAGGCTGAGAGCTGAGGTGGAAGAAATGTATTTAACATGGATAGAGACATAAGCTGAATGGAACGAGAGTGCCTACTCCTTTTAAATGTGAGCAGCTCAGTTAGTGTTGACCCACATTGATATTTACAATAAGCACCTGGCTGTTACTGGTATGGCTAGGCTTCGCAAANTAGGAACATGGGTATCACTCCCCACACTTTCCCGTGGGCAATGAGTTTAATGCTCCCTCTGCTGTTGGCACAGTTATCGTACCAGGGGCCACAGAAGACCCCAAGTGATTTTCAGACTGTGCCTGACCTGGCTGTTACTATCCTACAGCTAATCACCAAAGCTTAGATTTCTTTTTTTTTTTCCAGGTTTTAGATTACAAACACTAATTTTCAGTTACCCATAAATAGTCTGCTTCCAGCGCTTCCTTCTATGCCAAACAGTGGAAAACATAGTTGAAAAATAGTGTAAGGAACAGCTTTCATTTTTATCTCACTCAGTTTAGTTCTCACCTCTAAACCTAATCTTTCTCCTGAAATAGGACAGAAAGATGATTTTTGCTGAAATTGCATTCAGTGACTCCTTCATTGCACAATTTAATTACTCTTCATATGATTTAATAGAGACAGGACTCATAAAATTTATTTTATTATTATTCTGTTGAGATTACAGAATTTATGAATATATTCCTGAAGTCTGGAAATTTAAGATAAGTTTGGATAACAACACCTTTACTGATCGTGACAAATGCAGAGTATTTGTTTCAGCAGTGAAATGCTGTTCCATGATAATATATCCTACCATAGTGTTTTACCCAGCCTGTAATATTTTGCCATCATAATTTTGTTTCCAGCCTGTTATTTACTGCACAGTAGTCATGGAGTTAAAGCTACTACAAGACTACACATTTCACTCTTAACTCTTGAGGAAAACATGCTGCAAACAAATTAACAAAAATATAGAGGTACTGTGCCAACAAGTTGGTGGTCTCAGTCAAGTTGATGGTGCAAGAAGTTCCACATCGAATAACACCACCAGTAACAATAACTCTGTTGCAAACTCTAGGTGAGATGCCAAAGATTTAATCAATATGGGGGAAGTCACTCTGAGACTCGGATGAGACACAATTTTCAAGGAATTAGAGGGGGGAATATACAATTACTTTTGTTATCCTGCAAATAAAGACAGGGTTGGAGTCAGAAGGGCTGTCATCTTGGCACTTCTCCTGTACTTTCCCTGAGCTCTGACTCAAACTTATATTTATTTTTAAATAATGGGGTTAAGATTTCCTTGCAGAATTTTTTACTGAGAGTATTTTGTAAACTTAAGAGAAACAAGAGAAGACAGGCTACCTTGTCCTGGAATAAACCAAATGTAGTGGTGAACAAAATGAGAAATTAAATGTTATAAATGTGAAGAGAGTGAGAGTTTTCAAGAAAGAAAAATTATCAAGGAGTAATTTCTAGGATAATTATTGTTAGAAGAAGCATAAAATAGAGAGTAGGAGATATTAAATGGTATAAATATTGGATGGAAAATTTATCAGGTAGAAAAAGAAAAACATAAAAGTTAGCAGAAGGTTTAGAATAGTATATCAAGGCTAATCCAGTAGAATGCTTAAGAGCTATCTGGTTTCCCAGCCAAACAATCTTACAATTTTTGGAATTACTTATGTATTTAGGGAGGCATGCAAGCATTACAGAATCACAGAATCACCAAGGCTGGAAAAGACCCCCCAGGATCATCAAGTGCAGCCTATGACCCAATACACCACAACATCTAAACCATACCACTCAGTGCCACATCCAATCTTCTCTTAAACACCTCCAGGGATGGTGACTCCACCACCTCCCTGGGCAGCCTATTCCAGAGCCCAATCACCCTCTGTGTGAGGAAGTGCTTCCTAATGTCCAGTCTAAACCTCCCCTGCTGCAGCTTCAAGCCATGGCCTCTTGTCCTGTCACTAGCTGCCATGGAGAAGAGCTCAACCCCTACCTGACTACAACTTCCCTTCAGGTAGTTGTAGAGGGCGATAAGGTCCCCCCCGAGTCTCCTCTTCTTCAGGCTAAACAGTCCCAGTTGCCTCAGCCTTTCCTCATATGGCTTCCCCTCCAGCCCCTTCCCCAGTCTCNTCCTGAAATTTTCACACCAAACTTGGCCCTTGGGGTCTCTTACATAATGCTTAAGATACAAGTAATGCAGGTGCATGATGAAGCTATTTAGCACCAAATTAACAACAAATACAAAAAAAGAAGAGGTTAGGGCCTCCACTCTTCTTGAAGATTGAGCACCTGAGCCATCTGAGTTGGTGGACTGCTAACTCTCCTTGTGAGGATTAAAAACTCAGCTCTGCTGTTACAAGACTCTGTTCTGCCTTCAATCCTGATCCAGGAGTAACTCTCCTTGTGAGGATCAAAAGCTGTTGCAGGATTCTGTCCATTCTTCAATCTTAATCCAAGAGCTTCTGAATCCTGNCTCAATCCAAGAGCTCCTGAATCCTGTTCCAGAATCCAGCCCCTGATTCTGATTCCATGGTATCAGTGGTGATGGCAAGGTAGCTGCCATCAAGGGGTGTTTGGGTGTGGGATTGGTTTTGTATATATATTTCAACTTATTGTTATTATTTTCATTATTCTTTTTCTCTCTCTCCCTCTCTGTTAATTCCCTATTTTCCTTCTTGGAGTGGAGGGAAAGTGGTAATGGAGAACATCTGCAT
>VWZO01010546.1:80275-91452 GCA_013396975.1 Bucco capensis | reverse complement strand
CTCTGGGTGAGCTCTAGAGTGCCCAAGGGTGCTCAGGGTGAGATCTAGAGTGCCCAAGGTTGCTCTGGGTGAGATCTGGAGTGCCCAAGGGTGCTCAGGGTGAGATCTGGAGTGCCCAAGAGTGCTCTGGGTGAGATCTGGAGTGCCCAAGGGTGCTCTGAGAGTGCTCTAGGATGCCCAAGGTTGCTCTGGGAGAGCTATAGGATGCTGTGGGAATGTTCTATGGTTCCCTAGGGTGCTTTGGGAGTTCTCTAGGGTTCCTGAGGGTGCTCTAGGTGTGCTTTAGGGTTCCCTAGGGTGCTCTGGGGGCTCCCTATATTTCCCTAGGGTGCTCTGGGAGTCTTCTAGGGTGCTCTAGGGTGTCTTAGGGTGCCCTGGGGGTGCTCTAGGGTGCCTGAGGGAGCTCTGGGCTAGTCAAGGGGAAGGGCAACCCCAACCACTCTGCAGGTGCCCAAAGCCACAGGAACTGATGTTCTGCCTCACTCCATGCTAAGGAAGGGAAGATGACAGCAGCAAATCCTCCCTAGGCTTGGACTCTGCTCCAGACATCAGGAAATCCATTCCAGTTCCTTGCTGCAGAAGGCAGCTGGGGAATTACTGCAGGAGGCAAGGTTTAGGAGAAGAAGCTGCACTGAGGGGCACAAAGATTTTGTTGATGCCTAAATGTTGTGTATCCATCCAGCAGCTGAGGAGGTGCCCTTTGGGCTAAGATCAGTTTAATCTCAACTACATCTTGCTGGAAAGAGACTGGCTGAGCTTGGAGGAGAGGGATCAGGCTTAGACATGGTGATCTGACAGGAGGCTCCTGTCGAAATGCCATGACCCCATGGAAGCTCTGATGAATGCACAGCCTTTGTCTGAGTCACTGCTTCAATCATCTGGACCATGAGGAGCCCTGCTGTGGGTTAGGAATGTCCCTGACACTGGCTGGGATGTGGGATCCATTCCAAGAGCTAATTTAGGTGGGGCTGGAAAACACCTTGCATGCTTGCTGAGGAGATCCAGCCTGCCTGGTGCCTGCTTAATGCTGCCAGAGGCAAAACATCCCAGGAGCTCCTTCTGTATCCCCTGGGAAACAGGGAGCCATGGGAAGGTGGAGGCAAATTTTCACTGTGCTTGGAATTTCTAGCACCTCTTTGGTTTGGTTTTTGTTCCTTTTCCCTTTGGTTTGTTTGGAACAGATCAAAACTGGTCTCTTCTCCCAAGGAACAAGTGATAGGACAAGCAGAAATGGCTTCAAGTTATGCCAGGGGAGGTTTAGATTGGATATTAGGAAGAATTTCTTCCCCAAGAGGGTTCTCAAGCATTGGCCCAGGCTGCCCAGGGAATCAGCATCCCTGGAGATATTCCATGAACACAAAGGCTGAGGCTGATTTTGGTCTCCACCTCCCAGCACAACAAAGAATATTCCATCCTCATGGAAGTTCTTTTGATGCCAAAGGGGTTTGAGTGTCTCTGTTTCACCAGCAAAGCCACTAAATGGTGCTTTAAATATGAAGAGAGGAGGGTGCTTGGTTGAATTTCCCTTTGCCAGTGGATTTCCAGCTCTTCTGTGTGCTCCATGGAGGAAGAGCTGCTGGCTCTGCTACCTTGCAAGAGCATGCAAGCAGCAAAGAGAAGCTCTTGAGGCACTCACAGGGGGAAAGGAAGGAAGAGGAGCTGAAATAAAGCCCAGAAAATGAGGAAAGCAAGCATGAAAACATCCCCAAAATCTTATTATTCCAGATTTCCCTTTAACCTGCAGAAAAGCTAATGGGAAGAAGTAGTGGAAAGAGGATGAATTGCTGAAAATAGCCTCTCAAGAGCAACATTTGCATTGTGATCATTGCTGCTTTATCTTGGAGCAGGAGACTCCAGAAATGTGAGAGTCCACAAGGAGAAGTCCAAGTGCCCAGCAGCAGGAGACAGATTGCTGCTTGCTCAGAAGCAAAGGGACTGGGATGAAGCACAAAGCAGGTGAGACATGAGAAGGAAACACCAGCACAAAGAGCAAAAACCAAAACCACCCCAAAAACATCCATTCAATTCTCCAAACTTGGTGTTGCTGAGGGAAGGATATTTTTATTTGGTCCCAGAAGAGGAGATGAGGTTTATCACCTGTGGCAACAAATTGTGCTCCCAGGGGGAATGGAAACAGTTCCATGGTGGGTCCAGAATTGCTAATGTGAATGACACTGAGCCTAATTAGCCTAATGGACTTGGAGCTGAGAGCATTAAGGTCAGCACACAGCTGTAGCCCTCAAGAGCTCAACANTCCCCATCCCTGGAGGTGTTTAAGAGCCAGGTGGATGTTGCATTGGGAGGCATCATTTAGCAGGTTGCTAGGGCTAGGACAAAGGCTGCACTGATGATCTCCAAGGTCTCTTCCAGCTGGAACTGTTCTAGGATTCTATGATTCTAAGAGAGGAGCAGACAGGCCCAGGGTGCAAACACAACCCTGGTGAAGATAGGAGGAGGAGAAGGAGACATCTGATCCCTGTCCCAGAGTGACTCCTCCCCAGGTTGTTGGAGCTTGGTGCAGAGTTGAGTTTCACCACAATGCCTTGGTTTCTGTGCTGTTCTTATTCCCTCTTGCCTGGTGTTGGCTCAGGATTATCCTTCCAGATGTGGATGGTGAGGCAGGTGGCCATGGCCAGCCAGCCCAGGTAAGGCAGCAGCAGCAGCATGGCTATCTTGTTGATGGGGTACCAGGAGCACATGGTGCCTATCACCAGCCCATCCAAGCACAGGATGTCAATCAGTGCCTGCAGCAGAGAGAGGACAATGACTCTGCTGCTCCTTCCTGGGGACAGGCAGCAGAGCTCCCCAGCATCACTGTAACCCATCCTGGAGAGGCAGAGGGAGTCAGCAAGGGATCACTCTGGTGCTGAGATGCTGTAGGGCTGGGGGAGGTTTAGCACTGAAACATNGGATCACCTAGAGTGATCCCAAAGCCCAGGAGCTTGGCTCTGAGCTCTAAGCAGTGAGATCTGCATGTGCCACACCAGGAGACAAGGTTCATGTGAGTTGCTTTTGTTGCCTATCAAGTTCCATAGATTAATGTCTGTTTATCTTGGTTGTGTTTGTGCAGATAGACTCTTAGGTTAGGTGTTGGTACCAATGGCTCTCATCACTTTCTAAATCATAGGATCACAGACTGGTTTGGGTGGGAAGAGACCTTCAGAGCTCATCTAGTCCAACCTCCTGCAGTCAGCAGGGACATCTTCAATTAGATCAGGATGCTCAGAGCCCCAAACAACCTAACCTGCAGTAGTTCCAGGGATTGGACATCTCCCACCTCTCTGGGCAACCTGGGCCAGGCTCTCACCACCCTCAGTGGAAACCTTTCATCCACAGAGGGACAAAATTCAGCTGGAAACATAAATCCCACTCTGTGCCTCAGCCACTTTTGGGCCTTGGCATCTGAGGTAGGTGCTGTTTGCCCATAGCAGAGGCCCAGCTGTGCCATGCCTTGCCTTGGTGCCCACTTCCCTCCCCATGAGCAGCCTCAGCAGTGCCCAGCACTCTGTATTTCCCTGATAAGCTTCTCCCAGCTAACACATCTCCTTAGGGATGCTCACTTTGCTGCTTGCTGGTGCAGGGTGTGACTGCCAGCAGCACTTATCTCTAAGCCTGAATCCTTAACTAGGAGATGCAGGAGCTGAGCTATTGAGTCCTGCTCTGCTCAGGTCAGTTATCTGCCTGGCAAGAGCAGGGTGAGGTGTGCAAGGGACTGATAGCATTGTCTAGAACCAGGTGCAGTGTCAACTATTTCTGAGGAGTAAAACCTCTTCTTGAAGCTTCTTTACAATGCCATAATGCTCCTTAGAAAACCTCCAAACAACCCCAAAACCTCCTGTGGTAAGGAGAGTAGCAAATAAACCTCCAGCAGACGAATGGATGAGGAGCAGATACATTACCATCTTCAGATTCCTTGCACCAAAGAAGAAAGGCCAAGCCCAGTTCAAGGCCAGCTGAGCTCCATAGAGTCCCAGGGGGACAATGGCTTTGTGGTTGCAGCCCCCCAGGTCTTTCCATATCAGGTAGGAGGCATAGCTGTGAAGAGGGAAGCAGGTTAGTGCTTGGCAGTGAGTCAATCCCTGGCACAAAGTTGGTTTCCCAGCAGGGATTTGCAGGACAGCTATCCATCTCCAGCCCATCTCCTGTCTCATACCTGTTGTAGCTCCTACCACTCCCCAAGGATGCTTTTAGTCTCTCTTTACAAAGCCTAGTACAGGCTGTGTGTCCCTGGCCCAAAGCTTGCATCACCTGCAGGGTGAATTGGAGGAAATCAGCCCAGGATTTGGACCAGATTATGCTTCATCTGCCTGGAATAAGCCTACCTGAGGTGTCCTGCTGGTTTGGATACATAGCTTATCCCTAAAAGTGTTTGGAATGACTGTGCCTCAGGAAGAGCAGGATGGGAGAGGGAGGGAGCAGAATGCAGAGCTTACCCCATGCCAGTGTACAGGACAGTCCAGGCCAAAGGGAATATTCTGGGGGGTGGACACCAGGAAGGTTTTTTCAGCTTCTCATACCAAGCAGGTATTTCTTTTCTATAGATGAACCAGGCAAGGAATCCTCCAACATGAGGCAGGACACTAAACCCAAGGATATGAGCCCACATCCTTCCTGGGTGCCTTGATGTCACCTTGTGCCTGCTGGGAGAGAGAAACAACAACTGCTTATCACTTGGAAAAGACTTTTTTCCCCCCTTCCTTTGATCTTTCAAGCTTTTCCCCTGATTAGCTGTCTTCACTTTAGGCTCTGATGCTTTAGGGGGAGCTACTAGTGACTTTCCAGGACCTAAAGGGAACTTGCAAGCAGGCTGCAGAGGGCCTGTTTGCAAAGGCCTGCAGGGAAAGGACAAGGGGCAATGGTTTGAAATTGGAGAAGAGTAGATTTAGANTGGGGAGCAACTTCTTTCTAATATTAAGTCTACATCTACTCATCCCCAGTTTAAAACCATTGCCCCTTGTCCTTTCCCTGCAGGCCTTTGCAAACAGGCCCTCTGCAGCCTGCTTGGAATTTCCCTTTAGGTCCAGGAAGGTCACTAGTAGTTCCCCTGAAGCCTTCTCTTCTCCAGGCTGAACAATCCCAGCTCCCTCAGCCTGTCCTCAGAGCAGAGGTGTTGCAGCCCCTGAGCATTCTCGTGGCCTCCTCTGCACCTGCTCCATCAGCTCCATGTCCTTTCTGTGTTGAGGGCTCCAGAACTGGACCCAGTATTTCAGATGAGTATTCCTTCCTCCTCCAGTCCTTAGCAGAGCTCTTCTCTCTCCTCCACATACTATTCTGAACAGGAAAACCCAACAGATCCTGCCTAAGAAACTCTCCATTTGGACTTCCTCTCCTTTTTCCCTCTGGATTTGCATGTTCCAGGAGCTCCCAGCACATTGGGATTGCTCTGTGCTGAATCCTCCCTGCAGCCCCAGCAGGCAGAGGTGGATCCTCACCTCTCTGAGCAGCAAAACTGAGGAACTCCTTAGTTTGGTCATATCCTTCCTCTTGCCTAACAGCAAGGAAGATTTCCTTTAATCATGACATTATTTCCTGCACCAAGGCAGCAGTGACCACATCCAGCATTTCATTCTCTTGTCCTGTGCCTCTTCCTGTGCCTTTATCCTCACTAGGGCTCTGAAGCTGCCAGTCTCCTGCCCTCCCTCCTTTGGTTCCTATTGCCTTGTGGATCCATCTAGGAATTCAAGCCAAATTAGCATTCATTGGGAATGCCAGGTAGGATGTGGCAGGAGCACAGCAGGTTCCTGCTGTCAGCAGCAACCCAAAACGTGCTGGGGAAAGGGTTGGGATTAGCAATTCAAGGAGAGAGAAGTGGGCACAGAAAATTCCCTGGCCTAGGGATATATTCCTGCCAGTGGGAGAAACAAGGAGCAGGACGAGAGGACTGCTCTGCCCAGACAACTCTGCTTGGGGTTTTAAGTCACAATTAACACTCTGCTCTCTCCTGTGCTAATTGTTATTATTATCATCACGCTCCAAAGCATTCATCTCGAGCAGCACCAGCAGTACAAGCCAATTTACACATCAAGAAGGAACAAACACCCCAGACACCAGCTCTAACTAAGAATTCCTTTAGCAGGCAATTTATAAAGCTATTAAAGTGTCTATGGAAGCAGAAAAAAAATCAACCTAGCACAGAGAAAAAGAAGAGCTGCTCCTCCTGCTTGGAAAGTGTAAAGCAGCACAAATTCCTCCCTCAGACTTCAGAATAATGGCAAAAGTCAGATTTGGGGTTGATTTTTTCCCTTTCTCCCAGCTCCTTGGTAGCTGTCAGACTAACCTGAGAAGAGTGCAGAAGGAACAGAAGGTTAAACCAACACAAGAGCATCACTAAACTTCCTTTTGTCTCATAGATTTTCTAACAGCATGAGGTAGGAGGTGTAAAATATCCTTACCTTCTCTTGCTGTCTCTCTCTGCCTGGTAGGGACAAAGGGTTGGACATCCAAAGGCTGGAGCTGCCTCTGACACTGGTGCTGCTCTAGAAGGAAGAAACTGTTGGCTGAGTTTTACCTACAGAGCAGGAAAAAAGGGTGTGTGTGTGCTTGCCCTGGTGGCTGGAGCAGATTACACAAGGGAGCCCACGTTTGGCAAGGCTTACAGGGGATGTGGTGGTGGTGGTGGTTGGGCAATTGTCTGGAGGACAGGGTCCAGACACCCCTGAGATGTGACTTCTGAGGCTCTTGGCTTGGTTTGAGGGTGAGCATCTCACCTGGAGGTGAGAGGATGGTGGCATGGGAGGTAGAAGCAGTTTTGTATGGGGCTGGGAGAGCATTGGGTGTGCAGAAGTGTAAAGGGAGTTGTGGGCCCCTCAGCTCCACAAGGATAGGGAGCTGCTGGAGAGAGTCCAGCCCAGGGCCAGCAAGATCCTGAAAGGAGTGGAGCATNACTGCTCTCCTCTGTTCTCCACTCAGCAGCTCTGCACACACACTAGTGTTAATGCAGCTGATGTTTTTGAGCAGGCACACAGGATCACTCTGGAGGAGAAAAGACAGCGTAGAAAGAACTGTGTCTTGCAGCTTCTACCTCCTAAGGAGTCTTTCTGCTGTGCCTTTTGCAACTGCTCTTGTCTGTCCTGCATTGGCCTTTGCAGCACTTGTAAAAAGCTCTTGTGAAGAGCCTGGATGGAGCCCTCCCCAGATCTGTGTTCGCAAAGCCTGGCCTTGATGCTTCTGTGAGTGAGGGAAAAGCAGAGCCACAAAGACAGCAAAATGCTGGCACTCTGTAGCTTGTTCAGACTTTGAGCCTTGCCTTCAAAGCAGCTCCTAGAGGCTTGGTTTGTTCTCTGCCAGCAGTGCAGCTCCTGCTGCAGATGTTGGCAGGGAAGAACACAGCTGAGCATCACTCCCAGCCCAAGAGTTGTGCTTCATCCCTTCTGGCAACTCCTCTCCTGCTGAACAGAGAAATCAAGCAAAGCCCTGCTCCTGCTGAGGCTTCTGCCATAAAGCAAAAGAGCCATGCTTGCTGTGAGGCACTAAGAAGAAACCCAAAGGAAGTCCTAAAGCAGAGGAACAGCAAGGGCAGAGCTGTCAGCTCAAGGAAAGGATGTGCACTTCAGAACAAATGAAAACCTCCAAATGCTGTTAGTTCTCTCCCTTTACTAAACCCTTGCTTTTCTGCAGGGTCTTTATCCTTTATTTTCCCTTCTCTAGGAATTCCCTCGGGGCCCTGAGTTCTTTCACCTTTTCACTTTCTGTTTCTGCTGTGACTGAAGAAACCCACAAGAAAACCACAGTTCTGCTGCTAACAGAACCTTCTCAAAGCTTTGGTTTGATGCATTTTGACACCTTCTCCCTTCTCAGGAAAAAAACATTTAGCCCAAAAAGCAGCAGGCACTCAAGTTTTCCTTCCTAGTAACAACAACAACAAAAAAGGACATTTCCATTAAAAGAACAACAAAGCTAGCCCCAACCAACCTAACCTGGAATGGCTCCAGGGATAGGACATCTCCCACCTCTCTGAACAACCTGAGCCAGGCTCTCAGCATCCTTAGTGTGAATAATTTCCTACTTTTATCCAGGTTAAACCTCCTCTTTTTGTTTAAAACCATCAGCCCTTGTCCTGTCACAAGAGCCTCTAATAAATAGTTTATCCTCATCTTTCTTCTAATAAATAGTTTATCCTCATCTTTCTTCTAATAAATAGTTTATCCTCATCTTACTTCTAATAAATAGTTTATCCTCATCTTTCTTCTAGGCTTCTTGAAGTGCTGAAAGTTGCACTAATATCTCCCTAGAACCTTGACTTTTCCAGGCTGCCCAATGCCAAAGTGATAAATAAAACAAACACCATTTAATCCGGAATGAAAGAGAAGAAACACCTGCAGAGTCAGTCTCCTGGCACAAAATGCCAGTGTGTCCATGACAAAACTCAGCCTGAAAGCTTCATGGAAAGATCCCAGAAAATGAACAAATCCTCCCTTAAAATAACAGAAGGCTGAAATATTGCTTTAAGCTGAATTGTCCCAGCCCAAGGCCTGGACACTGAACCTTTATTCCAGCTCCTGTAAGCAGATTCCAGAGTTTGCAGCTGGGCATATTGAGAGACCTTGAATTGACTCTGGTTCCAAGCTGAATCCTTGTGATTCCATGTCAGAGCAGGGAATCTGTTGGTCTGGCAGAGAAGTTGATCCCCAGGAGCCCTCAGGGTGCACTTGGAGCCCAGCAAACCAAGCCTAGCCTGGGCTGCATCCAGAGCAGCATGGGCAGCAGGGGTAGGGAGGTGATTCTCCCTCTCTACTCCACTCTGGGGAGACATCACCTGGAGTACTGCATCCAGTTCTGGAGCACCCAGGACAAGAAAGAGCTGGAGGTGCTGGAAGGTGTCCAGAGAAGAGCCATGAGGATGAGCAGAGGCTGGAGCACCTCTGCTATGAGGACAGGTTGAGAGAGTTGGGATTATTAGTCTGGAGAAGAGAAGGCTCCCAGGAGAACTTCTTGTGGCCTTCCAGGATCTGCAGGGGTTACAAAAGAGCTGGGGAAGGACTTGTTAGGATGTCAGGCAGTGCTANATCCACCTGGCTCTTCAACCCCTCCAGGGATGGGGACTCCAGCACCTCCCTGGGCAGCCTGTTCCAATGGCTCACAACCCTTGCAGCAAACAAATTCCTCCTAATGTCTGGCCTGAACCTCCCCTGGGGCAATTTCCATCCATTTCCCCTTGTCCTATCACTCTCCACCAGGGAGAACAGACCAGTCCCTGCCTCTCTACAACCTCCCTTCAGGGAGTTCTAGAGAGCCAGGAGGTCTGCCCTCAATCTCCTCTTTTCCAGGCTCAACAGGCCCAGATCCCTCAGTCTTTCCTCCTCAGGCTTATGTTCTAAGCCCTTTAGCAGCTTGGGAGCCTCTGTCCCCTCTCCAGCACCTCCATGTCCCTCTGGTAGTGAGGAGCCCAAAACTGACTGCAGGAAATGATCAGTCATGCCCTCACTGATGTGAATGCTCCAGCTCAGAACTTCATGCTGCCAAGAGCTGTGGCAGAGCAGGTAGGACTGGTGATGGTAGCTGGAGGCACAATAGTTCCTGCCCCATTAGTGCTGGGCTGGGTCTGTGCAGTCTCTATGCTTCATTAAAAAGGCTCAGCTAGACAGTGCTAATTTGGCCAGCTGCATAACTGCATTGCTTGCAATCCTCTGCCTGTCTCCACACTCCTAACATGAAGCAAAGTGTGAGCTGTGTCTGTTAACACAGAGCTTTTGGGCTACTGAGGTGCAACTACTGGCTCCAGATAAGAGCAAACCATTTGTGTGCTTATCACACATGCACCAAGCCTCCCCAGCTCAAGCAGGGCTAGGAGAAGCTCCAGTAGTCCAAATTTCATCATCACAGAGTCACAAAACACTTTAGGTTGGAAAGGATGTCTAATCCAAGCCTTCTGCAGGCAGCAGGGACACAGCCCCAAACACCACACTTGTGCTCTAGATCCTTCCCCAGCTTCCTTGCCCTTCTCTGGACACACTCCAGCACCTCAATGTCCTTCTGGCAGTGAGGAGCCCAAAACTGAGCCCAGGATTTAAGGTTTGGCCTCAGGAGGGTTGCTCCTTGGCCATCACCACGTCCTTTGTGGTCACTGGCTAGGAAGGCTCAGGTTCTCCTCAGCAGCAGGAGGACTTTATTGCTGAGGTCAACCAGAGGATCCTAGAATGGTTTGGGATGGAAGGGACCTCTGGAGCTCATCTAGTCCAACCCCCCTGCAGTGGGCAGGGACATCCCCAACTAGAGCAGCTTGCCCAGAGCCCTGGCAAGCCTCACCTGCAATGCCTCCAGGGATGGCAACTCAACCACCTCCCTGGGCAACCTGCTCCAGTGTTCCACCACCCTCGTGGGGAGCAACTTCTTTCTAATAGCCACTCTAAATCTACTCCTCTCCAATTTAAAACCATTGTCCCTTGTCCTTTCCCTCCAGGCCTTTGCAAACAGGCCCTCTGCAGCCTGCTTGCCAGTTCCCTTTAGGTCCTGGAAGGTCACTAGTACATCAGAGAAGCTCCACTGCCTCCTGAGCAGCACTGGAGATTTCTGGCAGGAGCTGAGCTGGCATCTCTATTTTCCAAAGTAGGGCAGATGGAAATATGCTGCTTTTTCAAGAATATATTCAGGTTTAACAGGAGCTTTGCTATTTGAGCAATTAATCTTGCAGAGCTCTGAGAACCTCTTGGGACAACATGCAAAGGTTGCTAAGAAGAGGAAACAACAAACAAGAGTTGTGTAAGTTAGCTCTCTGCTGGCTTTGCTTTCCTGAAGAGACATTGCAGGGCTCCAGCAGTGAGCTCACTTGGCTAAGCAGAAGCACAGCAAGAGAAGCAGAGGCTAGAAATGCTCTTACCCAGGGGGGAACTGTTACCTCATCTCCTCTTACTGTAAAATGATGGAAAGCAGCAAGATTGAGACACAAATCTGGGCTAGCAGAGGAAAAGCAATGTTGTGCTGGAGAAAGTCTTTCCTCTTTCTGGTAGGATCTTTCCCTGCCTTGCTGGGTGCTCAGGACATGCTTGGGGCATGCACACTGTTCTCCTGCTGTGTCTGTGCACAGCATCCTGCTCCATCTAAAACCACTCCTGCTCCTAGGGGATGAGCTTAGAGGTCTCTTCCAACCTTAATGCTTCTGTTCCATTATCTTCCTTTCCTTTCCTTTCCTTTCCTTTCCTTTCCTTTCCTTTCCTTTCCTTTCCTTTCCTTTCCTTTCC
>VWZO01010546.1:60282-71545 GCA_013396975.1 Bucco capensis | reverse complement strand
GCTGGACTCTCTCCAGCAGCTCCCTATCCTTCTGGAGCTGAGGGGCCCACAACTCCCTTTACACTTCTGCACACCCAATGCCTCACTCCAACACCTCACTCCAACCTCCTTGCAGGGAGTTGCATAGAGTGAGAAGTTCTGCCCTGAAGCTGCCTCCCCTCATCCCTTAAGCCCATTTTGGGCTGAGCTGGTGATCCCTGGAGCTCACCCATCCTCCCTGCTGGGCGATCCAGCGCGCGATGCTGTGGCGCAGCATGAACTCAGCCACGTAGCGAGCGATGCGGCGCAGGAAGCCCGAGATGCCATGCTGGTACACGTGGATGGTCATCCTGTAGCCAAAGCCCAGCAAGGCAATCACTCGNCAACTCCCTTTACACTTCTGCACACCCAATGCCTCACTCCAACACCTCACTCCAACCTCCTTGCAGGGAGTTGCATAGAGTGAGAAGTTCTGCCCTGAAGCTGCCTCCCCTCATCCCTTAAGCCCATTTTGGGCTGAGCTGGTGATCCCTGGAGCTCACCCATCCTCCCTGCTGGGCGATCCAGCGCGCGATGCTGTGGCGCAGCATGAACTCAGCCACGTAGCGAGCGATGCGGCGCAGGAAGCCCGAGATGCCATGCTGGTACACGTGGATGGTCATCCTGTAGCCAAAGCCCAGCAAGGCAATCACTCGACCCCAGTTGATGCCACTCTCAAACAAGCTGCAAAGAATCATAGAATAACCTGAGTTGGAAGGGATCCACAAGAATCACAGATCAGGGAGCTGGAACACTTCTGCTCTGAGGACAGGCTGAGGGAGCTGGGATTGTTCAGCCTGGACAAGAGAAGGCTTCAGGGGAACTACTAGTGACCTTCCAGGACCTAAAGGGAACTTCCAAGCAGGCTGCAGAGGGCCTGTTTGCAAAGGCCTGGAGGGAAAGGACAAGGGGCAATGGTTTGAAATTGGACAAGAGTAGATTTAGAGTGGATATTAGAAAGAAGTTGCTCCCCACGAGGGTGGTGGAACACTGGCCCAGGTTGCCCAGGGAGGTGGTTGAGTTCCCATCCCTGGAGACATTGCAGGTGAGGCTTGCCAGGGCTCTGGGCAAGCTGCTCTAGTTGGGGATGTCCCTGGCCACTGCAGGGGGGTTGGACTAGATGAGCTCCAGAGGTCCCTTCCAACCCAAATGATTCTGTGATTCTGTGAATATTCATGGCTGGAAATGACCTCTCAGATCACTGAGTCCAACAACAAAACAAACAAACAAAACCCAAACAAACAAACTAAAAAACACAAAGCCAAACAAAACACAAACCACCCAAGCCCTGCCCTCACTAGAGCATGTCCTGGAGCATCACATCTACACATTTCTTACAACACCTCTAGGGATGGAGACTCCAGCACCTCCCTGGGAAGGCTGTGCCAGTGCCTCACCACTCTTTCTGGAAAGAATTTCTTCCTAATATCCAATCTAATCCCACCTTTTCTCAACTTAAGACCATTCCCTCTGCTTCTGTCATTAGTTCCTAAGGAGAAGAGGCCAACCCCCACCTCTCTACAAGCTCCTTTCAGGGAGTTATAGAGGGCAATGAGGTCTCCCCTCAGCCTCCTCTTCTCCAAACTAACCATGCCCTGCTCCCTCAGCCTCTCCTCATGTGGCTTGTCCTCTAAACCCCTCCCAAGCTTGGTATCCTCCTTGGAGTGAGGGACCCAAACGTGATCCCAGTTTCTGTAGGCTGGAGCAAGCACAGTAGCTGCTGGACATGCAGCCAGAAGCAGGAACCAGCACCCATCCCATCCCCCCAGAAAGCATCCCTTGCCTGTGCAGTCATACCTGGAGCTAAGGAAGCTTCATAACATTTAAGGACAAAGCATGTTAGAACAGGATCTTCCCTCTTCCTGCACAAACCAATCTCTCCAAGACCAAAACCTCATCTTTCCTGACACTGATGCCCCTAAGGGTTTGGAAAGGCTCCAGAATGTGCCTGCTACTCCTGCTCCAGGTTTTGGTTGCTGGGGGCAGGTTTGACATTGTTTTCTCTAGACCAAGCTTTTGAAGATGTTTCCAGCAAGGCAAGCAAGAAGGAAAAAAAAGGAAGAAAAATAAATCAATAAAATAAAGAGAAGGCTCAGTCCCTCTCCTTTCAGCCTGCTGCTGCCTGGCCTGCTGCTCCCTATCTGCACCAAGGAACCTGTCTTCTCTGCAGAGCTTTGGCATCAAGCTGCCACAGCCTGCAGGTTCCAGAGGGAGAGGGAAGTTAGAAGGCAAGAGGGAACACCAGCATGTGGGGAAGCACAGAGAGAGAGAGAGAGAGAGAGAGGGAGAGAGGTTAATTTACCTGCTTGCAGTGGGCTAACTGCCCCAGGCTGGTGCCAACAGCTCAGGATGGCTTCCCAAGGAGAGGGGAGCAGCAAGAGGACAGAAGAGAGGCAGTTAGACAACAAACACTGAGCAGAGGAGGATGCCCAAGGGATGAGGCTGCACCAGGACTGAGGGGAGCCTAGGGTCTTCCAGATCCTGTCTTGTCTCCTGGCTCTGCCAAAAGTCTTCTGCATGACCTCCCCTCCCCAGGCAAAGCATTTAATGTGTACAGTGTCTTGGGTTTTCTCTAGAGAGAGAAAGGACTCAACCACCTTGACCCATGCCTGGAACTCAGGCAATCAGGACAGTCAGTTGTCCAGGTCTTTGCCTTCATTTCTGTGCTGTCAGGGGGTGAGCTGGGTGTGCATCAGACATCTACAGGCTCTGCAAGCCTGTGGAGCACCTTCCATCCTCACTTAGGCCATGCCAAGGACAGAGAGCACCTGTCCATCCCCACAGCCTGCAGCTGCCTTTGCTTGGTGCCTCTGAAAGCTTGACCCATCAGCACTTCCCAAGCATCAGGAGGGCCAGCAACAGGTCTGCCTTGATCCAGGCCTGGTTGTAGCCCTGAAGGTTTGCTGGAACATTCACTTGGCTCCTGATGCCTGGGCCACACTTCCCAGGCATGTCATCCCAACTTCCTGACCCTGGCCAGCTTGGGAGATGATTGTCAGGTGCAGACTGTCCAAAGAGTGTGCAGGAGGAAGAGCAGACAGGCAGAAAACATGGGAACCATCACAGGGAGCTTGTTGGGAGCTCAATCCAAGGATGGTGAGTGAAGCTTGAATGGGACAGAGCTGGGGAGACATCTGCTCCAGGTGGGTGAGGGCAAGGGTTGCACCAACTGCATTGCACCTCATCTGACCTCTCCTTCCTTGGTCTTCTCCAGGAGAAGGCATCCAAGCCTATGCAGAGGGAGCTGCTGAGCTTACCTGGAGGCTATCCTGGTGAAGTACTCGTAGGCATTGTCCATGGTGGGCTGCAAGGACTTGAGCATGCAGCGGAACTCCGCGTCGTACCGCTCATTGATGTCATCCCCAATGGTGGCCAAACGCCTGCCCACCTGGCTGGGAGTGCTGCTGAGAGAGAGATATGCACTTAGAGACCAGTGCTGGCTCTGCAATCGAGTGTGCCTTGGGATGAGATGGAGCCCAGGCAGGTACTGGAGTCTCCACCTCTGCAGAGATTCCAAACCCAACTGGACACATAGAATCCTAGAATGGTTTGGGTTGGAAGGGACCTCTGGAGCTCATCTAGTCCAACCCCCCTGCAGTGGCCAGGGACATCCCCAACTAGAGCAGCTTGCCCAGAGCCCTGGCAAGCCTCACCTGCAATGCCTCCAGGGATGGCAACTCAACCACNACCCAGGTGTAGGACCCTGCACTTGGTCTAGTTGAAGCACATGAGGTTCCCCTGGGCTCACCTCTCCAGCTTGTCCACGTATTCCTGTGCAAGCTGCTCTAGGTGACTGGGTGGTTGGACTAGATGATCTCCAGAGGTCCCTTCCAACCCCTAACACTCTGTGATTCTGTAAGGAATGTGCTTAAGGTTGGTAGCAGAGCTTTACCTGCCCAGCTCCTGCTGGATCTCCACGATCTCAGGGTCCATGGGCACTTCCTCCCCTCTCTCCTCTCTCTCCTGCTGGTAGCGGTAGAAGGCATAGCTCCGAAACACCTCCTCTGTCTCCTCCACCACCTGAGTTTCTGAGAGTGACAAGAGGGGGAAAAAAAAGTCAAGGGAGAAGCTCACCTCCTCTCCTCTCCTTTTCTAAGCTGGAAATGAGACCATTCCCTCATTCTTAGCCTGTTTGTATCAACATTGCCCTTCCGCAGGAAAACAAAGAGAATCCAATGTGAATGACTTCTCAGAAAGCTCATTTTGCAGCCAGGCTTTGTCCTCAGGGGCACAGAGCTACCTCTGCAATCCATTTTTTTGGCAAGAGGCAGCTCCAGGACTGTCACAACACAAAGCAGCTGCTGATGTGCCTGTGCTTTGCAGCTCTCTCTTCCCTCTTGAGAAGTGCATTGCTCAGCACACACAGGTTCAGGCATCTCAGCTCCAAACCTAAACTGGAGGCCAAGTTCAGTCTGGTGCTGCCCATCAACTCTCAGCAAGCAATCTCACATCAGCAAGGATGTGGTGAGCAGGACTGAAATTGGTCTTTTTAGTGTAATTCCTTGTTGATTCAGTCACCTTTCACTGGTCTCACATCCACCCATCAGCCCAGAGTGGCAATGCCAGGTTCTGCAGCTTCTGCATGGGCTGCTGGCAGGAGCAGAAAGG
Source organism: Bucco capensis (assembly GCA_013396975.1). Lineage (NCBI taxonomy): Eukaryota > Metazoa > Chordata > Aves > Piciformes > Bucconidae > Bucco > Bucco capensis. The sequence goes on along the minus strand of VWZO01010546.1, from coordinate 66,919 downwards.
AGAGGAGCTTCTGAAGAACTTGGAAACCATAGCTCAGAGAGAGGTGACCTTGTGTGTCCAGAAAAGGGCAAGGAAGCTGGGGAAGGATCTAGAGCACAAGTGTGCTGAGGAGCAGCTGAGGAACTGGGGTTGGTTAGTGTGGAGAAGAGGAGGCTCAGGGGAGACCTTCTCACTCTCTCCAACTCCCTGCCAAGGAGCTTGGAGCAAGGAGGGGATTGGTCTGTTCTCCTAAGGAACAAGTGATAGGATAAAAGCAAAAAGTTTTGCCAGGGGAGGTTTAGGTTGGATATTAGGAACAATTCCTTCCCCAAAAGAGTTGTCAAGGCCTGGCCCAAGCTGCCCAGGGCAGTGCTGGAGTCACCATCCCTGGAGGGACTGAAAAGCCATGTGGATGTGGTGCTGAGAGACATGGATCAGTGGTGAGCTGGCAGTGTTAGGTTAACAGTTGGACTCAATGATCTTAAAGATCTCTCCCAACCAAAACAATTCTGCCATTCTCATCCCATGCCTGAGAGCAGATAAGCAGCCTGCTGAGATGCCTGACTAGCATTCCTGCTCCTGCTTTGCTACCAGATCCCTCTTGGAAGCACTAAATCCTATCTAATGGTGAGCAGGAGGCTGCAGGTGGCCAGGCAAGTGAGCAAGGGGCTGAGCTAAGGCTGGCTTTGTGTGCCACAGCTTCCTTCCCTTGCTCTGCTAAAGAGGCAGGGCTCAGCACAGAGGCATCCAGGGTTCAGTGCCTGAGCAGCAACGTCAGCATCCCCAGGAACATGCCAAAAGCCATCCCAGCTCCACACAGGCAGGAAGCCACTGGAGCCAGCCAGCTTGTGCCTGTCTGCAAACAGCTCCAGAGCCACACAAGTGTGCTCCTCCCTGCCCACACTCCTCAGGGAACACCAAGGGTCTGGATATGTCCAGGATCTGCCCCTAGCAGAGCACAGAGGTGGTTCTGTCCCCTGGGTACCATGGGGACTGAGAGCTTATCACATGCCTCTTGGGGAAAGCACCTGCTCTGCCTCAGGATGCCTTTGATTAGAGCTTGGTTTCGGCTGGCTGGACAAACAAACTGGGCTAAGGCACCCCACTATCCCAGCTCAGGCACCCTGCAGGCCTTGGAGGAGGTGGCCAGGAGGTAACACAGCTCCTCTCAGTTTCTCCTCTGTGATGCACAGCTTGTCAGGGGCAGAAATGACATGGGATGGGATGGAGCTGAGCCCTGCTCCTTCAGCAGAGTGTCACCCTTCAGGGTGGAGATTCCCAGGCATTAAAGAAGGTGCAAAGCTCAGCTAAATGAGCTACCTGGGGAGGGGGGAAAACATCACAAGCACAGCACCATGCAGATCAGCCATAAGTGATCATCCTGCCAGGTGTGCTGGTGACACACAGCACATCAGCACATCCACCTCAGCAACACTGTCTGCAGCCAAGCCACCCAAAATCCTGTCCCAGCATCCCAGACTGGCCATGCCATTCTCTGGTTACTGGAAAATCCATTTCCACTGCAGAGATGCTCCTCCTGCTCCAGCAACATCCCAGGGTTGGGAGGTGAGGACCTGCACTGGTGGACACAGATGTCCTGGCAACACTCATCCATAAATCCTGTATCCAGGTCTCCAAAACATGCCAGGCCACTTGTCACAGAGCTTTTCCTGCCTGTTGCCATCTCCATGGCCTGTGGGAGGCTCTGGAGAGAGGAGTCCATCCCTGGCTGAGGTAGAGGGAAGGGAGAGAACCTATGGTGCAGAGATTCAGCTTCCACCCAGCTCAGGCTGAGGGAATAAAGGAGAAAGGAAATGCCAAGCCCTGATGGCTATGTTGTCAGGGGATTGCTTTGGGGGTTTTGCTGGAAAAGGAGTTGATTTGGCACTAAACAAATGCAACCTTGCTGAGGAGCCAGGAACTGCTCCACCGAGAGCCAGAAACGAAACTGCCTGACTCACAGTTTCAGTGAGGGGCAGGGCAAAGAGGAACTGAGTGTACCAAGGAAATCCCTGCTTCTCATTACCCCAGCTGCTATTTTTAGTAACACGAGGACAGGAGAACATTTCCTCCCTCATCCCCAACAAGTTCTAACCCACTGGGATCACCTCTGGCTCTCTCTCACTTGAAGGAAGTAGATCTGGAGCCTTGTGGACCAGTAGAAGAGAGGGGGATAGAGGTTTGGAGCTCTTTGGGCTCCATGTGGGATCACCTGGGCTGTGTTCAGAGGCTCACAAGCTGCTGTGAACCTCCACACTGCAAGGGAGGAGATGCTCTGCCTCTGCTTCATGGAGCAGCAACCCTCTTATCCTCAGTCCCCAGCTCAGCATCTAGAGCAGACCTAGCCCAACAAGAGCCTGAATCCACCACTGGGACCAAACATGCAACATTTCTGTCCAAGCTCCTTTTCTTTCTCCCTGTTCCCACCTCCTGGAGAGCTGCTGTGCTGTGGGACAAAGTGGCAGCTCTCCCCAAAGTTATCCATCACACCTTGTTAGCACCAAGCAGCCTTGCAGAGACAGAGGCAAGCTGGCAGCATCAGGACATAGGCAGTGACTACACTGCAAGGTGTACAAAGGGAGATATCCAACCTGGAAACAGCAGCTGGCTCCAAAGGGAGAAGAAAGCTCCAGGGAACCAAGAAAAGCCTCTGGAGATTTCTATCTCCAAGGAGGAAGCTCAAGTCCATCTCTTGAGAGCTGCAAGTCAGCTGTGACAGTGCAGCATGCTGGCATCAGCTCAGATGCAGAGAGCAGAGATGCAGAGCCTTGCCTTCCCCAGAGGCATCTGCAGAGCACAAAGCTCCAAATCCTGCTCATTAGGACAAATCTCTTCCCCCACAACAGAAGAGCAAAGTTCTCCAGCAGCCTCCCTGCAGACAGAAGGGGCAAACACTCTTGGTTTTCAAAGAAGGAAGATTCTCTGGTCCAGATCCTGGACTGGGCTCATGCTTTAATTCTGATGTTCTATGGTGTCTCCCTCAGCACATCTCAGAGTCATAGAATCATGGAATTGTCAGGGTTGGAAGGCTTAAAGCTCCTCTAGGTCCAACTCCTCTGCCATGGGCAGGGACACCTGGCACTAGAGCAGCTTGCTCCCAGCCCCAGCCAGCCTGGCCTGGAATGGTTCCAGGGCTGGGGCTGCCACCACCTCTCTGGGCAACCTGGCACAGTGGCTCAGCACCCTCCTGGCCAACAACTTCTAACACCCAACCTAACTCTCCCCTCCTCAAGCTTGGATCCATCCCCCTAGTCCTAGCACTGCCTGACATCCTAACAAGTCCTTCCCCAGCTCTCTTGTAGCCCCTGCAGATCCTGGAAGGCCACAAGAAGGTCTCCTGAGAGCTCCTGGCTGGGTCACCCTCACTCCCTGAGGCCATGGCAGAGAGATGCTTGGGAGTATCAGCTTCACCTAGAAGGATGAGAAGCAGTAAGTGACCAGGGTTATGAGCAGCCAGCAAGGACTCTGAAGCCTCAGAACCCCCAGCTCCCTCACAGCCACCTGCCAGCCAGCTTTCCCAAGCCCCTTTGCCTAAGCCAAACAATGTCTCCTGCTTTTATCTCTGTCAGCCACCTGGCTCCTCCCTCCCACACCTTCTCCCTGATNTCTCCAGGCTGAACAATCCCAGCTCCCTCAGCCTGTCCTCAGAGCAGAGGTACTCCAGCCTCTGCTCATCCTCATGGCTCTGCTCTGGACACCTTCCAAAGTCACAGGCTGCCAGCAGAGCCTGCAGCAAGGCTTTGCTGCCCAAGCTCAGACCTGTCCCATGTTTGCTACTTAGTGAACTGCAAAGGGAGGCTGAGCCCAGTGCAGGATGCTGCAGATGGGTGAGCACCTCAGCTCTGGCAGGAAAACTCCTTCTGCCCCACATCAACCTTGTCCTTAAAGATCACAGAATCACCAAGGCTGGAAAAGACCCCCAGGATCATCCAGTGCAGCCTATGACCCAATACACCACAACATCTAAACCATGCCACTCAGTGCCACATCCAATCTTTCCTTAAACACCTCCAGGCACGGTGACTCCACCACCTCCCTGGGTGTTTTGGGGCATCCTTTGCAGGCCAGAAGAAAGGAGTTTGGGATGAATAGCTCATCCCAGAGCTGAGCTATTTCCCATCAGATGTATGACTTTCTTACTGTTGTTGTTGGTTTTTTCTCCTTTTCTTTGAAAAACTGAAAGCACACCCTGATGGGAAATGCAGTGAAAGGGGAAGTCCTGCTCTCTGTGTCTGTGCTGGAGATAAGAGCTGCACGGGCACTAGGCAAGAGGAAAACATGCTCAGATGGTTTCAGTTTCTCCACAGAAGCTATGAGAGCTCAGGCTTGAGCAGGCAGCTCACATTTTTTCCTCCTCCTTTTGCAGGTGTTGGTGGAGCTAAAGGCACAGAGCTGCTCACAGAGGCATGACTAATGTCCCTCAGCAAGGAGTTATCCATTCGTGACTTGCTTCACATGCAACATCGAGTCCAGAGAGAAGATAAACAACCAAGGAGCAAACCTCACACCTCTCTGGGTATGTTAAGTGAGTGTTAAGCACACACAGACAGCGAACAGAGCTCAGGTAATCCCAGGAAGAGAACAGTTGCCAAGCTGGCCACAGCCTGAGTCAGGGTGGCTGAGCTTGCCACACACAACCCTGACACCTCAGGCATCCTTGGGGAAGAAATTCCTCACTCAGAAGGTGGTGAGGCACTGGAACAGGTTGCCCAGAGAACTGTGGATGCTCCATCCCTGGAAGTGTTCAAGGCCAGCTTGGATGTGGCCCTGGGTTGGATGCTCTAGAGGGTGACATCCCTGCCCATGGCAAAGGGGTTGGAATTGGATCCTCTTTAAGGTCTAAGGTGTTGTCACTGAGTACAACCTCAGCCCATTTTCTGACTCCATCACCTCCCTGGGCAGCCTGAGCCAATGCAAACAACTCTTCCAGTGAAGGAATTGTTCCTAACATCCAATCTAAACCTCCCCTGCTGCAACTTGAGGCCATTTCCTCTCGTTCCTCTTTTGCTTCACATCCTGCCAGGAGCATGAAGCTCCTGCCTTCACCTCCACTGCCCTAAAACCACCAGAAACACAAAACTGCCACCCAGACACCTAGACAGAAACAGCAGCATCTTCTCCATGCCTTAAGCAATGGCTGCTAGAGCTCACAAGGATGCTCAAGCAGGCCCTTGAGCAGCAGCTCAAGCTCTTCACTCCCCACTGCACCCAAAGACAGACAAAGGGAGCAAGTGAGCCCTAACTGAAAGCCAGGCTTAACACCTGCTGCTGAAAGCCTTCTTCTGCCCTGTGATCCCACAGGGACCCATGAGGCTCTCTGTGCTGAGATTCCACCTCCAGATTCCAGATAAACCCCCATCCTTGAGTTTTGGGAAGCAGCAGTAGTGCCAGGAAGTGTTTGCAAGCATGCAGGAAGCTTTGACTGTAAAAGAGTGTGGTTAGAGCTCAGGGTCTGGTCCTCTCACTGGTTTTCAGCTCAGCATCTCATTGGCCTCAACCAGCACAGGTAAACAACTGCTGCTCTGGATTGATTTTCATACCTTGGAGGCTTTGGTAAGGGAAGGACAGGGTGGTTTTTTTTTTCTTCAGACAAGATCTAGCAGCACTCTTGAGATGGAGCCTGAGGATATAGAACATTTCCAGGCCAAGAAAACAGCTCTGAGCTCAAGTACATAAACAGATAGGTCTATTTTCTAATCTCCATTATTGACAGAGCTGCAGTGACTCAGCCTTATTTACAAGTCCACCTGCAAAACAGGTTAAGAAGTGCCTCCTGCAGTACAGCTTCCTGGGCAGAGGCATTTTGTCCTTTGGGGATGGAATGGGAGCAGAGTTTTGCCCAGGTTTCTGTCAGTTCTTCTCCCAGCTTCACCCAGGAGTGGCAAACACAATTGCCCAGGCTGCTGGGCTCAGCACACACCAGGAATGGACTGAGCTCTCCCTCTGCATCTCCACCATGCCAAGGCACACCACAGACCTGACTTCAGCCAGCTGCCAAAGCAGCAAGAGGGAAACCAACTGCCTGAGAGCAGGCACTGCTCAGTCAGGTCTTTTTCTCTGTCTTTTAAACATCATTTTAAACATCTTTTGCTCTCTTGCACACAGGGAAGGGAAAGTGAAAGACGTCAGGCAGCAGCCATACATTTTGCAACCAGCCAGGGTGATCTGCCCCTTGCCCTGTGTCAACTTGCTGTGTTTGCCTCACAGGATTCCAGAATCCAACCTGCTGGGGGTTGGAAGGAACCTCTGGGATCATCTAGTCCACCCCCCTGATCCAGCATCACCCACAGCAGCTTGTCCAGCATCACCTCCAGGTGCCTTGGGAATCTCTGCACACAAGGAGACTCCACAAGCTCTCTGGGCAGCCTGGGCCAGGGCTCTGCACCCTCACACCAAACAACTTGCTCCTCCTGCTCCCATGGAAGCTGCTGGCTTCCAGTGTGTGCCCATTGCCCCTTGGCCTGGCCCTGGGCACCACTGAGCAGAGTGTGGCCCCAGCCTCTTGCCCCCTGCACCCTTCAGCTCTTGCTCAGCATGGAGCAGCTCCCCTCTGGCTCTGCTCTGCTCCAGGCTCAGCAGCCCCAGGGCTCTCAGCCTTTCCTCCTGCCACAGCTGCTCCAGTGCCCTCAGCATCTTGGGAGCCTCTGCTGGATTCTCT
>VWZO01010546.1:35908-46341 GCA_013396975.1 Bucco capensis | reverse complement strand
CCTCATCTCATCCCTGCATCCTCAGTTTATCCCTGCATCCTCACCTCATCCCTTCATCCTCACATCATCCCTGCATCCTCACCTCATCCCTTCATCCTCACCTCATCCCTGCATCCTCACCTCATCCCTGCATCCTCACCTCATCCCTGCATCCTCACCTCATCCCTGCCTCCTCACCTTATCCCTTCATCCTCACCTCATCCCTGCATCCTCACCTCATCCCTGCATCCTCACCTCATCCCTGCATCCTCACCTCATCCCTGCATCCTCATCTCATCCCTGCATCCTCACCTCATCCCTGCATCCTCACCTCATCCCTGCCCCCCTGGGCTTGAAGCTCTGCCCTCAGCAGCACTTCCCAACTCATTCACAGCCAGGCTGGAGTTGCTGCTGGCAGCCTAGCTCCTGCTAATCTGGGAATTGTATGCCAGGAAGCACACACCCAACTGAGCTGCCCCAGACAAAGCCTGCTCTGTACTGCTCAGCTCTCCCCAGAGCTGCTCTGGGCTGCTGCTGAGGCTTCCTCAGTGCCTGAGACCTTGCTGGTTCCTTCCCTTGGGACATGTTTGAGAGTCAGGCACCTGCTTTGCTTAGGATAAGGCTCCCTACCTGGGATGTGTCTCCTGCTCCCACCAGTCCCTGGGAAACAGCACCAATTGAGGGGTTGTAGCATCTAAACCCTGATGGGGAAAGTCATGAACTCACTGCTCAGCTCTAGAGTGTTTACTCTGGAGCCTAACAATGGCAACTTAACCACAACCATCATTCCTTTCTTGCTCAGCTTGGTTTTAGCAGCTCTTCTCCTGGCAATAGACACTTCCCTGGATCCCCACGCTCTCTGTCCTTGATACATCCCTAGAAGCCTTGAGCTCCAAATAGACTTGAACTTGGGTGATTTCCCAAAGAAAAAGTGCTCTATAAAAGACAGATATTCTTAGCCAGGTCATATGTCAAGCAGCAGCCTGAGGAGGTGTTAGGAGGAAGGGTTTGCCTTGGCTGAGTCACTTGCTAGCAGCTTGTGTCAGGGCTCTGTGCTCCTCTTGCAGGAGGAAGCTGCTGTCCTNCAGCCTGCTTGCAAGTTCCCTTTAGGTCCTGGAAGGTCACTAGTAGTTCCCCTGAAGCCTTCTCTTCTCCAGGCTGAACAATGCCAGCTCCCTCAGCCTGTCCTCAGAGCAGAGGTGTTGCAGCCCCTGAGCATTCTCGTGGCCTCCTCTGCACCTGCTCCATCAGCTCCATGTCCTTTCTGTGTTGAGGGCTCCAGAGCTGGACCCAGTATTGCAGAGGAGGTGTGAGCAGAGCAGAGTGCAGTGGCAGAATCACCTCTCTGACTCTGCTGGCCACGCTTCTCTTGCTGCAGCCCAGGATGCCATTGTGCTTCTGGGCTGCCAGCGTGCACTGGTTGCTCATGGCCAGCTTCTCAGCCACCAGCTGCCCAGTTGCCATTGCCTTTCCAGCCCTGCCTGCCTCAGATGCTGGTGCCCTCAGAGCAGCTCAGAAGCAAGCAGGCAGGCAGGAGCTGCCTCTGCTGCAGCATAGCAAAGAGCTGTGGGCTCTGCTGGTGGGATATAAAATGCAATAGAATGTTATCTAGTATTTTTGAAAGCAGCTCTAGTCCTGCAAATAAAATACCTCTGTGTTTCCTCTCTACCCCCCCGCCCTTTTCTCTCCTCTCACAGCTATAAACTCTGCCCCACTATTCCTCATCCCTCTCAGCTTGTGGCTCTCTTGGTTTATGGCTTCCTCACAACCTCCTGGTGGATTTACATGCCAGGCCAGTAAACAGAGTGTCCCTCCCTGCTCTCCAGTCCCTTATCCCAGGGCCTGGGGGTGGCTGGAGGTGACTCAGCAGGAGTGGAGCAGGAGCATGACTAACTCTTCCCTCTGCAGCAAACTGGCACTTTGGGCTTGGTGTTCAATGCTTTCCTCTGTCCTGCTGGTGCAAGCTGCCTCCAGAGCCACCCTGGCACAGCACAGTGACTCATCCCAAGGAGCTCCAGGTCCTCCAGTACCACTTGGATATGCATCCTGCTGCAGGAGCTCAGGCTGGACCCATGGATGTACTTTCTGCTGCTCTCCCTGAGCTCAGCACTCCCTTGATCACACTCAGCAAGTGTTATTCTCTGAGCTGGATGGGACCAGCTCCTGGAAATCAGATCTCAGCCTTCTTATTATTAATCCTCCCAGGGTTGTTCCTTCCCCAACAGCTTCTGGACTTGCTGGGGGGATTTGTCTTATTGCTAATTGCTGTTGGGGTTCACATGCAAGCTTCTCTTCACCCTCCAGATAGGTTTGGGAGTGAGGATGCTCCTTACCTTTGGACATCCAGCACCATGAGGGTGGAAATGTGTCTGACAAGGCACTGTTAGCACACACCTCAGCTTTCCTTTCTCTCTCTGCTGAGGGAATTTGGAGCTGGAAGAAGCTGAGAAGCCAACTCTCTGATGCAGCAACTCCCAAAGGAGCTCATGCCAACCCTTTAATTGCAGCACTAGGAGCCTGGAAGGGGAGGAAGCCAAGGGACAGGATATTTCCCATGGAGCTGGGCTTTCCTCCTGGCAGCTAGGCCTGATGCAGCTCTGAGGTTGATGGGCTCTGTGGTACCTAACCATGGGGGGATTCTGCACTGTGAATACTCCCACCAGGATGAGGTCTTTAGCAGGCAGCTCCTGCCTTTGGGATTTGCTGCACTGGGACACAGGTTAGAGGGATATGAGCCTGGAAAGCTGGCAATGGCTTGGCCCAGCCAGGGTGGCAGCTGCTGCTGGCCCTGAGCCATGAGGTAAGGCAGCTTGTCATTCAGCAGGAAAGCATGTGGTTAGCTCAGCCAAGGCTGTAATTAGCCTGATTGGCACTAACTTGTCTCAAAAAAAAGCTGGGGAAGGAGAAACCAGTCTGAGATCAGCCATTTTAGGTGATTTTTTCCCAGGGAGAACCAGAGGCTTGCAATGAGAAGGCAACTCCTGTGTGCTCTGCTCCTTCTCCTCTCTGTGACATTCCCACACTTTCCTGCACCCTTGTCCTGCTTGGAGTTATGATCCTAAACTGACCAACAAGCTATTCCATTCCACACACATCATCTTCAGGAGAAAACTGAGGGTCAGACCTTGAGATTTTCACCCCAAGCTTGGCCCTTGGGGTGATACTTCCTTTAAGCCTAAAACCCAAGCAAGGCAGGGGCAGGATTAAGCTTTTTAGCTTAATTATTAAGCTATTTAGCACCTAATTAACAACAAATACTTAAAGGAGAGGTTTGGGTCTTTAACCTTCCCTGCAGGTTGAGCATCTGAGCTATCTGGGGTGATGGAGTAGGAACTCTCCTGGGGAGGAGCAGCAGCTCAGCTCAGCTCTGCTGCTGCAGGACTTTCTCTGCTCTGCCTTCCATCTCAATCCAAGAGTTCCTGAATCCAGGATCCAGCTCCTGAGTCTGATTCCCATCTGCTGCTGAGTCCTCCTGCTCCAGCATCAGTGGTGATGGGGAGGGAATTGCCATCAAGTGATGCTTGGGTGTGGGCTTGGGTTTGTATATATTTGTATAGAGATCATTTTATTGTTATTATTGCCATTAAAGCAGTTTTAGTTTCCATTTCCAACCCACAAGTGTCTCTCTCTCTCTGTTAATTCCTTTTTTTCCTTCCTGGAATGGGGAGAATATCTGTCAGTGGCTCAGTGCTCAGCTGAGCTCCATCCCTTGACAATCCTTCAAAGCAGACTCAGCCCAGGAGGAGCTGGACTGGCTGCAGCAGTGCATCCTGCTCCAAAGCAGCCCAGCAGAGCATCCTCATCCCTATTCCCAGCTGAGGGCTGGCAGGATGGAGCTGGAGCCTGTCCTGTGCCCCAGCAGCATGCAGAGGTGGCACCATGCCCATCCAGGGCTCTAGCTGGAGAGCATTTCCTTCCTGTCTGCTCTCTGATAAGATGTGTTGGTCATTCATTGCTGTGGGTTGACCACAAGCCAGGCAAGAGGGTCCACTTGCAAGCAGAGGAAATGCTGCTTGGCATGGCAATCCAGCTCCAAGAGAGCTAATGAAAGAAGAGGCTGTGCTGCTGGCTCCTCTGGGCTGGAGCAGATCCCTCTGGATTTCTTCAGAGGCTGAGACATGCTGGTGTGAGCTGATTGCAGCAGTGCTGAGCAGCTGCTGCCTGAACTTGTGCCCAAGGATGGGGACAGGGAGAGGTAATCCAGTCTGGATCCTTTGCCATAGGGTGCAGGGGTCATGGAATCATAGAATGGTTCCAGCTGGAAGAGACCTTGAAGCTCATCAGTGCAGCCTTTGGCCTAGCCCTAGCAACCTGCTCAATGATGCCTCCCNAGAGCACTGCTGGGGGTTGCTATGGCCAAGGGGCAGCTCTTGGCATTCTTAGTGAACTTTTGGTCAGGAGGCCTTGGGGAAGTAAGAGGAGGCTTTGCCCTTGCAGAGGAACCAGCCATGCCCTCAGTGATGCTCTCCCCAGGGCATGGCTCCAGTGGGCAACAGAGTTGTGCAAGTGTGGAGGAGTTTTCCTGCTAGCTGTCCCCAGGCCCAGTGCACACTGAGGGGACAGTCAGCAAGGCAGCTTGTGCAACTCAACCCCTCTTGGGCAACACAGCAGCCAGAAGGCTTGGGGAATGGGGAACAGAGCTCTTCCCTCCCCCCTCTGCTCTCCCTGTTGGCTCAGGGCAGCTCCAGCCCCTCTGCTCCACCTCACAATTAACCTCTGTTTGCTTCTTAGGGAAGCTGCAAGCCTGTGCAAACACTTCCATTTGCTTTTGATAAACTGAAGGTAGGGGAGAAGGGAAAAAATAAAACCACCAACGCTGTCCCTGAGGTGTGGCCAGAGGCTGGCAGGCTGCTCCCTGGCCTCTGAGTCCCTGCTGCTTCCCAAGGTCCATCTGCCAAGCAGCCCTGGGCACAAGGATGTTTGCCATGTCACCTAGCCATGCCTGGGGCTGTCCCCAGCCCTGCTGCTCTCCAGATAACCAAGGCACTTGGCCCTGCTAATTGTTCTCTCCTCCTGTACTAGATTTAATTCCCCACTCTTCTTGTGGGTTTTTTTTTTCCCCTTTTAATCATAAAAAGCCTAAATTTCCCTGGGGGGAGGGAAGGTTATTGGCTCAAGTGTGGAAATATACCTGCCACTTGCAGAGAGCTGAGCCACTGGGGCATTGGCTGTATTTTTAACTCCAAGTACAAATTGTCTTCCAGGAGAGCATCACTTAACCCTTCTTGGGGAGGAGGGGAGGAGGTGAAAGGGGATTCCTCTCCTCTTCTTGCCTCCATCCTCCAGGCAGGATGCACCCACTCCTGATGGAGGATGGGCAAGAAGCAAGGGTGGGACTGGAAGAATTGGCCTATTTTCTTAAGGCATCCTCCTTCCCTGTCCTACCAAGGTGTGGACATCCTCCTGTGCACATTGAGGGTCAGGCCAAGCACGATTAACACTTGCACCAGCAGCATCTCCTTCCCAACCCATCTCCTGCCAGCCCTGCAGGGATGGAGCTTGATGTTGTCTGAGGTAACCTGGAGCCTCAATACCTTTGAGGATGTGGGCCAAAGTCATCCTTCAGTCTGAAAGCTATTCTGGGCGAGTGTGGCTGCTCCCAGGAGATCCCTGGCACAGCCACAGCCAGAGACAGGCAGGAGTGAGCAGAGACACAGCTGGGACAGGCAGGAGGGAACTGCTCCTCAGCTCTGTTGCTTAATGAAGTCACCCCAGGGGCTTCAGCCCTGTCCCAGCAGACCTTGGGTTGCCTTTCAAACAGCTGCTGGGAAGGAGGGGAGGGGAGGGAGGGTTGGGGTCTGCTCCAGCCAAGTAGTTTTGGGGTCTAGTCCTCATCGCTGCCGATCATGGAGCATCTTCTGAATCAAAAGAGATGTTTTTTTGCCAGCAGTAGTTACTCTGGGCTCTGCACTCCTCACCCAGAAGGAGAAACAAGGTTGAAACAACCCCTTTTTTGTTTGGTTTTCTGGGGTTTTTTGGCTAGCTGTAGCCTGGAGTCAGTGCTGACCCAAGTCTGCTGCTCTCTGAGGGGTGGGAGGCTGCTGCTTCAGCCATGTGAAAGGCACCATAGAGAGCCAGCAGAGCCTTTGTGTGGCATCTGGAGGCAGCAGCAGGGTCAGGGCACACCCAGAGCCAGCAAGACTAGGGGACAAACTCTCTTCTTGGCCAAAGAATCCCCTTCTTATGCACATCTGTCAGCAGAGCCTTCCTGCTCCCCACTCTGCTCACACACAAGGGACCAAGTGTCTCCCTTCCTCCTCTTCCAACAAAGGAGGCTACAGTTGGTTTTTTCCACATTCTTCTTCCAAGTTGGCTTCACCCTTGAGTTCCCAGCCTTGATTTGGGATGCCTGGGAAGGTCCAAGCAAAAGGCAGCTGGGAACCAGGCATGGATGCTGTGTGGGTCCAGCTGAGCCAGTGTCCCTGCTCACCAGCATCTCCATTAGGGATAGATTTGTTCCCAAAGCATCTGGACAAATTTAAGCTCCTGCCCAGCCCCTGTGGAGCTGCAATCCTGGCTGAGCTGTCACAGACTTTGGGAAGCCAAGAGCATCCTCACTGGGGAGTGTTGCTGGCTGCTGAGGGTCATGGTGGGAGGCTATGCAGGTAGAGGGGAGCATTTGCCATAGGAGCATCCTATGGACAGGGTTGAGAGGCAAGGAGGTGGCCCCAAAGTTTGGGCAGTGGCCTGCAAAGGAGCAATTTCAGCATGGGAAAGGAATGTGTCTCCAACTCTGCCAGGGATGGAGGCTGTGCCTTAGGGATGGGGATGACTGTGCCTCGACTGACTCACCGGCTGCCTCTCCACAGCTGCTTCCTCTCCAGGAGGCAGAAACTCCCAGTTTTCATTCATCACGTGGCTTAAAGCAGGGGTTAAGGAAGGAAATGCTCTTATTTTTAACTCCTCTATCTCCCCAGGGTCTGGGGAAGCAAGTGCTGGCACAGCAAGGTGACCATCCTGCTCCGTGTGCCCATCCGGGAGCATCCCCAGGGCCAGGGTTGCTCACTCACCTGAGGGCTGAAGAGGAGCCAGCAGTGAGCTCAGGAGGCCAAGAAAGCCAACAGCATCCTGGCTTGGATCAGCATGAGTGTGGCAGCAGAACCAGGGCAGGGATTGGCCTCCTGGCCTGGGCACTGGGGAGGACACAGCTCCAATCCTGGGCTCAGCTTTGGGCTCCTCACTCCCAGAAGGACATTGAGGTGCTGGAGTGTGTGCAGAGAAGGGCAAGGAAGCTGGGGAAGGATCTAGAGCACAAGTGTGCTGAGGAGCAGCTGAGGGCACTGGGGTTGGTTAGTGTGGAGAAGAGGAGGCTCAGGGGAGACCTTCTCACTCTCTGCAGCTCCCTGCAAGCTGGAATGAGGTGGGGATTGGTCTCTTCTGCGAGGTGACAAGTGACAGCACAAGAGGAAACAGCCTCAAGTTGTGCCAGGGGAGGTTCAGATTGGACATTAGGAAGAATTTGTTCCCTACAAGAGTGATTCAAGATTGGCCCAGGCTGCCCAGGGCAGTGGTGCAGTCCCCAGCCCTGGAGGGGTTCAAGCACATGTGGAGATGTGGCACTTTTGGGACATGGTTTAGTGGACATGGTGGTGTTAGGTAGACAGTTGCACTGGATGAGCTCAGAGGTCTTTTCCACCCTTAATGCTTCTATGGTTCTCTGTCTGATTTGAGCTGGGACATTGATCTCTGAGCTCAGTCTGGATGCAGTGGTCACTACTCCACCATGAGATGGCAAAGAGAATTCCAGTGGCTTCATCTTGCTTCTCCCAGTTCTCCTGGCTGGCAGGAACCAGGCCAGATAGCTGTTTGTTTACTGTGATAGGGTTTATTTGAACTTCCAGATGATATTTATTACTCAGCACTCTGCAAACACAAACCATCCCTGGGGAGGACAGGTGCATGGGGACACTTTGGTGTCCTTCCCATGAAGCTGGTGGGATGGTCCATGGCACTCCAGGATGCTCCTCAGCTGAGATGCTACTTGTGCCTTTGCTCCAAGAGGCTGATCTGGGCAGGAAGCTTTGCTCTTTGATTCTTTGGAGGGATTTGCTTTGAGCTCCTGTTGGAAAACCTTCATTTGTTGTTAAACAGCAGCAAGGGGTTTGGGTTTATTTTCTTCCTTCTGATCTTCTCTTTTTCCCCTCTCTGTTGCCCTGAGATAAAGGCTGCTAAATTTGTCCTGTACTGAAAACTCAGCTAATCCTGATGGACCTGAATTCACATCTTCCCCAAAGGAATTGCACTACTTTTTTCTCCCCTTTGTTCTACCAAGGGGACCTCTCCATTTCCTAGTGGAAACAAAAAAAAGCCCAAAAGCACCTAAAAAAAAATCACTATTTAGGGCAAGGTTTATAGTCCTGAAACCTGTGGTGTTTGTTTGGGAGAAAAGAAGGACAGGAGGGAAATAAATGAGAAAAGCATCATGCTTCTTCCTTTCTTTTTATGGATGATGTTGTTACAGCAGGCAAGTTTTAATTAAAGTGAGGAACTAGGACACTTGTGCTGTCCAGAAGATGCTCAGATGTTGTGGTACTTAGCCTGGAGGTGCTCACTCAGCCCTGAGGTATTGGATTGGCTCTGGAAAAGTTCCTCATGGGCTGCAGGGACCAGGTGGGCTTTGAGGGACAAGCTCCTGGTGGTGATGGATAGTGTTGGATGCTGAGTGAACCCTCAGCAGGGCTGGGGATAGTAGTTGGAGTGTCACCTTGGCTTAGGGGTGGAGGAGGAGAGCTCTTGTGTTGAGCAGGAGGAGGATTTGGCTGCTGGTGGGAGGACAGGAGGGGACAGAGAGGTGGAACAGGTATGAACTGGGCTAGCTTGGGAGCAGCAAGCTGGCAGGAGGCAGCTAGGCTTTAGGAAGCCCCAAATGCTTGCCTGGGGCAGAAGAATGCAGTGAGAGCTGCTTTGTCCTCAGCCTGCTCCGAGGGGTGCAGGAGCAGGGCCAGGGATGGTGGCTCCTGGGATCTGGGGGGATGAGCAGGGCCTGGGGTGGCAGGAAAGGAGCTATGTGGGCCAGGAGCTCGTTGCAGGAGCTGCAGGGGTCTCAGTTTCCCTTTGCAACATGCAGGGGGCTGAAGGGGAACTAGGTACATGCCAAGAGCATCATCTGCTCACTCTTGCTGATGGCTACTGAGTGTGGCTGTGCTCGTGGTGCCCACTCTTCTGGGCAGAAGATCCCATGACTCCCATCACTCCCAGGAGCATCCTGTGACCCCCTCCATGGCACCAAGGACACCCCATGACCCCTATCTCTGCCAAGACCCTCCTGTGTCCTCCATATCTCCTGAGAAAGCCCTTGGGGCCATTCCAAGTGGTGGAGCCCAGGCTGAGGAGAAGCAAGGTGTGGAGATCTCCATGGGCTGGGAGGGCTTTGCCCTGGGGTGAGTCTCTGTCCTGGGGGGGCTGTGTCCTGAGGGGTCTGTCCTGGGAGGGGGGGGGTGTGTGTGTGTATGTGTGTTATGTCCTGGGGTCTCTATCCTCAGGAGGATGTCCCTGTCCTGGGGGCTCTGTCCTGAGTGGGATGTGTCTGTTCTGAGTGGGATGTGTCTGTCCTGGTGTTTCTGTCCTGAGGGGAATGGCTTTGTCCTGAGTGGGATGTGTCTGTCCTGAGTGGGATGTGTCTGTTCTGAGTGGGATGTGTCTGTCCTGAGTGGGATGTGCCTGTCCTGGGGGCTCTGTCCTGAGTGGGATGTGTCTGTCCTGAGTGGGATGTGTCTGTCCTGGCATTTCTGTCCTGAGGGGAATGGCTTTGTCCTGAGTGGGATGTGTCTGTCCTGAGTGGGATGTCTCTGTCCTGGGGGCTCTATCCTGAGTGGGATGTGTCTGTCCTGGTGTTTCTGTCCTGAGGGGAATAGCTTTGTCTTGAGTGGGATGTGTCTGTCCTGAGTGGGATGTCTCTGTCCTGGGGTCTCTGTCCTGAGTGGGATTTGTGTGTCCTGAGTGGGATTTCTCTGTCCTGAGGTTTTTGTCCTGAGGGGAATGGCTTTGTCCTGGGGGCTTTGTCCTGAGNNNNTGGGATGTGTCTGTCCTGAGTGGGATGTGTCTGTCCTGGCATTTCTGTCCTGAGGGGAATGGCTTTGTCCTGAGTGGGATGTGTCTGTCCTGAGTGGGATGTGTCTGTCCTGAGTGGGATGTCTCTGTCCTGGGGGCTCTGTCCTGAGTGGGATGTGTGTGTCCTGAGTGGGATGTCTCTGTCCTGGGGGGAATGGCTTTGTCCTGAGTGGGCTGCCCCTGTCCTGAATGGGCTCTCCCTATCCTGGGGCATTGGGGCTGAGCACCTCAGGCTGGTGGGGAGGGGATGAGCTGGGGGGGGTCCCTGTGGGCTCTGTGCCATCTCTCCCTGGAGAAGGTCCCGGGGAGCACTCGAGGGCAGGAGGTTGTGCAGCATCCCCCACCGCAAAGCGGGAGGCGAGGAGCGGAGGGGGGGATCTGTTTGGGGGGCATCCTCTCCCCCC
>VWZO01010546.1:5691-27495 GCA_013396975.1 Bucco capensis | reverse complement strand
GTCCCTGGCCACTGCAGGGGGATTGGACTAGATGAGCTCCAGAGGTCCCTTCCAACCCAAACCATTCTAGGATTCTATAATAACACTGCAGGCAGTGCTCAATGCTGGGAGGTAGATCCAGCTCAGCCAGGAGCTGGGCAAGGAAGGATTTGGTGCAGTAAGACATGAGTGTTTGAGCTTCCCACATGGGTCACTGAGTGTGTGGGCTCTGGAGCACAGCTGACACAAAGCATCATGTNGGCTAAACATGGACAGAGTGCAGAAGGATGGGAAAGAGGAGATGCAGCTTGTGATGTTGTCACTTTGGGCCAGGTGATGAGGGTGCAGTGCTGTGGTTTGTGGTGTAGCTGTTCCGCTCGCTCAGGCCCTGCTGTCACCTCGTGATGCTTGACATCCTGTTCTTACTTTTTGGTTTTTTTATCCTTCCCCAGGCTGGTGGATGATAGGTGTGTGGTGGAACCAGCTGCTGGAGACCTGGACAACCCACCCAAGAAGTTTCGAGGTGAGATTGGGGCTAGGGCAGCTCCATGGGATGATGAGCATCCATGCCAGGGATGGAGTTAGCAGGGGCTCAGTTATCCCAGCTAGCCTGAGGCTGGGAGCTGCTGCTTATCCTGCCCAAAGAAGCCTGGAGGATTCTAGAACAGCCTCCACAGGCTTGTTTCTGTGGCTTGGCCAAACCACCAACCCCTGGGGACACTTATACCTTTAGTAGAGCCACCTTCATGGTGGGATAGTCCTTTGGGACCCCTTAGCTCAGCCCTAAGAAGGGGCTGGCAGGGAACCAGCCTCTGCAAAGGTGGGTCTGACCATCCCAAAATGCATCCCTAGGAATGCTGGCAGCTGGAATCTACCCAGCAGGGGATGGAGAGGGAGCAGTTACAACAGGCAAACTATTTGAAGGCAAGGCTGGTAGCAGTCAGCATTAATGACATCTGCTCTGCTTGGCTGCACCTCAGAGAGAGCCTGGGGCTTAAAGCCACCCATGGACGAGGCAGCCAGGGATAGGGAGAGATGGGAAATCCCAAGCTGTCCTGTTTTGGGCTGTGTTGTCTCCTGTGGCCCTTAGGCCCATGGTTAGTTATTTCCCATTTGGGCAAGGGGCAGCCCTGGGCAGGTCCAGGCAGAAAAGGGAATGAGTCAGTTGAAGCTGAGGTGGTTCCTGGCTTGTGGAAATGGTCTGGAGAAGCCAGATCATGGGAAAAGCAGCTCATGACTCCTGCTTCCCTAGTTTGCAAGCTCTAAACCTCTCCTGGTGCAGCTTGAGGCCTTTTCTTCTTGTCCTATCACTTGTTCCTTGGGAGAAGAGACCAACCCCCAGCTGGCTCCAAGCTCCTTGCAGGGAGCTGTAGAGAGAGCTAAGGTCTCCCCTGAGCCTCCTCTTGTCCACACTAACCAACCCCAATTCCCTCAGCTGTTCCTCAGCACACTTGTGCTCTAGATCCTTCCCCAGCTTCCTTGCCCTTCTCTGCACACACTCCAGCACCTTAATGTCCTTCTGGCAGTGAGGAGCCCAAAACTGAGCCCAGATTTGAGGTGCAGCCTCCCCAGTGCCCAGTCTCAGGGAGAACCATCCAGGAGCTCCCCAGAGCCCAGGGAGCCATCCCAATGCAGCACACTGGACTTTCCCCTAAGGCTGGATGAGAAGAGCTGGAAACAGCTATGAGGTCACCAATACAAGCCTTGTCCCAGCAGCTCCATCATGTCCCTGCCTGGGCAGGGGAGTGAGTGTTGAATCTCTTTTGCAGGGGCAGGTCTGCTCCAGGCAAAGCCCTTCCAGGATATCCAGCCTCTGGTTTTAATGGCCGGAAAAGTAGCACTCTGCCTTTTTGATAGCCATCACCAGGAGGGAGGGAAAAACAAGGAGCTGCTGCTCTTTCCCTGCTCCAGCAGCAAAGAACTTTAAGAGGATTTTCATGTGCTGCTGCCTTCCCCATATCCTGTGGCTGGACCCTGCCCTATCCTGCGCTGCACACACAGCTCATGCTGGGGCCCAGCTCAGCTTCCCACTGGGAAAAACAGGACCCTTCTCCTGCACTCAGGTCCAAAGGGTTCTTTGGAACTACCCAAATCCATCTGGGAGCCTGTCCCTGGAGGGAGGGACCTCCAGCTCAGCTGCCAGCATCACTCAGCTCTCCAAGGGATGCTTGGCACCGCAGTTATTTGCTTTGCTTTGTGGTTTCTTTTTTCCCCTTCTCTCCAAAGCTCTTCCCAGCTCTGTGCTCAGGCACGTCAGGAAAAAAAGCAAAGAAAGCACTTGCAGCCTGGCCTGAGCCAGGGAGATGGTGGCTGTAAGGCTAGTGGGCAGCAGAGCCCCAGCTGTGTGCTGCTGCACATCTTCCATTTCCCTCCTGAGGCCAATGGGCAGCAGAGCCCCAGCCATGTGCTGCTGCACATCTCCCATTTCCCTGCTCCCTGTAGGTCTGCAGGAGGTTTTTCCTGGGTGCTGGCAGGTCAGCCAAGCTTCTTCACCCTGCTGGGTTGTTCTCCCTGGGCAGTGCTGACGTGGGAGCTTTCCTTGGCTTCCCTCTCTCTTCCACCCAGCATCCATCGTGCCAAAAGTTGTCAGTGCTGAGCCCTGAATGCCAACATCTCCAGTTTCCAACACAAGCTTTGCTGGAGACTTTTTGAGTACAAAGGACACTGTGCCTCAGTTTCCCCTCCTTGGAAATGTTCTCCATCCCTGGAACCATTTCAGGTCAGGTTGTTTGGAGCTCTGAGGAACCTGATCTAGTTGAAGATGTCCCTGCTGACTGCAGGGGGAGTGAACTAGATGACTTCTGAAGGTCCCTTCCAACCCAAAGCAAGTCCATGGTTCTATTCTGAGTCTCTCCTTGCAAATCAAGTCCCTCTCTGCAGGGACTGTGGCTTGGATCCATAGGGTAGAGCTGGAGAGAGCTCAGAGAGGCAACTGCCTTCTGCACTCCATGGTGGTGAATGAAGCAAGTGCCTGGGTTGGGGTTTCCCCTCTGGGGCTCAGCATAATCCTTCTGGGAAAACCAGCTTCTAACTCAACATCTGATTGCCCAGAGAGATGGGAGATGTCCCATTCATCCCTGGAACTACTCCAGCTCAGGTTGTTTGGGGTTGTGAGCAAGCTGCTCTAGTTGCAGATGTCCCTGCTGCCTGCAGGGCAGTTGGACTAGGTGACTTCTGAAGGTCCCTTCCCACCCAAACCAGTCCAGGCTTTTTATTCCTTGCAACTCAATGCTTAGGACTGAGAGGATGATGCCAGGTACCCCCTGAGGGTAGGGCATGCTTGGGGTTTGCTTTGCACCTATCTCTTAAATAGCTATGTTAGGCCTTATTTAACCACCCCCAGCTTCTCTTTTCTACCAGGTCCTTTTTTTTTGGCAACCTAATTAGCAATTTAATCCAAACAATGGAAGGTGCTGCAGGTAGCCTGTGTTAGCAGGGAGAAGGCAGTGAGGCATTGCAGCTCTCCTTCAGCCCCAGGTGAAAGCCCACGTCAGAGCTGCCTTGGCATGGGAGATGCCATGAGCAAACAGAGCTGCTACCAAACCAAATGTGAAACTTGGCCTCTTCCCAGCAGCCCAGGCTTGGTGAGAACTGAGCTCTGCTCTTGTTTGTTCGTCACTCCCAGGTAAATAAATACAAGCTTGCCAGTCACTTGGGAGCCAGGCCAGAGATGGAAGTGATTTTTAATGTGGGTTGTGTTTTTTTCAATCTCTATTCTTTCTCCTGGGTTTTTTTTTTTGGTGTGTCTGAAGTTGCTGGGCTGCTATTTCAGGAGTCAGTAGGGTGATCCAGGCTTACAGAGCCCTTCCTGCTCTTTTCCCCTGTTCAGCTTCCAGCTCTGAGTGAGGGTTTGAGGACATGGAAGGGCTTCCTCACTGAATCTCAGCATGGGAAGGCTTGGAATGGGATCCCTGGGGATCATCTAGTCTAAGCCTCCAGCTCCAGCAGCAGCTTGCCCAGGGTCACCTCCAGGTGCCTTGGGAATCTCTGCACACAAGGAGACTCCCCAAGCTCTCTGGGCAGCCTGGGCCAGGGCTCTGCATCCTCACACCAAACAACTTGCTCCTGCTGCTCACATGGAAGCTGCTGGCTTCCAGTGTGTGCCCATTGCCCCTTGGCCTGGCCCTGGGCACCACTGAGCAGAGTGTGGCTCCAGCCTCTTGCCCCCTGCACCCTTCAGCTCTTGCTCAGCATGGAGCAGCTCCCCTCTGGCTCTGCTCTGCTCCAGCCTCAGCAGCCCCAGGGCTCTCAGCCTTTCCTCCTGCCACAGCTGCTCCAGTGCCCTCAGCATCTTGGGAGCCTCTGCTGGACTCTCTGCAGCAGTTCCTTGTATCTCTTGAGCTGGGGAGCCCAGAACTGGACCCAGGACTCCAGGTGTGACCTCACTAGGGCAGAGGAGAGGAGGAGGAGAACCTCCCTTGACCTGCTGCTCACACATTATTCTTCATCTCCCTAAATCTGCAATACTGGGTCCAGTTCTGGAGCCCTCAACACACAAAGGCCATGGAGCTGCTGGAGCAGGTGCAGAGGAGGCCACGAGAATGCTCAGGGGCTGCAACACCTCTGCTCTGAGGACAGGCTGAGGGAGCTGGGATTGTTCAGCCTGGAGAAGAGAAGGCTTCAGGGGAACTACTAGTGACCTTCCAGGACCTAAAGGGAACTTCCAAGCAGGCTGCAGAGGGCCTGTTTGCAAAGGCCTGCAGGGAAAGGACAAGGGACAATGGTTTGAAATTGGAGAGGAGTAGATTTAAACTGGACATTAGAAAGAAGTTGCTCCCCACGAGGGTGGTGGAACACTGGAGCAGGTTGCCCAGGGAGGTGGTTGAGTTGCCATCCCTGGAGGCATTGCAGGTGAGGCTTGCCAGGGCTCTGGGCAAGCTGCTCTAGTTGGGGATGTCCCTGGCCACTGCAGGGGGGTTGGACTAGATGAGCTCCAGAGGTCCTTTCCAACCCAAACCATTCTAGAATTCTATGAAATCTGCTCTCATGCTTCAATTCCCAAAGCCTGGACCTGAATGTCCACACTTGCCTGTCTCCCATCCCAGCCACAGCAGCCTGGGGCAAACCAGGCAGATGAGGGCAATCTGCAGAGCAGAAATACACTGCAGGAGTTTTGAGGAGCTGGGATGCAAACCTTGAGCCCTTCAGGTCCCCAGAGCATTTCTTGTAGGGCTTGTAAAGTAGCTGTTGACATGCAGACTGTAGGACTGCTTGCTCATAGCTTCCAGCAGTGGTAGTTGAGGCTCCCTGGGAGCAGACACTGGATAAGAGCAGAGTGTTTGCCAAACCAGTATATCCCAATGGCATGGGCAGCAGCAGGCAGCAGTAGCTTTGGCATGTCTGCTGGCTAAGGTGATAAGGGAGGTGTGGAGATGTGTGCTCATGTCCCAGTCTCACAGTGTCCCTGTCCTGCTGCCTTCCCTCTGTGTCTCCTGACAGGATCCTCTCCTCTTTTGCTGCAGCTGGGCTTCATCAGTCTTTTTTCTCCCCCCTGAAGTTTTCCTTCCCAGATTCCATGCTTCTTTCCGGTGGGAATGCTTCTTAATCATGAGTCCAAGAACTGGAGTCACTGCTGGACTCATCATTTACCCTCATTTGAAACTCAACCAGTCCCAGCCAGGTCTCCTTTGGACACCCAGCAGTGGATGGGCATGGTGTGGGTTAGGAGCTCCATCTCCCAGTGATGCTGCTGGGACAGGAGCAGTGTCCTGGAGGAGCACTTGCTTCTGCCCCTCAGTGACACTGGGGACACACTGGGTGGCTGGTGAGTGCCTGGCTGCTGCTTCAGCCTCACCCTTACCTTCCTCTCCTGCCAGATTGCCTCTTCAAAGTCTGCCCCATGAACCGTTACTCTGCCCAGAAGCAGTACTGGAAGGCCAAGCAAACCAAGCAGGACAAGGAGAAGATTGCAGATGTGGTGCTGCTGCAGAAACTCCAGGTGAGCAGCTGCAAGGGAGCCTCCTCCCTTCAGTGGACAAGTCCCTATGGGTTGCTTGGGTGATAGCATCCAAACCTCTTGCTGTGCACATGCTGGTTTGGTTTGCTTCCCACAGAACAGCCTATGTCCTGGCTTGGGGTGTCCCTGTTGTCTCCTGTCCCACCATCCTCCCCTCAGCATGGACCATGAGCCACAACTCCCTATTCCAGAGGGAAAGCTCCTGTAGCCACCAGCTCTTAGTTCATCCTGGCCCATGGTGTCTAAGCAGGGGCTTGAGAGAGAAGCTCTGTAGGGTGCTTTGTGCTGGCATCTGCATGACTGAGGGTTGTGGTCCTGGGATGGACTGGTCCTAGGCTGCTGCTTGAGTCTCCCTTTCTTGTGCCAGTGCTTTGATCTGGCCTCAGGTGTGAGAGGCAGTTGAACCTTGGACCCTGCCACAGGCTCCTGCCAGCTCCTTTGCTTCCATGCCATGCCTGCATGTGTGTCCTGAGAATCTCTAGGCAGCATGCAGGGTCCTGGTTCACCAGGAGGTGAACACAACAGTGGTCAAGAAACCATAGATATCCCAGGGAAGAGCTGCAGAGAAGGATCCAGGGGACTGAGCAGGCAGGGAGAGGAAGGGAAGGCAAGAATCCTGCTTTTGGGATGAGAGGTGATGTCTCCCTGCCTATGCACCTTTGCCACCATGCCCAACCTTTGCTGTTCCAGCTTTTCTTGGGCAGACATATGTGAGCAAAGCTTTGCAGCACCCAGGGGTGCCTGGTACTGAGCAGGGAGCTGCTGTGGTCAGGACTTGCTCCAAAGGACTGGGGAGGAGAAAAGCTCCTGTTGACTTCCCTAAGGTTTGGAAAAGGCCCATGTTAAACATTGCATAATCTCCTCAGACAGCTGGCGAGGTCCCTGAGGATGATTCATAAAGCCAAAGCTCAGGAGAGAGTCAGTAAATCATCTCAGCAAGCTTCCAGCCCAGCCCCAGCCCCTCCTCCCCCTTTTTTTAGGGAGTGAGGGGCTGATGCAGTGCCTGCATGGGGAATCCCAGCTTGGGTTAGAGATGCTGGGACAGGGTTGGTGCCTCCTGCCATGTCCAGCTATGTGTGGTCACTGGCCTGATGGAAACACTCTTTTCCTGCTCTGCTTGGCTTGGAACTTGCCATGTCAATAGCTGTACTGGCCAGAGAGGCTCATTTCTGAGCCTGATTGATTGCATCTTGGTAAAGAATTGTCTTAAAGAGATTCTCTCACTTCCTTGCTCCTTTCCCCTGCTCTTAGTATTGCCCTTTAGGCAAACACTGCTTCCCATCCACCCTGGGCAGGATGGGAGCTCTCTGCAGAGCTCTGCTCATGCTGCCACAAAGCCTCTCCAGGTCCTGGCAGACTGCTGGGCTCCAGGCTGTGATGGAGCAGTGTCTCTTATAAGCTAAGAACATTTCTGACCCACAGAGATCACTCCCTGAAGCAGACAGAGCCTGGCTCTCAGGTGGAGAAGGCTGCCCAGCCATCCCCAATGCCCATGGTTGTCTTTCTGAGCTCCTGCACTGTTGTCTTGGAGTGGGTTTAAGTGGTGTTTGCTCAGCTGACTGACTGGAAGTGCAGCCAGACACAGGGCACACATCCCATGGAGGCTTCCCTCCTGCTCTGCTGATGTCTCCCCTCCTCCCTCCACTCTCCCACCCAACATGTGCATCCCTGACATCCTCCTCCATGGCTTGGGGACAACCCCTGTCCAATCCAAGGGCTGAGCTGGGAACAGCAGCTCTCATATGCTTAGGGCAACTGGTTGCCACTGCCCAGCCCAGTGGCTCTTGGCAAGGGAGGAGCTCAGATCTGGACTCAGATGTAGGACACTCTGGCTCTGTCACCAGAGCCGTGTTGCTCCATGAGCCTGTTGTTATATTCCCAGCTCTGCATCACTGTGGGATTTCTTGGCAGCAGCTTTGTGTTTTCCTGATGGCAGCAGCCACCACCACATCCCCTGGGCTGGCACCCAGACCTGTATGGGGACAGAGAGTTCATTAAAAGTGGTGGTAACCTCCAAAAGAGCAAAGGTTTTGCCATGTGCCAGGTGTGTTCAGAGCCCTTCTGGGGCACTCAGGGAGCAGCTACTCCCTTCTCCCAGTGTGGAGCTAGGAACTGATGTGTTGGAGAAGAGCCCTGGGGAAAAAGCTCTCGGAGTGCTGGTGGCTAGGAGGATGCCCATGAGGCAGCAATGTGCCCTTGTGGCCAAGAGGCCAATGGCATCCTAGGATGCATGAAGAGGAGCGTGGCCAGCAGAGCCAGAGAGGTTCTTCTCCCCTCTCCTGTGCCCTGGGGAGGCCTCCCCTGGAATGCTGTGTCCAGTTGTGGGCCCCTCAGCTCCAGAAGGATAGGGAGCTGCTGGAGAGAGTCCAGCACAGGGTCAGCAAGATCCTGAAAGGAGTGGAGCATGTGCCCTAGGAGGACAGGCTGAGAGAGCTGGGTCTCTTCAGCCTGGACAAGAGGAGACTGAGAGGAGACCTCAGCAATGCTTAGAAATATGGGAAGGGTGAGTGTGAGGAGGAGAGAGCCAGGCTCTGCTCCATGGCATCCAATGGTAGGACAAGAGGGAATGGGAGCAAGTTGGAGCACAGGAGGTTTAGTATTAAGCTGAGGAGAAACTTGTTTGCAGTTCAGGTGCCAGAGCACTGGCCCAGGCTGCCCAGGAGCCTGTGGAGTCTCCTTGTCTGGAGCCATTGCAGAGCTGCCTGGACACATTGCTGTGTGAGCTGGTCTAGGTGCTCCTGCTCTGGCAGGGGGGTTGCACTAGATGATCTTTCTAGGGCCCTTCCAACCCCTGACATTCTGTGATTCTGTGGGCTGCAATTCCAGCTGTGCCTCCCACTTCCTTCTTCTCTCAAGTGAAAGATGGGGAAAGCAGGATGGGAAAAGGGTAGATAGTCTCCTTCCCAGCTCCATCCCTGCCATCCCAGCTGGGGGGGAACAGTGGGGCTGGCCCTGGCCAGGCTGGCGCCAGAGCTGTCAGCACACCCTGGCTCTTCCCAGACAGAGCTGCTGTGGGAGCATGTTCCTGCCTTTCTCCATGGGTGCCAACAGCATTCCAACTGCCAGAGCCACCCCATGGAAAATGGCTGTGGTTTTGGAGAGAGAGGGGCTGCAAGAAGAGGTGCTGAGCAATGGACTCTTGGGGCATCTTGGCTGCTGGGGCTCCTCCTGCTCCATCTGCAGCAGGTCTGGGCCTGCTGCTGCCTCTGGCATGGCAAACATTCTGCTCCTCAGTCTTGGTGCTGCTGGGAGCCCCTGACACCCTCAGGCTCTGCTGCTGCAGGGCTCAGATGGGTGCATTGCCCCAGCCCTTTGGGATAGCTCTGGAAGACCTGCTGGGGTTTGGAGGGAATATTGGAGCTATTTTGTCCCTGTCGTAGTTTGTAAATCCTTGGTTTAAAGCTTGAGTGACTTCATGCTCAGGGCCACACCATGATCCCAGGCTGAGCTCTTAAGGTGCTGAGGACCACAGGGGATAGAGGGATGCTTGATGCTGTACCCCAAACCTGTCCTGGGCTCCTCATAGCTCAGGTGACCTCTCTGGAGCTACTACACTCAGCTCTTCTTTTTGGTGTTCAGCATGCAGCCCAGATGGAGCAGAAGCAGAATGAGACAGAGAACAAGAAAGTGCATGGGGACGTGGTGAAATATGGCAGTGTGATACAGGTATGGATGCTCCCTCCCCTGTGCTCAGCTGCTGGGATCTGGGGGAGGGAGATGCACAGATCCAGCTCGTGTGAGTCAGGCTGCTGTTGGGAAGGGGCTCATGGGATCACTGCTGGAGGCAACTCACCCTGATGTTCACCTTTCCAGCTCCTCCACATGAAGAGCAACAAGTACCTGACAGTGAACAAGAGACTGCCAGCCCTGCTGGAGAAGAATGCCATGAGGGTGACCCTGGATGCTACTGGCAATGAGGGCTCCTGGCTCTTCATCCAACCCTTCTGGAAGCTGAGGAGCAACGGAGATAACGTGAGCTGTGCCCAAAGCACTGTATCTGCTGCTTTGCCAGGGCTCACCTCTCCAATACTCATCCTTGCTCCTCCTTTTTCCCATGTTGTTCCCCAGGTAGTTGTGGGAGACAAAGTCATCCTGAACCCTGTCAATGCTGGGCAGCCACTGCATGCCAGCAACTATGAGCTGGCTGACAACGCTGGCTGCAAGGAGGTACAGGAGCCTGGCCTCTGCTTTGGGGCTTGGTGGAGTTTTTATTCCCCCTTTTTCTTCCTTTTTTAACTCATCCCAGGGATCATTACTGTCCTCTTTTGCTCCTTAGGTGAACTCAGTCAATTGTAACACCAGCTGGAAGATCAACCTCTTCATGCAGTTCTGTGACCACATGGAGGAAGTGCTGAAAGGGGTAAGGAAGGAGGTTCAGATGCCACCCTGACAGGACATGCTGGGCTCTGGGGACCTGCCCCTGGGCCTCTGCAGGGGCAGGATGTGTGAACAACCATTTGGCTGTGTGACAAGGGCAGAGGAAAGAGAATCCTGCCTTGAGGACCTGAATTTCTAGGAGAATTCATCATGTGGAGAACTGACCAGCAAGGCAGAGGTGGATATTTGAGTATCTCCTGGCAGCAGGTACTCAGAGGGTCATGAAGTTGCCTTCTGCCTTATTGTATTCAATTGGCTCTGGAGGACAATAGGAGGCACACACAGTGCCAGCAGTGGCTTCTAGCTGGGAGGACAATTTTCAGCTGTTTAGCTATTCAGCAGGGGCTGCCTGCTGCCTGGGAAAGGAACTTTCCCTGTGGAGCTATTGTTCAGGGCTGAGGTTCTCCAGGAAGCAGCTGGATGGATATTGATTGTTATGATCTTACCAACCCTTGTCCCTAGGCACTCTGCATTTATCCCTAGCTTCCCACATCCACTGCATCCTCCTCCCTGGAGTGTTAATGCCTTAAACACATTGGTGAGAGGAGCCTCTGCCCAGTCCAGGGGTGTAAAGTGGGGGGTTTGAACCCATTTGACAGCCCAGGGAGAAGGGACTTGCATGAATAAATGGAGAGCTGAATGCTCCATGTCCATGCAAAGTGTCCTTCTCTGGCTGAAGAGGAGGTAGAAGCTGGAGAAGCTGATGGTGTCCTGCAATACTCAGGCTGCTATGGTTCTGTTGGGAGCTGTGCTCTGCTCTGAGCCAGGTAGCCAACAGCATCCTGGCTTGGATCAGCACTAGTGTGGCAGCAGCACTGGGGAGGGAATTGTCCTCCTGGACTGGGCACTAGGGAGACCTTGAATTCTGGGCTCAGTTTTGGGTCCCTCACTCCCAGAAGGACATTGAGGTGCTGGAGTGTGTCCAGAGAAAGGCAAGGAAGCTGGGGAAGGATCTAGAGCACAAGTGTGCTGAGGAGCAGCTGAGGAACTGGGGTTGGTTAGTGTGGAGAAGTGAAGGCTTAGGGGAGACCTTCTTACTCTTTCCAGCTCCCTGACAGGAGGTTGGAGTGAGGTGGGGATTGATCTCTTCTCCCAGTTGACAAGTGATAGGACAAGAGGAAACGGCCTCAAATTGTGCCAGGGGAGGTTTGAGTTGGATATTAGGAAGAATTTCTTCACTGAGAAGGTTCTCAGGCATTGGCCCAGGGCTGCCTAGGGCAGTGGTGCTGGAGTCATCATCCCTAAAAGTGTTCAAAAAACCCATGGAGCTGTGGTGCTTGGGGCCATGGTTTAGTGGTGAGCATGGCAAGTGTTGAGTGGCTGGTTGGACTCAATGATCTCATAGATCTTCCCCAACCATCATCATCCTTCTGTGCCTGGTGGGATCCCATCCCTTTGCAGGCTTGGGCTAGGGGGGTTGGTCACAGAAAGGAGCTGTGTCAGTCTGTAGGAGAGTCACATGCCTGAGTCTCACCAAGCACTATGTCCTGCTCCAGGGGGATGTGGTAAGGCTCTTCCACGCTGAGCAGGAGAAGTTCCTCACCTGTGATGAGTACAAAGGCAAGCTGCACGTCTTCCTGCGCACCACCCTCAGACAGTCAGCCACCTCAGCCACCAGCTCCAATGCCCTCTGGGAGGTGGAGGTGAGCAGAGGGGGGATGCAGAGCTTTTGGGGTACCTCCAGGGTGGGCTTTGCAAGAAGCAATGGTTATTTCTCTACATTTCCACCTCTGGTAGCTATGCTGCCCAGATGTGAGCCAGCACAAGGCTTGAGCTCCATGAGGGCACTGGGAAACCTATGNTCTGCTCCATGGCATCCAATGGTAGGACAAGAGGGAATGGGAGCAAGTTGGAGCACAGGAGGTTTAGTATTAAGCTGAGGAGGAACTTGTTTGCAGTTCAGGTGCCAGAGCACTGGCCCAGGCTGCCCAGGAGCCTGTGGAGTCTCCTTGTCTGGAGCCATTGCAGAGCTGCCTGGACACATTGCTGTGTGAGCTGGTCTAGGTGCTCCTGCTCTGGCAGGGGGGTTGCACTAGATGATCTTTCTAGGTGCCTTCCAACCCCTGACATACTGGGATTGTGTGAAATGTGGCTGCTGGTGGATGGACACTGCTGCTTGCCTGAGCTCTGCACTCTAAGCGTGTTTGCTCACGCTGCCTTTGAGCTAGGAC
The DNA here is from genome assembly GCA_013396975.1 of Bucco capensis. Taxonomy (NCBI): domain Eukaryota; kingdom Metazoa; phylum Chordata; class Aves; order Piciformes; family Bucconidae; genus Bucco; species Bucco capensis. The sequence goes on along the minus strand of VWZO01010546.1, from coordinate 15,012 downwards.
AGGGCTCTTACCTGCAGAGTGCTTGCCCGGGATCAGCAGAGACTCAGAAGCAGGAGCAGTGTCCCAGTTCCCCAGGGCTCTGCATGGCACCAGTTGAGCTCTCCTTTGCTTCTGCCAGGTGGTCCACCACGACCCTTGCCGGGGGGGAGCCGGCCACTGGAATGGCTTGTACCGCTTCAAGCACCTTGCCACGGGCAACTACCTGGCAGCAGAGGTAAGGAGCTGAGCAGAGGGACCCAGAGACCCAGCCTGCCCTTGATGGAGAGGCTGGTACCATCCCTTGCAAGGACAGTGCCCACCTGCCCTTAGACCAGGCACTGGCATCGCTGTCACCTGCCCATCTGCAGGGCTAGGCTTTCCCTCCCTGTGACATTCCCCACTCCATGGTATTGGGGATCCCTTGCCAAAATTGCTGTTCCTGAGTTCCTTTCTCTTCTGGCCTGGAGGATATTTGGGGTTTTCCTCTGTGTGCTCACTTCAGACCAAGTGCCTGTCCTGACACAACCTCCTGGTGAGGTGGAAGTGAGAGAGAATTCATCCTGCTGCATTTAACTCTTCCTGATCAGGTTTTACCCATCCTCATCCTCAGGTCCATGGCAGCATCCAGGCCTGTCCTTACCTGGAGAGAGTGTGGGCAAAACCTGGCACTGGAAACATCATTTGCCAGATTATTTTTTGCTCTCATTTAAAGGCAGTTCAAGGTCCTCACACTTGGGGAATGTGGTTTATATGACACAAAAGAGGTGCCAGGACCAAGAGAAACATAGTGTTACACCCTGCTGCCAGGGGAGCAGGGATGTACCTGAGGGGATCATGGTGCACTATGTGCCAAAGATGCTCCCTAGCTGGAGAAGACAAGCAAAGGCAGCCCCTGAGGCCCCTTCCACCCCTGCAGGATGGAAACCAGCAAATAGTGGGGCTCTCAACCAGCTGCTTTAAACCCAAAGACACTCAAATGACACCTTCTGCAGAGGAAAGAAGATCACACAACAATCCCCATCCTCAGCTTGTGCTGCTCACTGAGACCTCAGAGGGGTTTAGAGCCAGAGCTGACCTTGCTGTGCACTGTAGAGCCCTGGCTCTGCTCACCAGGCCTCACCCCATCCATCCTGCTCCTCAGGGTCTGGGCACTGGGGTCTGGGTCCCATCCTCCAGCCCCAGCTGGGCAAGTTTCCTCTCTCTGCGCTGCGTTCAGGGAAGGCAGGAACAGAGCTCACACTCCACGCTCAGGGTTTTTGGAGTGGGAGGGCTGCTAGCTTGTCTTTCATCTCCCTCTTTAACTTTTCAGGAGAACCCAAGTTATAAAGGAGACGTGGCTGAGCCCAAAGCAGTGCCCACGGTGAGCTGTGTGTGTGCAGCCTCGCTAGCAGAATCGCTGCTGCCGCTGCCTCTGGAACTCTGCCTGAAAAGCAGGGAAATGCCCCCAAAACAGAGCCACACTCTGCCACCTAGTCCAGCTTGGTGCCAAGGCTGTGGCCTGAGGCTATCCCACTGCCCAGCAGAGCATCCCTACACCCACCACTGTAGGCTAGCATCCTTATGTCCTGCTACATTCGGACCTAGCCAAAATCTGTTGGTGGGTTCCTAGTGCATGTTGGATCCCCCCAGGCCATGGGGCAGTGCTGGTAGCAGAGAGATTTGGTCTTTTAGGGGTTTTTTGTTTTGGTTTTTTTCCTCTTTACTGTTGATGAGATGTGGAGAAGGGATGACCTGGTAGCTCGGGGACATCCCACCACGCTTGTGCTCTTGCAGCTGGGGCTGGTGTCCCAGCAAAAGCTTCTGCTCTCAGCGTGGCTGCTGTGTGTCTCCTCCATGGGGGCAGGGAGAGCTGGGCTCAGTGGGGTGGGCTCAGAGCCTCCTTTTTCCTCCATGCAGGGGGGCAGTGGCCGTGCCAGCCGCAGGAACACTGGAGAGAAGATCAAGTACAGGCTGGTGGCTGTGCCCCATGGCAATGACATTGCCTCCCTCTTTGAGCTGGACCCTACCACGCTGCAGAAGACAGATTCCTTTGTCCCACGGTACGTGCCTGTCACTACGGAGGGACTGGAATGAAGAAGGGAGGGAGGGAGGGAAGGTTGGTTGCTGTGGTGTGAAATTGTGGCCAGGCTGTCCTTGAGGTGGGTGCTGTGTTGGGATTGCTCACCAGGACATGGTGCTGCTTGCAGGAACTCCTACGTGAGGCTGCGTCACCTCTGCACCAACACCTGGATCCAGAGCACCAACGTGCCCATTGACATCGATGAGGAGAGGCCCATTCGCCTCATGGTATGGCCTTGCTCCCTCTTCCTGTGCCTGGATTGATCCCTTAGGCTCCAATAGCTCTTAGCATGCTCCTTCCCACACAGCACCCTTGATGGTCCAAGGGAGTGGCTGTAGACCAACCCTGGATCCCATCCCAGTAACCTAGAGCCCACTCTAATCTTTCTGATGGGGATGAAGTTGTTCACTGACTTCCCCCAGGCTGGTGGCACATGGTGGGGTTCATGCTTAGCGTTGCCCTGTCTGTGTGATTCTGCTTCCCTGTTGCTTCCTAGCTGGGCACTTGCCCCACCAAAGAAGACAAAGAAGCTTTTGCCATCGTCTCCGTGCCCGTGTCAGAGATCCGGGACCTGGACTTTGCTAATGATGCCAGCTCCATGCTGGCTAATGTGGTGGAGAAGATGAACGAAGGTTTCCTCAGCCAGAACGACCGGAGGTGAGAAGTTGTCCTGCCTTGAGTCTAATCATTTCCCCTGGTTGATGAGGCTGTGCTGGGCTCCTCTAAGGACTCTCCAGCACTGCTGCAGGATGAGGCCCCTGCGTGGCTCTGGGGCCCAGCACTGTCTTGCTTTCCTGTCCACAACCCAAACCCACGCCTGCTTCTCCCGGGAGCCTGGCGAGGAAACCAGATAACAGCAGAGCTCTGCTCCAGCCCCTCCTGTGCTGCTAGCAAAATAACCTGAGGGGCTGCGAGATGGCCCCACGATAGGGGCAGCAGGGTTAGTCACCAGGTTATTTTTAGGTGGGTGGGTTCTTGTGGTGCTTCCTGAGCAAACACAGATCCCCAGGGGACAGTGAGCTGCTTCCGCCCTGCCAGCCCACCCCACGCAGCTCCCTGGAGGTGGCTAAGGAGCCAGAGGCATTCAAATCCTTGGCATGGATCATGAGCAAAGGCCCCTGGAATTTATCCTGGCACCTATAGTTTCCATAGGAACCACAGAGGTTGTAAAACTTCTTGCTTCAAGCCAGCCATTAACCTGTAGCAGGGAGGTGAGGAGCTGCCAGCAGCTGCCCTGGTAGTCTCTTGAGTCCTGCAGGTGGGCTTTATGCTCCACATGCTGGCATCATGGCAGGGACCTGAGTCTGGGTGGTGGGCTTCATGGAGTGGAGCCAGCAGCCCTCCTGGCTGGAGATTCCAAGCACCCAGCTTGCACCATGCCCCTTTGCAGGTTTGTGATCCAGCTGCTGGAGGACTTGGTGTTTTTTGTCAGTGATGTTCCCAACAATGGGCAGAACGTGCTGGACATTGTGGTGACCAAGCCCAACCGAGAGCGGCAGAAGCTGATGCGGGAGCAGAACATCCTCAAGCAGGTCAGTGGCCTTGAGGCTCTGCATCTGAGTGAGCTTGAGGCCCTGTGGTGTTGTCCTGTTCTGCCCATGGCCACGCTGGAGGTCAGGGGTCTGGAAAACCCCATGGAGGACATGTGGCTGATCTCCAGCTCACACACCAAAGGTGCACCAAACCAAGCATGGCTGCTATCCATGAGGGTATAGAGGAGGACACAGCACTTACCATCTCTGCTTTTGGACAGATCTTTGGGATCCTGAAAGCCCCTTTCAAAGACAAGGGTGGGGAAGGGCCCCTGGTGAGGCTGGAAGAGCTGTCAGACCAGAAGAATGCTCCCTACCAGTACATGTTCCGGCTGTGCTACCGCGTGCTCCGGCATTCCCAGGAGGACTACCGCAAGAACCAGGTGCATGAGGGAGTCACAAGAGAAGCTTCCATGTTGCAAGGCCCTGAAGGGCCAGGAGGCACTGCCAAACCCTGCCATGCAGCCCAATGTGCTCATCACCTCTGTGTCCATTCCAGGAGCACATCGCCAAGCAGTTTGGCATGATGCAGTCCCAGATTGGCTATGACATCCTGGCTGAGGACACCATCACAGCCTTGCTGCACAACAACCGCAAGCTGCTGGAGAAGCACATCACCAAGACTGAGGTGGAGACCTTTGTCAGCCTGGTGCGCAAGAACCGCGAGCCACGGTGCGTGCTCTGCAAAGCTCCTGTCCCAAAAGGGCTTCCTGCTGTGGGATGGCTGGCATGTACCTCCAGGAGAGCCCAGGGACCTTCCTTTTACAGTCAGCTGTCTCTGCTCTGTAGGTTTCTGGACTACCTGTCGGACCTGTGCGTGTCCAACCACATTGCCATCCCAGTCACCCAGGAGCTCATCTGCAAGTGCGTGCTGGACCCAAAGAACAGTGACATCCTCATCAAAACAGAGTGAGTAGCCAAGGGGTGAGGTTCTCCATGGACAGGGTTTGGTGCTTCCATGGGAAAAACCCCCTGTCACCTGTCGAGGTGCAGCCACTTACAGAATCACAGAATCATCTAGGTTGGAAGGGACCTCTGGAGCTCATCTAGTCCAACCCCCCAACTAGAGCAGCTTGCCCAGAGCCCTGGCAAGCCTCACCTGCAATGCCTCCAGGGATGGGAACACAACCACCTCCCTGGGCAAGCTGGGCCAGTGTTCCACCACCCTCGTGGGGAGCAACTTTTTCCTAATATCACTCCATGGGACCATCTTCAGTTTCACCCCAATTCTGTCCTAGGCTGAGGCCAGTGAAGGAGATGTCCCAAACCCATGAGTACCTGAGCATTGAGTACTCAGAGGAGGAGGTCTGGCTTACCTGGACAGACAAGAACAATGACCACCATGAGAAAAGCATCCGGCAGCTGGCACAGGAGGCCCGGGCTGGCAATGCCCATGATGAGAATGTCCTCAGCTACTACAGGTAACCATCCTGTGGTACCTTCTCTCCAGGTGAGGGTGGAAATGTTCCATGGTCTCACTCCCTCTCTCCCTCATCCCTGGGCAGGTACCAGCTGAAGCTCTTTGCCCGCATGTGCCTGGATCGCCAGTACTTGGCCATCAAGGAGATCTCCCAGCAGCTGGGTGTGGATCTGATCTTCCTCTGCATGGCAGATGAGATGCTGCCCTTCGATCTCCGGGCATCCTTCTGCCACCTCATGTTGCACGTGCACGTGGACAGGGACCCCCAGGAGCTGGTGATGCCTGTGAAGTTTGCACGGCTCTGGACTGAGATTCCCACAGCCATCACCATCAAAGAGTGAGACATGCTGGGGCTCGCAGTGGCTTAGAGGGACAGGAGGTGCCATCCCATGTAGGGACTGACTTGCCATTAGCAGGGACTGGGAGGAAGGCACTTGTGGAGTGGTTTTGGTAGGTCTCAGCTTTCAGGAGGAAGTGGGCCCATCAGTGTCATGCTGGTTGTGAGGGTTCTGGAGAGTGCTCCTTCCAGGCTGGGTTGTGAGGAGACTTGCTACCACTGAGCTCATCTCCATGATCTCCTCTCACAGCTACGACTCCAACCTCAACACCTCCCGTGATGACAAGAAGAACAAGTTTGCCAGCACCATGGAGTTTGTGGAGGACTACCTCAACAACGTGGTGAGCGAGGCAGTGCCCTTTGCCAACGAGGAGAAGAACAAGCTCACCTTTGAGGTGTGTGTCCCGCCGAGCTCATGCTGCAGAACCCAGCAGGGTTTGGCTGCATCTCCTGCCATCCCTATCCCTTGTGTCTATGTTGCTCATCCTTGAGCGTGGCGAGGTCTGGAGTTGCCTTGTCCTTCCCCAGGTCGTCAGCCTTGCCCACAACCTCATCTACTTCGGCTTCTACAGCTTCAGCGAGCTGCTGCGCCTGACCCGGACTCTGCTGGGCATCATCGACTGTGTCCAGAACCCCCAGCTGATGATGCAAGCAGTCTACAATGATGAGGTGACAGGTGAGTCCCTGCTCCACAACCAGGCCTGGCCTTGCAGGAAGGTGTTTTCCATAGTCTGCCCAGTCCCTTCCAGTTTGGGCTGTGAGAAAATAAGCCACTGGCTTGCTAACATGGAAGCTTTGGCTTGATCTGCGCTGGAACACAGGAGGTGTTGAGCTCTTGGCCATGCCTGAGGAATGGCCAGTCCCTCCTGCTCCTTCTCTGATTAATATCTATGACATTTTCCAGTCAAACTGGGTCCTTCTGTTGGTTCTCAGCTACCTCCCTTTCCATCTGCACCAACTCTGCTGTCTCTGTAGGGAAGAACGTGCGGAGGTCGATCCAGGGCGTTGGGCAGATGATGTCCACCATGGTGCTGAGCAGAAAACAGTCCATCTTCAGCCCACCCAGCCTCAGTGCTGGCTCTGCTCCTGAGCAGGTGGACAGAGGCAGGAGCATTGAGAATGAGAACATTGTGGTGATGGAGACCAAGCTGAAGATCCTGGAGATCTTGCAGGTTGGAGCTGGTGGGGAGGGAGAGAGACTCCGTATGGATGGGACCCATGGGATGGGGAAGACATGGGTTTGTGATGCAAAGGGACAACTGGCATGAAAAGGGCACTCATTTTTGCTTTTGTTTTTGCTGTTCCCAGTTCATCCTGAACGTGAGGCTGGACTACAGGATTTCCTACCTGCTGTCTGTCTTCAAGAAGGAGTTTGTGGAGGTGTACCCCATGCAGGACAGTGCAGCCGATGGGACAGCCCCAGCCTTTGACTCCACAAGTAACTCTTCCACTTTGCTCCTGGTACACCTTCAACTCCACCAACCCCACAGGCTGGGGACACACAGGTGGCAGAGGTGACAGCTCCAGCAGCTCTCCACCCTCCCCAGCAGCAGGGAGCATGGTGGGCATTGGAGTTTGTGCAGCTGGGATGAGGTGTCCAATATCCTGTGTGGCTTGTGGGAGCAGGGTTGGTTCTGCTGATGCACAGGGAGCACGTTGGCCACTCTTTTCATCTCCTGTTCCTCTCCTTTCAGCTGCAGCCATGAACCTGGACCGGATTGGTGAGCATGCAGAAGCCATGTTTGGTGTGGGGTGAGTCCATGCCCCTTCTGGTGCATAGTTAGCCTCTCCATAGGGCTCTTCCTCTCCTCTCCATACTGCCAAGGCTGAAAGCTGCAGGTGATGAGGAAGAGGAGGCTCTCGAGGGCTGAGGCAGCTGTCCCCAGCAGCCCCTGGCAGGGACTGAGTTGTGTCTTCCCGGCTTCAGGAAGACAAGCAGCATGTTGGAGGTGGATGACGAGGGAGGGAGGATGTTCCTGCGGGTGCTGATCCATCTGACCATGCATGACTACCCTCCACTCATCTCTGGCTCCCTGCAGCTCCTCTTCAAGCACTTCAGCCAGAGGCAGGAGGTCTTGCACACCTTCAAACAGGTAACCCTGCTGAGATGCTGCTCTGGAGCATCTCTATGCCTATGCTTGGCTGGTGGCTGTTAGATGAGTCCTGGCCCATTGCCTTGGGAAGGGAGATCTGGAAGAAGAAGGGAGTGGGGTTTGTGCCCCAAACTGGAATCCTCTGGGAATGCTGCTGCAGGTTCAGCTCCTGATCTCAGCCCAGGATGTTGAGAACTACAAGGTGATCAAGTCAGAGCTGGACAAACTGCGCACCATGGTGGAGAAGTCAGAGCTGTGGGTGGACAAGAAGGGCAGCAGCAAAGGAGACAGCACAGTGGAGAGCAACAAGAAGGAGAAGAAAGAGGTGAGAGCCCTGAGCAAGCCCCTGGGAGCTGGGATAGGAGAGGAATGAGGGGCAGAGGTGCAGCTTGCTTTGGTCCAACACCTAACAGCTCTTGAGGGGCCATGCACCTGGAAGAAGAAGGTCAGGGAGGGTCTCCTGCAGGAGGTAGTGATGCTCCAAGCTTTGGAGAGGTGCAGTGTCAGGACCTTGGTGCTGGTTCTGTCTCCTTGCAGCATGCTGCTGATGAAGAGGTCATTGCTCAAGGAGAGAAGAGCAGTGAGAACTATCAGATAGTCAAAGGGGTAAGTGTGACCAAATCCTGGCCTGGAGTGGCATGGGGATACCAGCAAGAAGAGAAAAGGTCAAATCATGTTGAGGGGGATTTCCAAGCTCTCCTGTGCTTCAGTAGAAATGAATCCAAGCCAGGGCTTGTTCCTGCAAGCAAGGAGTCCTGTTATGTCCCCAGGGCTCATGAGTGAGCCTTGCACTGGGTGGACTGGAGGGGAGAGGGATGGTGATGGGGAGGATAGCTGAGGGGGGATGCCATGATTTGAGAGCTATGCAAGGAGCATCTGGGATTGCAAACAAAACCCCCAGTGCAGTGCTGCTGGCCATCCTGATGGGCTGCCAGGCACAGTTCCTCTCTGCCATGGTGATTTTCTGCCCAGATCCTGGAGAGGCTGAATAAGATGTGTGGGGTTGGAGAGCAAGTGCGCAAGAAGCAGCAACGCCTTCTGAAGAACATGGATGCCCACAAAGTGATGCTGGATCTGCTGCAGATCCCTTATGAGAAGGTGGGTGGGCAGAAGGTGATTGCTCCTGAAGTGCTGAGGGTCCTGCAGCTGGGCAGGGCAGGAGAGGAATCAACCTGCTGCTGCTCTCCATTGCTCACTGTTCCTCTTCTTTTCTCTGCCCTTTCTCAGGGTGATGCCAAGATGCTGGAGATCCTGAAATTCACCCACCAATTCCTGCAGAAGTTTTGTGCTGGCAATCAGGAAAACCAAGCCCTGCTGCACAAACATCTCAACCTGTTCCTGACCCCAGGGGTAAGGAGAGATGGTCTCCTGAAGGATGATGGTCACAGACAGCAGCGCAGGGAGAGACTTCAGTACCACTGCTGGGGCTGAGAGCAAGAGCTAGAAGCAGGAAAGGGTCTGTCCATCCCAGTCACCCAGTCTCATTCTGCTCCTCTGCTCCTGCAGCTCCTTGAGGCTGAGACCATGCAGCACATCTTCCTCAACAACTACCAGCTGTGCTCAGAGATCAACGAGACAGTTCCTCAGCACTTCATCCACTGCGTGGCCACCCACGGGCGCCATGTGCAGTACCTGGACTTCCTGCACACCATCATCAAAGCTGAGGGCAAGTATGTCAAGAAGTGCCAGGATATGATCATGACTGAGGTGAGCACCTCTCCTCCCCTCAACCCACAGTGGGCCATGAGCATGGGATGTAGTAGGGCATGGCTTCTGGAAGGGGTCCTGGTTAGCTTCTTCCTTGAGGAGTCACAGAATCATTAATCACACAATCCCAGTATGTCAGGGGTTGGAAGGGCCCTAGAAAGATCATCTAGTGCAACCCCCCTGCCAGAGCAGGA
>VWZO01010545.1:85876-100679 GCA_013396975.1 Bucco capensis | reverse complement strand
GACACAGCTCCCTCAGGACAGGGACAAGGACGAGGACACAGCTCCCTCAGGACAGGGACAAGGACACGGACACAGCTCCCTCAGGACAAGGACACGGGCGCGGACACAGCTCCCTCAGGACAAGGACACGGGCACGGACACAGCTCCCTCAGGACAAGGACACGGACAAGGACACAGCTCCCTCAGGACAAGGACAAGGACACAGCTCCCTCAGGAACCCCCTGGCTAGCCAAGAGAAAGCTGAGCTGCTGAGCACAGAGAAGAGAAGCCACAGGCACTCAGCCCCTGACTGCCCCAGCAAGCCACACAATGGCAAAGGAAGAGCCAGGAGCTGAGCTCCAGAGGAGTTAGGAGCAGAAGCAGGCAGAGCAGCTCCAGGCAGCAGTGGCACTGAGGTGGCTGAGGCCTGAGCTGTGCCAGAGGCTCTGGAATGTCTCTTCCATGCTGTTCTGGCTCACCCTGGCCAGATAGGCTTGTGCAAAGGCCAGGTCCTTCTGCTCCCTCAGGGGATCTCTCTCCAGGATGTCCTCATCATAGAGCAGGAGCAGTTTGGCAGTGTCTTTGCTGGCACGAGCTCTGCCTCTCTTATTCCTGGTCCTGTGGGACCTCCTGCTCTTCCCAGGGGCTTTCATGTTCTCTCCTGGGAGGAAGCAAACTTTTCAGGCTCTCTCCTGGGCAGGGATCAGCTCCCCAGGGCAGGGATCAGCTCCCTGTCCCCACGATGTCCCCAAGGCAGGTGAAGCTCCCAGCACTCACCTGCTGGCACCCTGTGTGCTTCCACCTGTGGAGCCTCCTTGGCCAAGGGGAAGGCAGACTGAGGAGCCTCTGAGGGATCTGTGCACACTTCTCCATCTTTCTGTAAGCTCTCTATGCCTTCCCCTTCCTCCTCCTCCTCTTCCTCAGGCTCAGAGTTCTCCTCCTGGGAGTTCTCCTCCTCAGAGTCTCCCTCCTGGCTCAGACGTCTCTCTGTTGCCAACCACGTCAGCTTCTCCATGGTTTCCTGGGACAGAAGAGCACAGCAAGCACTCAGCAGCAGCACAATCCCAGCCCAGCCAGCCCCAGGACACATCCCTGAGCAGCTCTGGCACAGCATTCAGCAGCCACCAGGATGGATCAGGCAGCAAATCCTTCCCAGAGCTTGAGGCAGGAGAGGATTCCCTCCCTGCTCTTCCCTGAGCTGCTCCCAGCCCTGGGCTGTCCAGCTGCTCTGTCCTCACTGCTCCAGAGCTCACATTCCACTGGATTCAGGCTGGGATGTGCCCTGCCAGCTGTTAGGAGGAAGGTTTGTTTGCTCTTACCTGCAGCTCTGGCACTGAAAGGATTGATTCCTCTGAGGCTGAGGACATCTCCTCATCCTCATCTTGTGTCAAATCATCAAAGTCATCTTCTTCCTCCTCTTCTTGTGCTTCTCTCTCTCCTGCAGCTTCAGGGCCAGCTGGAGTGCCCACGGAGTGTCCATCCAGGCTGGAGGAATCCTCTGCTCTTGCCAGGGGACTGCTGAACTCTGCCTCAGCATCTGCTGCCTGAGGAAGGCTCCTTGGAGACTCACAGCTTGCTGCTGGAGCAGCAGCAGCAGCTCCTGCATCCAGCTCAGCTGGGGAGAGCTGGGCAGCTTGTCCTCCTCCTTCTCCCTTCTCCTCAGAGCCAGGCAGCTCCTTCTCCACCTCTTCCAGGGCAGCTGCAGGGCAGCACTCAGCCTCCATGCTCAGCTCCTGGCCCAGCTCCAGCAGCAATTCCTCCTTCACTTCAGCACCCAAGGGATCCTTCTGCTGGGCTGCACTTCCTTCCTTGCCAGCATCACTGTACTCCTCAGGCTCAACCTTTATTGCTTTCTCTGCCTCTTGTAAGGGAGGCAAAAGGTCCCCAGCCAAGGACTCTGACTTGTTGTCCTCTCCTCCTGCCACTCTCCAGCTGCAGCAGTCCCTCTGCTCTCTCTTCTCCTGGATGCCACTCTGGGCAGTGCCCTCCTCAGGGGAAGGAGCAGAGCAGGCCAGGGCCAGCTCTGGGGGCTCAGCCTTGACCTCCCCTGGGGCACAGGGAGTTTTGGTGTTGGCAGCAGGAAGCACATTGAGCTGCTCCTCATTGTCCCCAGCAGATGATGCAGAGAGCCCCACAGGGCTAGGGGAGACTATGAGGGAAGGGATGGCAGAGGGGACCAGAGGCTGGCTCAGGGGGCAAGGGAAGGGGGAAGGATTCACCAGGAAGGTTGTGACTGGGATAGCCTGGCTGCCCCTGCCCACAGCTGCACTGATGGGCTGCAGCACGTTGCAGCTGCTGCCTATGTTGAGCACTTTGACTGTGGCTGCAGGCACTGTGAGGATGACAGGAGGAGGCTGCAGGACAGGGGAGGCTTTGAGCAGGGGAGCAGCCTTGGCTTCTCTCCTCCTCTGCGAGCTCTTGCGTGCACACACCCTGCGTCCCCTGGGCCCTGCCAGGGCTGGCAGCAGCACCTTGGGCTGCACAGGAACTGCAGCTGGGGACACCAGAGCTGGGAAAGCTGCTCGGGAGTCTGCAGGGGCAGTGGGAAGCACATTTTGGAAGTCCAAGCCATCTCCACTCCCTACCACTGCTGGCACAGCTAGAGGTTGCACTCCCAGCACTGTCTGCATGACTGTGGCTGGCTGCAGGAGCTGAGGGAGCTGAACCATCACCTTGCTGGGAGGAACTTCAGCCTGGGCTAGCTTGACAGCCTTCTGCAGGGGCATGCTGCTGGAATTGGGCTGCAGGCAGGGGCTGGGCCTGATGAGCACAGGCTTGAGAGCTGAGCATCTCTGCCTGCGGCACGCTCGCCGCGAGAAGCGATTGCCCAGAGGCTTGAGGCTCAGCACCAGGCCCTTGGGCATCACAAGAGGGTATTTCTCCTCACAGTCTGCTTCTGAAGGCTCCTTTCCTGCAGCAGGAGAAGCTGGCAGCTCCCTGGCATCTTCTGCTAGTCGCTTCAGCTCCCTCTGAATGGAGGGCAGGTTGGCCTAGGGGAAGAAGAGCTGCTTAGTGCAGGCCAGAGGCTGCTGCCACCTCCACACAGCAGCTCAGGGGCTGCCTGGCTACCTTCCAATCGACCTCATCCTACCCCAAATTCCTTTCTATTTCCTGTACACTACTTTAGACTCATGACTTTTACTCTCAAACTTCCCAAGAACTGAGAGTCTTCAGGAAAGAAGAGAAGGGAATTGCTTCCTGGGTGGAAATACAGCAGGAAAGAAGAGAAGGGAAGTGCTTCTCGGCTGGAAAGCCAGCAGGAAAGAAGGGAAGTGCTTCCTGGGTGGAAATACAGCAGGAAAAAAGAGAAGGGAAGTGCTTCCTGGCTGGAAACCCAGCAGAGCTGTGGATGTTGTGTCAGCTAGGTCCACTTCCCTCCTCTCTCTTCCTCAGGCTCCCACACAGGACAGGTGACCTCCTGCCTGGGCCACTTAGTGCCACCAGAGTGCTGCTGGCCTTGAGGAGCTCTGAGGTGTCTGAGCCCAGAGCTGTCAGCTAAGCAAACAACTCCCTCCAAAGCTAGCCAAACAAACACACAAATCCCCCAGAAATCCTCCAAACCCCCAGGCAAAGCTCTGCTGGAGGAAGGGGAGCAGGCAGCACCTTGAGCCAGAAGGGCAGGCGATGCTCTTCCCTCTCCACTGGAGCCTTCCACTCGTTGGGCTGGATCTCCTCACAGCAGTTGAGCAGCACAGGCAGCTGCTTTGTCTTCTTATAGTACTGAGGGAAGAGAAAAGGAGATTGCCCTCAGATCCCCATGGCAAGGGAAGGATTCTCATCCCTAACCTTCTGGGAGCCTCCTAAAGAATGAATGCTGAGCCAGCTTGGCTTCTCTCTAGCAGAGAGGCAAACTTCTGGCTGGGAGTGTTGCTGATCCTCTCCCTCTTCAGTGTGCCCACTGGCTTTTGGGCTTTATCCTTCACTCCTCAGAGGTTATTTCAAGGCCTCTCTGAGGATTACTGAAGCCACAGCTGGGCCACATCTGTCTGGAGCTGCTGAGCTCTCCAGAGGCAGAGCAGCGAGCTCAGGGTGTGCAAAGCAGAGAGGAGAAGGTGTCCTGAGCTCTCCAGAGGCAGAGCAGAGAGGAGAAGGTGTCCTGAGCTCTCCAGAGGCAGAGCAGCGAGCTCAGGGTGTGCAAAGCAGAGAGGAGAAGGTGTCCTGAGCTCTCCAGAGGCAGAGCAGCGAGCTCAGGAGGTGCAAAGCAGAGAGGAGAAGGTGTCCTGAGCTCTCCAGAGGCAGAGCAGCGAGCTCAGGAGGTGCAAAGCAGAGAGGAGAAGGTGTCCTGAGCTCTCCAGAGGCAGAGCAGCGAGCTCAGGAGGTGCAAAGCAGAGAGGAGAAGGTGTCCTGAGCTCTCCAGAGGCAGAGCAGCGAGCTCAGGAGGTGCAAAGCAGAGAGGAGAAGGTGTCCTGAGCTCTCCAGAGGCAGAGCAGCGAGCTCAGGAGGTGCAAAGCAGAGAGGAGAAGGTGTCCTGAGCTCTCCAGAGGCAGAGCAGCGAGCTCAGGAGGTGCAANAGGTGCAAAGCAGAGGAGAGAAGGTCTCCTGGAAGGAATGCTCATGGCTTAAGCAAAGGATGAGCTTTTCCTTCCCACAAAGAGCAAGTGAAGCTCCAGCAGAGCCCAGAGCTGCTCCTCACTCACCCTGATGATGTTATCAGGAGCTCTGTTCATGTTGAGGTTCTTGATCCTNGGGGGAAAAGAGGGGGAAAAGAGGGGGAAAAGAGGGGGAAAAGAGGGGGAAAAGAGGGGGAAAAGAGGGGGAAAAGAGGGGGAAAAGAGGGGGAAAAGAGGGGGAAAAGAGGGGGAAAAGAGGGGGAAAAGAGGGGGAAAAGAGGGGGAAAAGAGGGGGAAAAGAGGGGGAAAAGAGGGGGAAAAGAGGGGGAAAAGAGGGGGAAAAGAGGGGGAAAAGAGGGGGAAAAGAGGGGGAAAAGAGGGGGAAAAGAGGGGGAAAAGAGGGGGAAAAGAGGGGGAAAAGAGGGGGAAAAGAGGGGGAAAAGAGGGGGAAAAGAGGGGGAAAAGAGGGGGAAAAGAGGGGGAAAAGAGGGGGAAAAGAGGGGGAAAAGAGGGGGAAAAGAGGGGGAAAAGAGGGGGAAAAGAGGGGGAAAAGAGGGGGAAAAGAGGGGGAAAAGAGGGGGAAAAGAGGGGGAAAAGAGGGGGAAAAGAGGGGGAAAAGAGGGGGAAAAGAGGGGGAAAAGAGGGGGAAAAGAGGGGGAAAAGAGGGGGAAAAGAGGGGGAGAGTTTTTCAGCCCTGCTGGCTGGAGGCACATCTCTCCCCAAAGCCTGCAGCCCTAGGCACTCTCTTAAGCAAGGCATGTGATTCCCAACTGGAAGCACCTACTTGTCCTCTGCCTTGGTGAAGATGTTCTTATCCCTGGGAGGATTTGCCTTCAGGGAACAGATTGGCAGCAGCTCTGGATACATAAAAACTCTCCTTGTTGCCAAAATCCATGCCATTTGCTTTGGCAAACAGGTGAATTCATTGGCTGGGAAAAGAATGAACAGGAGAGGGAAAGATGTGAGCTTGGACAAGGCAAGCTCTGCACAGCACCCTCCTGGCCACCAACTTGCCCTCTCCATCTCCCCTCCTCTCCTTTGGATCCACTCCCCTAGGCCTCACAGCCTCCCCAGTGCCTCCCCACACTCACCACTCTTCTTGCCAGCTTTCCTTGGGCTCCACTCCACCTGCACCTGCCTGTGGAAATCCTCCAGGAGCTGCAGGGCTGCTCTCAGGTTGCAGGGCTGGAAGCTGCTCTGGAAATTGGGGCTGAAAGGTTGCTGCAGCAGCATCAAGCTGCGGGCAAAGGTGCCCAGCTCTGTCTGCAGGGAAGCACAGAGAGGAATCTGCCCAGGGAAGCACAGAGAGGAGAGGAATCTGCCCAGGAAAGCACAGAGAGGAGAAGGAATCTGCCCAGGGAAGCACAGAGAGGAGAGGAATCTGCCCAGGAAAGCACAGAGAGGAGAAGGAATCTGCCCAGGAAAGCACAGAGAGGAGAGGAATCTGCCCAGGAAAGCACAGAGAGGAGAGGAATCTGCCCAGCTCTGTCTGGAATGAAGCACAAAGAGGAGGGAGGAATCTGCCCTCAGGAGCAGGCCAAGGAGCAGCAAGGGAAAGCAGGGAAGCTGCTGGGATCCAGCCCCAGAGTGCTGAGCACTACAGAGCCAGAGAAGGATGCCATCATCTCCAAATCCTCCCTTTGCAGGCCTTGCCCTGGCCCAGGATGCTCCCTGAGCATTCCAAGTGTTTCTGTTCCCCTCTCTGTTCAACACACACACACATCCCAGCTCCAGGCACTATTATCTGGGACACTGGGAGCTTTTCCTTGAAGTACTCAGCATCTTCTGAGCAGGCTAACAGCACAAATCCCTTCCTGAGTGGGAGCTTCTCTCCAGCTCATGGGATCAAGCCAAGAAATTAAGCTCTCTAAATATCCCTAGGGAGCAGCTGGAGCTCTGGTTTTAGACATTGCCTTACCAAAAACATCCTGGTAGTGTTGGCTTCTGAACTTAAAGCAGGGTTGGAACTTGCCAGGAGATGGATTTGAGTCAGGAGCTGAACGTGCTGGAGGAAGAAAATCAAACAGAGCAGAGTTTTGCCTCAGAAATCCAAGGAACTGGAAAGCATAAGCATAAAGGCACAAGAAATACCTCCTGAGCACCCCAAAAATCCACATTCTGACTTAAAACAACACCTTTAGAGCAAGAGAAAAGTGAGGGGAAGCTTGCCAGTGTGTCACACAGCTGCTGAGCAGATGTCTTTCAAGGCTTAGGGCACTGCCCAAGTCTCATCCTTGGCCATGTCAAGAGCTCCAAGTGCAGCTTTGCCAAGCCTTATCCCTCCACAAGGACACCACAGCTCCTGCTGTGCCCTCCTGGGCTCTCCCCAGGACACAGCTAACCTTTCCTCACCTGCTGCATCTGCTGCTGGAGCCTTTTCCTCTGCATGCTATCCAGAACCAGGCTCTGCAGAGGCTTCTCACTGGGACCTTTTGCTTTCTCTGCCTCTGGGCTTGGTTTCGGGGAAGATTTCTTTATCCTGAGCTGCTCCAGCTGCTCCTTCACCGTGCGGTGCTGCTCGTTCAGCAAGTTAGCCAAAGGCTCCTCAAACCTGGGGGGGGGAAAGGAGGCCAAGGGGAGTCCAACAGCACTCATCCTGAGGGAGAGCATTCCCTTCTCTCTCTTCTCTCTCATGCAGAGCTCTCAGCACTCATCCTGAGGGAGAGCATTCCCTTCTCTCTCTCTTCTCTGTCTCAGGCACAGCTCCAGAGCTCTCAGCACTCATCCTGAGGGAGAGCATTCCCTTCTCTCTCTCCTCTCTCTCAGGCACAGCTCCAGAGCTCTCAGCACTCATCCTGAGGGAGAGCATTCCCTTCTCTCTCTCTTCTCTGCCTCAGGCACAGCTCCAGAGCTCTCAGCACTCATCCTGAGGGAGAGCATTCCCTTCTCTCTCTCTCTCTGTCTCAGGCACAGCTCCAGAGCTCTCAGCACTCATCCTGAGGGAGAGCATTCCCTTCTCTCTCTGCAGTCTGTAGCTGCTCTGGGAAGCTCCAGGCTCCCTCTGGCACTGCTCAGCTCAGAGAGAGAGAGCAGCAGCAGCAGCAGCTCCTGCAGCCTTTGCTTTAGCTCCTTTCCCAAACAGACACAGCTGCACCTTGAGCTGCTCTGCCCCATGCACAAGGAGACATCATTCCCTCTGGGATGAAAAGGAAAAGCTTCCAGAGCTCTGGCAAATGTAATCCAGAGCCAAACTCAGCCATTTCCACACTTCACACCTAGGCCTCAGCTTATCTGCTGGAGTCTTGTCCCTTAGTTCCTGGGTTAGAGCTGCCAGGTGTGAGCAGTGACCTCACCTCAGTGTAGTAAAGATACAACAGAAAGTTACAACACAAGAGTTTCTGGGTTAGAGCTGCCAGGTGTGAGCAGTGGCCTTAGCTCAGTGTAGTAAAGCTACAACAGGGAACAGAAGAGTTACTGGGGTAGAGGTGCCAGGGGTGAGCGGTGAGAGACCTTAGCTCAGTGTAGTAAAGCTACAACAGAGTTACAACACAAGAGTTACTGAGTTAGAGCTGCCAGGTGTGAGCAGTGACCTCACCTCAGTGTAGTAAAGCTACAACAGAGAGTTACAACACAAGAGTTACTGGGTTAGAGCTGCCAGTTGGGAACAGTGACCTTAGCTCAGTGTAGTAAAGCTACAACAGGGAACAGAAGAGTTGTTGGGTTAGAGCTGCCAGGTGTGAGCAGTGACCTCACCTCAGTGTAGTAAAGCTACAACAGAGAGTTACAACACAAGAGTTACTGGGTTAGAGGTGCCAGGTGTGAGCAGTGACCTCAGCTCAGTGTAGTAAAGCTACAACAGAGAGTTAGAACACAAGAGTTCCTGGGTTAGAGGTGCCAGGTGTGAGCAGTGACCTCACCTCAGTGCCTGGGGAGTATTGAAGTTAGGCCTTGCCTCTGGCACACAATCCTCATCCTCTGGCCCTTCATCTTTCACGTTGGAGAAGCCCAGCTCATCCTGAAACTGAGAGCCAAGCGTGCAGCAGCAGCAGGGAGCCTGGGAGTGCTGGCAAGCCTCTGGAGCACTGCCACACAGCTCTGCAGGGATCTCGGGATGCTCCTGAGGCAGGAATGACCCTTTGGAGCAGGCTTTGTTGCATAGAGGGAGCACTAAGCACTTCCAGAGGATCCCATCATGCCTGTTACTTACTGTCTCAAAGAGCTCCTCCATCAGCTCATTCACTTCCTTTTCTGCAAGTGGAAAGAAAAGGAAAGAAGATTCCTTTTCCAAGAGATACTTGGCAATCCTAGCCCAGCATCAAGCCCTTTAGGGAATCTCTTTTGCAATGAGGGAAATTCCTCATCCCACACTGCCACAGGAACTCCTCCTCTTCCCCAGCAAGAGAACACTCACTGGTGATCCTGACAGCACGATCATTCCTGAAATCTTCTGTGTCTGGCTCATCCAAATCCTCCAGGAAGTTGTACTCAGGATCATCATCATCATCTGCTTCATCTGCCAAGAGGCATGGTGCAAGTGTCACCCCTGTGGCCCACGAGCCAGCAGGAGCACACAGAGAGGCTTAGGATCACTGCTTGGAATGAACTCCTCCTTAGGGAAGCTTTATCAAGCCCTATCCTCTTTCCCAAAGTGCCTGCCAGCCCAATTCCAGGGAAAAAACCCTGCCAGGTACCTTCATTGTCCACATCATCATTCATGAGGCCCCCGAGCCACCTCTTCCACTCCTCATCCTCTGCAGTGTTAGGCTCATACATGTCAGGGGTGATGTCAGGAGCCCTGAGCTCAGCCTCCAGCTGCCCCAGGGGAACATCCTTCAGGGGTCTCTTGGAGCGAGTCCGGAATGCAATCAGGCTCTCATCCAGAGGCTGCAGGACACGGAGAGCACAGCAAACTCAGCTCCTGCAGCACAGCACTGCACAGCTCCAGAGGGGTCAGGGAAGCTTGGGAGCTCAGCTCCAGAGGGATTAGGGAAACTCAGGAGCAGAGCTCCAGAGGGATTAGGGAAGGTCAGGAGCAGAGCTCCAGAGGGATTAGGGAAGGTCAGGAGCAGAGCTCCAGAGGGATTAGGGAAGGTCAGGAGCAGAGGAGGAGCTGAGCTCCAGAGGGGTCAGGAGCTGAGCTCCAGAGGGGTCAGGAGCTGAGCTCCAGAGGGGTCAGGGAAGCTCAGGAGCTGAGCTCCAGAGGGATCAGGGAAGCTCGGGAGCTGAGCTCCAGAGGGATCAGGGAAGCTCGGGAGCTGAGCTCCAGAGGGATCAGGGAAGCTCGGGAGCTGAGCTCCAGAGGGATCAGGGAAGCTCGGGAGCTGAGCTCCAGAGGGGTCAGGAGCAGAGCAGGAGCTGAGCTCCAGAGGGGTCAGGAGCAGAGCAGGAGCTGAGCTCCAGAGGGGTCAGGAGCAGAGCAGGAGCTGAGCTCCAGAGGGGTCAGGAGCAGAGCAGGAGCTGAGCTCCAGAGGGGTCAGGAGCAGAGCAGGAGCTGAGCTCCAGAGGCGTCAGGGAAACTCAGGAGCTGAGCTCCAGAAGGGTTAGGAAAAGAGCAGGAGCTGAGCTCCAGAGGGGTTAGGGAAACTCAGGAGCTGAGCTTCCCAAGGAGCAGCACCTGGAAAGAATCCATGCACACTGGGCTGGAAGCCAGCTCCTCATCCACGGCATGCAGCTTCTCCATGAAGGTGCTGTCCTTGTTCTGCTTGGGTTTGGGAGGTGGTGGAGGTCCCATGCGAACCACTTCAGCACTGATGTGCCTCACAGCAGGGGCAGCAAGCTTCTCCAGCTGAGGAAAAAGAGCTGGCTGTCAATTCCTGGCAACACACACTCCCCAAGGACACCACAAGTCTCTACTATAATCTAGCCCAAGAGAAAAGAAAGGCTTCAGAGAAGGAAATGGATTCTTCCTGGCACATCCATGCTTCCACAAAGTCCATTGAGTCTTCAGAAGACTCACAGGAAAGAAACCTCTGGAAGCTTGGAGCTCAACAACCCAAACACTAGATCCTTGCAGCACACTGCCAGTGTGGAAAGAGAGCAACACATTCCTGCTCCCAGCTGCCATCTCAAGCCAAGCAGCTTGTCTTTAGTTTAGGCTGAGCTCTCTCTGTCCCTCAGCAGGCAGTGGGACCCCAAAAGCCAGGCAGCAGGACCCCAAAAGCCNTCTGTCCCTCAGCAGGCAGTGGGACCCCAAAAGCCAGGCAGCAGGACCCCAAAAGCCAGGCAGCAGGACCCCAAAAGCCAGGCAGCAGCTGGATTGGCAGCAGTAATCCAGGCAGGAAGATGTTGTTGCTCTTTTAGTCATTGCTGCTGAGTTATTAGAGCAGCTCCTCGCCCCACACAGGGGCCACCTCCTCGCCCCACACAGGGGCCACCTCCTCGCCCCACACAGGGGCCACCTCCTCGCCCCACACAGGGGCCACCTCCTCGCCCCACACAGGGGCCACCTCCTCGCCCCACACAGGGGCCACCTCCTCGCCCCACACAGGGGCCACCTCCTCGCCCCACACAGGGGCCACCTCCTCGCCCCACACAGGGGCCACCTCCTCGCCCCACACAGGGGCCACCTCCTCGCCCCACACAGGGGCCACCTCCTCGCCCCACACAGGGGCCACCTCCTCGCCCCACACAGGGGCCACCTCCTCGCCCCACACAGGGGCCACCTCCTCGCCCCACACAGGGGCCACCTCCTCGCCCCACACAGGGGCCACCTCCTCGCCCCACACAGGGGCCACCTCCTCGCCCCACACAGGGGCCACCTCCTCGCCCCACACAGGGGCCACCTCCTCGCCCCACACAGGGGCCACCTCCTCGCCCCACACAGGGGCCACCTCCTCGCCCCACACAGGGGCCACCTCCTCGCCCCACACAGGGGCCACCTCCTCGCCCCACACAGGGGCCACCTCCTCGCCCCACACAGGGGCCACCTCCTCGCCCCACACAGGGGCCACCTCCTCGCCCCACACAGGGGCCACCTCCTCGCCCCACACAGGGGCCACCTCCTCGCCCCACACAGGGGCCACCTCCTCGCCCCACACAGGGGCCACCTCCTCGCCCCAGAAGGCAGCACCAGCTCACCTCAGGGGCAGTCCCCCCCTCCTCATCAGACGAGCGCCTGGTCCTGCAGCGCTTGGTGCCCTGAGGAGAGGAAGCAGTGCTCTCCACATCACTCTCCAGCAAGCTCTGCAAGGCAAACAAGCCAAATCCTTGCCTCAGCCAGCAGCTCCAAGACTCTTCTTTAGCCAGAAGAATGCTAGAGCCTTGAAGCCAGAGGAGCAGAAGGCAAGCAGGGAGTCTTCCAGCTTGTCCTGCTGCCTCAGGCAGAGAGAACAGAGCTGTGCTGAGCCACACTCACCTCCTCTGCAGTCTCATCCTCCTCCTCATCCTCAGGGTGGTATTCTTCATCAGAGGAATCATCTTCCTCCAGAGGAATGTCCACAAACTGAGGAGGCTGGAAGAGAACACAGAGCTGATAGCTTGGCACGAGTTGCACTCCATGTGCTCCAAGCTGTTTCCTTCCCAAGTGAGGAAGCTCAGAAAGGAAGGAGAGAGGCTGAAGGAATCAAAGCAATGACTCCATGCAGACTGGCAAAGCAAAGGAAGTGCTTTGGAAAAGCTTGTGGCATGGTCTCTGCTATTCCAGCCAGAGCTCACTCACCTTCACCTCATTTGCCTTCTTGATGGGAGAAATATTCCAGGTGGGAATCACCTAAAGGGAGTAAAAGCACTGCCACTGTCTGTGCAGAGCTTGCTGTGCACAGCTCAGAGAATCTCTCTACTCCCACAAGGACCTGAGCTGCAGCTCTTGCTCTCCAAAGGAGCCCACAGCCACCCCCAGGCCTCTCCTCTGCTCTCCTAAAATCACTTTGCTTACACTCTTCTCTCCTATTTTCTCATTTTAAGGATAAATCATGGAAAAAAAAAAAAAGCTCCCATGACACTTCTGTAGAAGACCCAAAAGTCAAAACCACTCTGGCAGGAGGAGAGTGCAAGAGAGGAAAGCAGAGACATACTCACCACTCCTCTCTCCACAACTTCCTTCAGCTTGGAACGAGTCATTTTGGGCTCCTAAGGATTAAAGACAAGATACCAGCAACCTCCTGAGCTCTTTGCCTTCCCAGCTGCCCTTTCCCTACAAGACTCTTCCCTTTCTTTTGAGTTCATTCTCTTTTAGACATGACCAGAGTGACACCCAAATCACCTCTCCTGATTCCCACAGAGCCAGGGGACAGAGCTGGGAAGGAAACTGGAAGGATGGAAGTGCCCAGCCCCTTCCTGTCACACAGGGATCAAGAGAAGGCATCAGGCATTTGGAAACAAGGGCACAAGCATTTTACTTACAAACAAAGGCACATCCTCTGTCTCACTGATGGCTGCTTTCATCATGGCAACCACGTGCTCATTGGTAATCACCTCCTGCAGGAACACACACAGAGGATCTTCTCCCTCTGGAACAGACTCCAGGGGAAAAGAAACTACTCCTCCAAAGCAGAACTACACTCTCTGGGAATGCTCCATGCACCACACAAGTTCTCCTTGGAGCTTTTCCCAGCATGTGGGAGCCTCCCAAGCCTTGCTCAGGAGCTCAGAGGCTAGCACTGGTGCTGCCCTGGAGAGCTGGCCTGCCCCTTCCCTTCCCTGGAGAGCTGGCCTGCCCCTTCCCTTCCCTGGAGAGCTGGCCTGCCCCTTCCCTTCCCTGGAGAGCTGGCTCCTCTGGCAGCACTCACATGCAGGATGTTCCTCACGTTGACCACTGTCAGGTTGTGCTGCTTGGCTCC
Source organism: Bucco capensis (assembly GCA_013396975.1). NCBI lineage: Eukaryota > Metazoa > Chordata > Aves > Piciformes > Bucconidae > Bucco > Bucco capensis. Next base: position 87,433 of record VWZO01010545.1, on the reverse strand, counting down.
ATCCTCCAGGGTGCGATCCAGGCTCTCATCCAGCTTGATCTCACAGGCCAGAGGGCCTTCCTCTGCTTGACTTCTCCCTTCTCTCTTCCTTTTGCTTGCCTTTCTCCTCCTCTTCCTCCTCTCCAGCTCCTCTCCCTCTTGCTCCTCTGAAAATCAATAGAAATGCAATCTAAAGACTCAAAGACATTTCACATCCAGCGTGAGTTAAAAGAAAACACCCAAACCACTACAAATCTGCAGCTGCTCAAGGGGCAGAAGCTTTGCAGCTCTCAGGCAGAGCAGGGAGCTAAGCACAGACTCCACTCCTCAGAAGGAAGCACTGTCCCTTCCTCTGTCAGCCAATAAAGATCTCCTGAGAGCACAGCACACAGAGCAGGGAGGTGAGGAAGAAAAAGCACACACCTCCCACTCATCAACTCTTGGATGTTCCTAAGCTCAGAGACACAAGAAAACAAGAGGAGAGGCAATTTGGGGAAGGAGGGAACAGCCACGGAGACAAGTGGAGATACAAACCACCATTACTTTGACCATAAACACCTCTCATTTCCCTCCCAGGAGCAAGTGCCCCTCCAGACTACTCTTCTGAGAATAAACGCCAACAGGAACCAAAAAACTCTGAACAATCAGTACTTTTGGAGGCAGCAGCTTGCACTTCTGCACTCCCACAGCTCAGTTTAGAACAGCTAAAGGCAAGGTGACAACCTCAAAACACAGCTTGGCTTGACAAGGCCTTGTCCAAGCCTCCTGCACCATGTCAGACCTGGGGGCTAGGTCCAGGAGAGCTGCTGCAGGGCTGAGCACCATCACAGCCCAAAGAGACCAAAGACAGGGGCAAGAGCAGGGAAGCACATGCAAGTGGATGAACTTGGGAAGAGCTCCGTGCTGGGCAGCACCAAGCAACGAGCTGCAGCTTTCCCAACGCTTAAAGAGCAGGAAATCCCCACCTGTGGTACCTGCGAACCTTGAACGCCTCAGAGAGGAAACACGCCACAAACGCTAAGGACCCGAAGGAGATGTTGCCTAGATCCCGGCGAGGAGCGGCTCAGGGGCCAGGCCCCGGCAGCGCATGCATTTATTTACCTTCTGCCAGCGCCTCGGGACTGGCGAGGCCCTCTGGGAGCGTCAAGGCAGCGCAGGCCTCGGGTGCGCCCGCCGCCTCCTGCCCGCAGCCCGGGGCTGCCCTGCCGGGGAGCCGCTTCCCGCCTTTCAGCAACGGCTCCCCGGCACCCCTGCACACGGCCGAGCCGGACGGGAGCGGACCGCCGGCCCGGGCCGCCAGCGTCAGGCTGGCAGAGGAGCTGCCGCCATCAGCAGCAGCAGCAGCCGAGGAGGAGGAGGAGGAGCCGGCAGCGGGCAGCTCCCCGTCCTCCCGCGGGCTCTGCGGCCCCGCCGCCGCTGCCGCCACCGCCACCGCCGCCCTCCTCTTCTTGCAGGGCAGCATCTTGAGCGAGAGCGACATGCCGGCGGCCACCTGGAAGAGAGGAGAGCGGCTGGCGGCGGGGCACTGCCGCCCCGGCCCGCTCTCGCCGCAGGAAGCGGAAGCGCCGGGGCGCGCTC
>VWZO01010545.1:68006-85394 GCA_013396975.1 Bucco capensis | reverse complement strand
GGGCTTAGCAGCACGGAGAGGGCGGTGGCGGGCGGCGGCGAGCCGGGGCCTGCGGGGCGGCGGGGGCAGGCCGCGCCGTCCTGGCCAGGAGAGGAGAGGGGCGGGTAGCCGGGCCTCGGCGGGGCCAGCAGCGAAGGGACCACAGGCTCCGAGGGGAAGCGGCCCGGAGGCAACAGCAGAGCGATTCTCGTGGGCTGCTGCTCGGCAGGCGTTAAGATGCCGTTTTGTGTAGGGCAGTGGGTGCCAGAGGCTGGTCCTGCAGCGCTGGGAGCTGTGTCCCTTGGGTTCCTCCAGTCCCAAGCCCTGCTTCTCCTACCCTGCAGCAGCTGCCTGACCTTCCCCTCAGCGTGTAGGGCCCTGTGCTTAACGCAGGCACCACATTGCCTTGAAATCCTCAAGTCTCCATCAGTAATGCTCCCTATGACATCATCTTCCTGATGCACAATCTGGCTCCTTACCTTTTACCTGCTGTGTTTCCTGGAACCCAAGCAGCACGTGCTGTCAGCTGAGCTGCTGGCCAGGGTTAGGCATGGAGGTCTAATTAGCAAACCTCAGAGGCAGAAGGAAGCTTTCAATGATTTGTCATGAATTGAAAGGTAATTCTGTGTCTGCAAAGGCTGATTTTGTTTGAGTTAAATCTTGGCCTCCCATTGGAACAAAGATCTCTTCTGCAGGCTCTGAGCAGAAGAGCAGCTCTGCTTGAGAGAGGAGACAGGTGCACACAGCACAGGGCCTGGCAGCTCTAATTGTCTTAGGCAGCTTTGTATTGTTCAGCTGAAAGGAATTCTGGAGAGAGGTCTAATGAATGTATGGAATGCTGACAGCAGGAGGAGTCTTCAGGCAGGAAAAGAGGTGGCAGGAGCAGCCCAGAGCCCCAGATGGGCTCACAAGAAAAGCCCTCGTTGTCTCATGCCATGGCATTGAGCTGAGGAACTTAGCTGATCCTCCAGGTCCCTCCCAGCCCAGCTCATTCTCTGCTTCTAGAGCTCTTTGCCACACCTGAGAGCTCTTTTCCAACCTAGATGATTCTGGCATTGCAGGAAGCAAATTTCAGAGTTCAGATGATTTGATGGAAGGAAGATGACAAAGACTTTCTGGTGCTTTCTAGTGTGCTTGCCTCTTCTAAGCTTGTCCCATCACAGCAGCAGCATGCAAGGGCCCAGGAGCCTTTCAGCCACAGTCTGGGAAGGCTTCTGTTGAATCAAGATCAAGATGCTCTCTCTACCTTCAAGTGGGAGGTTGGAAGATGATTTTCCTGTGTTCCTAGTACAGAATGAGGACAGGAAAATCAGACTAGCTTCCCTCTTTGACTAGCTGTTGCCAGGCCTGCCATGACAATGAGTTTTGGCTTTCCTTTGGCTGTGGAAGCAGTTTGTAAAGAGCTCTGGGGCTCCAGGACTTTGCTGGCCTGCTTCCAAAAAACAGAGAAAAGCTTTGGTGGTGACCAAAGCAGCACCAGGAGAATGAGGAGAGCCTGGCTCTGGCTTCCCTATAAGCTGGAGACAGCCCAGATTGCTGTCCCTTCCCCTCCCTGCTTAGCCTGAGCAAGCCCCACTCCTCTGCTGTCTCCTTCTCTTCCATCTGCTCCAGGTGGAGCTGCACTGGAGCTCTTGGGATGCCAGTGTCCTCTGCTGGGAGCTCTGCACTGCTGCCTCTGCATTCAGTTGTGTCTTGGTCACCCATTATCAACAGAGGAGAACTGGCAGGGTTGCTGAAGATGAAGGCAGTCAGTGCTTTTCTGTCCTCTAGAAAATGCCAAAGAATCCCTCAGTCCAAAGGCAGGGGTTCTGTCCGTTGCTTTAGGCCACAGGCTGACATTTGGTGTGCATCCCTGCTCCTGTGTGCTGCTGGAAGGGGCTGGGACAAGAGAGGCAGCCATCTGCAGCCAAAGCACCTCTGAAAGCACTGCTGGTGCAGGCTCACTGCAGATCCAGTGCTGTGCCATGCTTCTGGCTCCCTGCTGTTAAACTAGGATTGGCATGAAACCCCCAGAGCCTCAGCCAGAAGCCCTGCTCCCCTGGGGATGCTGGCAACCCTAAGGCAATCAACCAACCCTTTGGAATCCTTAGCCCGGGCATGCCTCAGGATGTTCTCCAGGTGGGAAAACAGCCAGGAAAGGCAGGGGAAGCTTTGCTAGCAAGGCCATTGCAGGTCTAGCCCACTAGAAGTGTCCTGGACTGTGTCTGGGTGTGCTGTGGCCACCCCAGAGCTCCAGCTCCCTCCTGACTGCCTTGTCTTCTCCACAGATGTGTCCCCAGTGGTGGCAGGCCTCATTGGTGCTACTGTCCTCGTGGTCTCTGTCTCAGTAACAGTTTTTGTGTGGACATGCTGTCACCAGCAAGCAGAGAAGAAGCACAAAACCCCTCCCTATAAATTCATTCACATGTTGAAAGGCATCAGCATCTACCCAGAGACCCTGAGCAACAAGAAGAAACTCAACCGCGTCCGCAGAGATAAGAGTGGCACTGCCAAGGAGCCTGCGAGGGGAAACCTCCTGCTGGATGCTGCTGAAGCTGGCCTGCCAGGCTCTGAGAAGGCTCCAGATGGGCCCAGTGCTCCTCCCCAGGTCGAGCAGCTCCCCATCAAGGTGGAGTATGGAGATGAACTCAGTCCAGACCAAAGCCTGACTCCAGGAGGAAGTAAAAGCTCCTCCCCCTCCTCTCCAGGGGATGAGGTGATGCTGGGGGATCTGACCTTCTCCGTGGACTACAACTTCCCCAAAAAGGCCCTGGTGGTCACCATCCAGGAGGCCCATGGGCTGCCAGTGATGGATGAGCAGAGCCAGAGCTCTGACCCTTACATCAAGATGACAATCCTGCCCGACAAGAGGCACCGCGTGAAGACGCGCGTGCTGCGCAAGACGCTCGAGCCAGTCTTTGATGAGACCTTCACCTTCTATGGCATCCCCTACAGCCAGCTGCAGGACCTGCTGCTGCACTTCCTCGTGCTCAGCTTCGACCGCTTCTCCCGGGACGATGTCATCGGGGAGGTGCTGGTGCCCCTGGCAGGGGTGGATCCCAGCACTGGCAAGGTGCAGCTCACCAGGGAGATCCTCAAAAGGAACATCCAGGTAAGTGGGAGACAGGACTCCTCCCTTTGGCTCTGAGCCTCATCTGGGGTACTGTGTCCAGTTCTGGAGCCCTCAGCACAGAAAGGACATGGAGCTGATGGAGCAGGTCCAGAGGAGGCCACGAGAATGATCAGGGGGTGGAGCACCTCTGCTATGAGGACAGGCTGAGGGAGCTGGGATTGTTCATAGAATCATTGAATCCTAGAATGGTTTGGGTTGGAAGGGAGCTCTGGAGCTCATGTAGCCCAACCCCCCTGCAGTGGGCAGGGACATCCCCAACTAGATCAGGTTGCCAAGCCTCACCTGGAATGCCTCCAGGGATGGGAACTCAACCACCTCCCTGGGCAACCTGGGCCAGTGTTCCACCACCCTCGTGAGGAGGGACTTCTTTCTAATCTCATCTGGAATACTGTATCCAGTTCTGGAGCTGATGGAGCAGGTCTAGAGGAGGCCATGAGAATGATATTGCTCTTCAGAAGGATACACAGAAAGCTGAACTGAGTAGATCTGTTCTTCCATCTCTATCCTGTCCCTTTGCAGACTAAACCCAAGGTGAAGCTGTCAAAGCATCCCTAAAGAGCTGTTTGGCCATCAAAGCTCTACCAAAAGTCAATGAAACTGAAGCTCCTAATCCCCCCCAGATGCCTCCAGCAGCAGCTCTCTGCAGAGGTGCTCTGCCCTCATGAAAAGAGAATTCCAGGGAGAGCTTGCAGTGATGCTTCCTGTGCTCAACAGGCACTTGCTCCAGCTGCCTGAGGCCCAGCAAAGGGCCTGCACCTCTCAGGCACTGAGCACAGCCCAAGGGGATTCTGGGGGCTCTGTCCCTGGGAGCCTCCTGTCCTAACAAGCTCTGTCTGCTTCTTCTCCACAGAAGTGCATCAGCAGAGGGGAGCTGCAGGTCTCCTTGTCTTACCAGCCCGTGGCCCAGAGGATGACTGTGGTGGTGCTGAAGGCCAGGCACTTGCCAAAGATGGACATCACTGGCCTCTCAGGTAGAAGCTATTTTCTCCAGCTCTAAACATGTAGAAAAAGATCTCCCAAGCTGACTTTCAGCTCTTCTCCCCTGTCTTGTCTGAAGATTTGCAGAGCTTCCCTCCAGGCAGTGATCCCTCACTCCCCAGCAGATGGTTCTGTAAACAAGAGCCAATTCTCCCTGCTGGGAGGCCAACAGTTGCCTCCTGGCATCAGCTGCTGTGTGAGGGCAGCAGCTCCCAGCCCCAGCAGATCTCTGTGCTCCTCTTCCCCAGGCTGGGGAAGATCTCTGTGCTCCTCTTCCCTGCCCTGAGCTGGGGGGAAAGACCAAGAGCAAAGAGAGTGCTGCTCCTGCAGCTTTCTCCTGGCTGTGGACCAGGCTCAAATCTTGACTCAAGGCCCTAAAGCAAGGCCTTGCTTCCTTTAAACAAAGCCAGCAGCTTATCCTGGGTGCTCCCCAGCTGCAGCATTTCTGCCTCAGGAACTGTTGTGCCTGCTGAATGTGTAAGGCTCCCCAAGATCAGTTGGGGAAGAAAAGGGCAGGATTAGCTAGCAGTGACTTCTAGCTTCAGGACTTGTGTTCCATGAGAGAAACCAAAGCTAAGCAGCCCAGTATGTGCCTGCTTTCCCTCTGAAAGCTGGAGAAGCAACTGCACACAGAGGAAGCTTCCTGCTAAAAGAGCAAGTGAAGGCTTTGCTTGCAACTTTCCTCTTTCCCAGCACCTTCCATCTGCAAATCCTTAAACCATTTTGACTCTGTTGGGTTATAAAAATAGTTCTTGTTGTAGACAGCAGTGAGAAGTGAAAGTTGTGGCCAGCTGGGCACTGAGCTCCCCAAACCCCAACACTTCTGCTATTGCTAGGAGTAATTACTGCAGTTCACATGCAGCTTGCTCCCCACAAGCCCCAGGTGAGGTGGCAACTCTGCCAGAGAAGCTTTGCAATGCCCTGCAGGCAGCCTGGGCTCACAGCAGGCTCCAGCTCCACAGGCTAACTCCATCCCTTCCTCCAGCAGCTCTCCTGGGCTGCATTAGGAGTTGCTCCCTCTTCCCTGGGCTGGGTTAGGAGCTGATTCCCCTCCCCTGGGCTGCGTTAGGAGTTGCTCCCTCTCCCCTGAGCTGCGTTAGGAGTTGCTCCCTCTCTCCTGGTCTGTGTTAGGAGTTGCTCCCTCTCCCCTGGGCTGTGTCGGGAGTTGCTCCCTCTCTCCTGGGCTGTGTCGGGAGTTGCTCCCTCTCCCCTGGGCTGTGTCGGGAGTTGCTCCCTCTCCCCTGGGCTGTGTCGGGAGTTGCTCCCTCTCCCCTGGGCTGTGTCAGGAGTTGCTCCCTCTCCCCCGAGCTGCGTTATGAGTTGCTTCCTGTCCTGTGGCAGATCCCTACGTGAAGGTGAACGTGTACTACGGGCGGAAGCGCATCGCCAAGAAGAAGACTCACGTCAAGAAGTGCACCCTGAACCCTGTCTTCAACGAGTCCTTCACCTACGACATCCCCGGGGAGCTGCTGCCCGAGGTCAGCCTGGAGTTCCTGGTGCTGGCCTTCGAGCGCAGCACCAAGAGTGAGCTGCTGGGCAGGCTGATCGTGGGCGCACACAGCCGCAGCGCTGCGGGGCTGGAGCACTGGCAGCAGCTGTGCCAGAGCCCCCGCAAGGCCCTGGCCAAGTGGCACAGCCTGAGCGAGTACTAGCAGGGGCAGAGCTGGGGGACAAGCCTGAGAGCTTTGCCTTAGCTGTAGAACTAACCCTTCCTGAGCAGCAGCAGCAGCAGCTGAGTGGTTCTCTAGTGATGTGATTTTTGCAGGGCACTAAAACTCTCCAGAGCATTAACTCCCACGAGTATATCTAAGTGTTCTCACACTATTGCATGCCTACTACAAGCTGAGATTAGTCTAACTCCCACTATCAAGTTGCAGGTTTGAATCCAGTTCTCTGTCACTATGGAAGTTGTGTTTGTGCTGGTATTCACCACCACTGGCCTGTCTTCATTAGGCTTCTCCCACAGCTTCTCAACTCTGCTCTTTAATCTCTATAGTTTCTTGTTAGTTTTGCCTGCCCACTGGTTCTTGCAGTTCTGTTCTTTGCTGCTTTGGGAGTACCAAAACTGCATTTCCATGGAGAGGGGGGGGTTTGGAATTCTGCACTAGCACAACAGGAAACCAGCAGGGGAAAATGGCACTTTCCTTCAGAGAAGAGATCCTTCTGCTGCCAGGGACTGAGCACTTGTCATGGAGATGGACTTGGGGTGGAGCTGAGAGGTCACAACCTCGAAGAGTCAAAGCCCAGCAAGCTGATCATCTTCCTTCTGCCACACAGGCATCAGATCCCAGAGGAGCAGCACTCTTCATCCTCCTGGGTTGTGAGAGGCCCAGGAAAGCACCCAAAGGGCTGGGGCAGCTGGGGAAGGGAGCTCCTGCTGGTTCTTTAAACATTACATGTGAAATTCCACAAGATTGATCTGTTACAATGGCATAAACATCTCTGAGACAGGAAAATGTCTTGGGGGAAGCTTCCCTTTATTCAGAGTTGAGTCATCTATGGTCTTGTAGTCACCCCAGAGCCAGGCCCCAGTGAAGGAGTAAACCTAGGGCAAAGCTGGCACTGTAAAGCCTGCTGAGACTCTCCAGAGGCAGCTCCTGAGACTTAGGATGGCTCCTGTCAGCCCTGAAGGGACAGAGTGGCACCTGCAGCACTCCAGGCTATGATTCCTGAACAGAAATTCCTGGAGCAAGGTTTGGAAGGAGCTGCATTAGAGCTTATGGCAGACATCACAAGCCTGGGAGCTGCTCCTGAGCAAGACAGCAGCAAGTGACTCAGTTTGGCTTCTTACTGCATTCAAGGAGAGGAATTGTCAGCAAAGAACTGATTGTAAACCTTGCTGGGAAACTGAGCAGAAAGGGTTACAAAAGGCTCTAGAAATGACAATTATTCCTGAGCTCCCCCGGGAAATGAGCAGCAGAACTGAGCTCGCCAGAGACCCAAAGAGCAGCAACCAGTTCTCAGCAGAGCTTGAGTTGCTCCCGAGCAGCCAATCTGCTCTGTGCTAATGTATTGTCATCCCCAAAGATCCTTGACCTGCTCACAGGCCTTGACTCCTCAATCTGAGGAGGCCAAATAGCTGCTGAGCACAGGACAGGAGCTGAGAAATCTCCCTGGAGCTCCTCTCTGGCCCCTGCAGAGCAGCAGCTGCTAGGGCTGGGACTCCTCCTGCAGACTCAGCACCTTGCTAGTTGCAATCCTTTGGCATCTCCTCCCAGGGAATGCTTTTTGGAAAGCCACATTTCCTCACTCCTAGCTAGTTACTCCTTGAGACTTCCTTCCAGCAGCAGAAGTGGCCCTGAAGCTGAAGCTCTCTGTGCACTTCAGCCATGGTTGCAGCACTTCTGCCCCAGCTCAGAGGAGATGTTCTCTTAGTCTTCATGCTCTCTGAGTGGCTCACAGCCACAAACCAGAGGATGACTTCTCCCTTGGAAACTGCTCTAGGTCTCCTTCAGTCCTAGTTCTTGCAGTTGTGTTGCTGAATGTTAGCAACTGTCACAACTTTGCCTTGGCATGTGCTTTCCAGTATCAGACCAGGATGGACTAAGAGCAGGAAAATTGCCTACTTCCCCCTTCTCCTTTGGATTCCTTTAGCTGAGAAGGAAAGATGACCTTCTTGTCAAGGAAGCGTGCTCAGGGGAAATAGACTTAGGCTGCTGGGCAGGCAGGAGAAGCTCTAGCTCCTCTGGCAGAGGAAAGTGAGATGTGTGCAGGTAGAAGAGTTAAGTGACAGCAGACTCACTGTAAAACCTCCCAGCTGTGGTTCTTCTTTACCTTGTGTCTTCTGGTGTAAAATTGACTTGGACAGTTACAACTTGGTGTGAAAAAAAAAAGGGGCAAAAAAAGCCTAAGTAACTAACTAACTGCCCTTGTGCAACTGCCTAATGCTGTAAGCTAACTCCATGGTGTCATGCTACCTGTCTGTTGGATCTGTTAATGCACATTGAGCGTGCAAATAAAAACCTGACTCACCTGAGCTGCTGCCTCTGCTCTGCTCTGTGTGCCTGCAGCTGCTGCTGCTGCAGCACTGCCCCAAGCCCTGCAGAGCAGAGCCCTGCACATCCAGCCAAGCACTAGCACACACAGCGATGTGCAGGGATCTATCTCCACAGCACTGGCACTGGCATCACTTGGCATGAGCTTAGCTGCAGCTAAGGGAAAAAGAGCACATTACATGGCAGAACAAGAAGCAATTGGACTCTAATGTTTGTCATTGGGAGGCATTCCTGGATTCCTACTCAAAACTGAGTATTCCAAGAATGCTTTTGTCCACCTCATGCTGTGATAGGAAAGAAAATCTCTCTTCACTCTTCTCTGCCTTCAGCATCCCTGCCTGCCCCTGCCTTCAGCATCCCACCCCGCCCCTGCCTTCAGCACCTCACCCTGCCTGCCCCTGCCTTCAGCACCTCACCCTGCCCCTGCCTTCAGCACCTCACCCTGCCTGCCCCTGCCTTCAGCACCTCACCCTGCCTGCCCCTGCCTTCAGCATCTCTGCCTGCCTGCCCCTGCCTTCAGCAAGGTTGACACCAATTTCAGCTGGAACAGAAACAAAGGAATTTGCCTATGGAAAGGGACAGAAGAAAGGGAGCAGCAAGGCTTTGCCAGAGCCTGAGCAGAGGTTTTGTGGGGAGCATGGAAGCTCAGCTCCGACTCTCTCCCCACTTTCCCTGGCTCCTGCTGCTGCTGCCACTCCAGGCAGGAGGATTTTGTGCTGCTCTCAGCACACTTGGCTCTCTCCTGCCTCACTTCCCTGGCAGCAGGAGGCTGGCTCAGGGCTCTCAGCCTTGCCTTTGAGCAGAGGCAGGAAGAGCTCTGCCTCCTGTGCCAGGCAGCAGCCAGGGCCCTCTGAGGGGCTCCAGAGCATCCTGGATCCTAGAGGGAAAGCTTCTCTCTAAGCAGCACACTGACAGCAGTTTGGCTGCAGAATCAATACCTACAAATCCTATTCCAAAGCCCCAAAGGAGCCTAAACACATCTGCTGATTTTAAGACTCTAAATAAAACTTACCAACTCTTCTTTTTTTAAGCAAGGAAAGCACTTTCCAAACTCCCTGATAAACACAGCAGGAGTTTTCCTTCTCCTCCTCCAGCATTCCCAGACCTCCCCCCACCCAGATTAACACACTCAATGCAAAGGCTTCTAGTCCAAAGGATATATTGTGTCCAAGAAACTCATCCTCTGTGTACAAACTCATACATGGCAAAAAGAAAACTCTTCTGCAATCACACTGTGGAGAAAAAAAGTGCTTGCTGCTGCTCTGCTGCCATCAGGCCCTCGGCAAGAGGCTCCCCAAAGGCACAGATGTTCCTGGGAGGGGAGGACAGTCCCACACAGCTTCCCTTCACCTCTCAGCTGACAACTCTGAGGGGAAGAAGCTGACTGACTGACTGTTAACTTCCTGTCTCAAGGGAAAGCTCAGGGAACTCCTGCTTGGCACTGCCAGGAATGATCTGGGAGTGCCTTCAGAGCAACTCCCTAGCTGCTGCCTCCTCCTCTGCTAGTTACACACAGCATGAATCCAACAGGGAGCAAGCAGCAGGCTTTTCAGTCCTAGCCCAGGCTCTCCTGAGGAAAGGCAGAGCCCTGCTCACCCCAGGAACATGGAAGAGTCTCCTGCACAGCCTTTTCCAGCCAGCACACACCTGTTCCTAGTGCAGAACACTGAGCTCTGGTGTTTAGCTCAGCCACAGAGCAGACAAAGCATGTCCCCTCCTCCACAGTTCTCCTTCTGAAGCTTCTTTCAACTCTTCAACAAAGAAAACAGGCACAGAATTGCCAGTCCTGCCTTAAGCAATAAGGAGTTTAGCATGAAGTCTATCTCTTTGCTCTCTATCCTGCACTGCTCCTTCCACACAGGAGTTGTGCAGCACTGACCTGAGCCTGGAGCTCCTGACAGAGTGACCAAAGAGTAACAGAAGCTATACTACACTTAGTCTAAGCTCTTTCCCTCTCAAACAGAAAGATTCTAGGCATTTAGTTCTCTTGAGAAACTTCTCTGAACTCTAATTACTAAGCTCTGATTTGTTCTACTCCTAAAAGCAGAGTCAGGAGGAGCAGCAGCTGTTGCATCTCTGCTGGCTCTCAGCTCTGGAAGGGATGCAAGTGGCAATCAGCCTGAGAGCTGGAGGATCTGCCTCAGCCAAAGCTGTCCCTGCCCTGCCTGCACCTCACTCAGCAAGGGCAGGGCTGGGAGCAGCCCTGGGCCTTGCCTCTGGGCCCAGCTCACTGCACTCCTACTCTGAAGGCTGCTCTGCAAGAGTCTTAGCTTTACTAGAGATCCTAATTTTGGCCTCAGACACCTCAGCAGCAGACATTTTTCTCTACAAAATAGTTCCTGTAGGGGAATTTGAAGTTCCTAGGTTAGAGACTTGCACTGAACACAGCTCGTGGCTCCTCTGAGACACACAGAGGCCTGGATAGCAATAACTAAGCCTCTGCACCTTTACAGCAAGTCAGAAAAGCCAAGGCTGTGGTTTCTGCAGCACCCACAGCATCCTTAGCTGTTGCTAAGGCAACAAGTAAAAGCTATATACAGCAGGGAAATGCTACAGATTGCTGCACTGTTGCCAAGTTATAGCTGCCATAGGAACCACACAATTGCCTTCTTCTGGCTTGCTCAGGCTCTCACCTCCAACACTGCTGATTAACTGATAGCTCAGAGGAACCTGTACAAGTATTCCACATTCCTTCTGCTGGAAAAAATCCATCTGAAGAGAATACAAGGAACTGTCTGACAGCTCAGTCCAGTGACACCTAGACACAGCCACAGCTGCTGGCCACCACATCCATTCTGGAAACCACTCCTCAGCACCACCTGGAGAAGCCACCTCTCCCCACCTGGGTTCCTGCTCTGGAGAGCAGCAAGGTTTCCTTGTGCAAACAACTAGGAAAGGAATATTAAGTTAGGCTGGGTAGAACTTCATCAATCTCTTCCACAACTCAGCTGCCAGGATGCAGTGACCAAAGATTCCAAAGTGCAAGGCCACGAAGCCATCAGCATTTGTAACCACTGCCAGACAAGGCATATCTGCTGAATCCAGGGAAAAAAGGACAACAAACAAAAGGACAACTGCTACTGTGTCTGAAGTTAAATATCCAAAACTAAAGGAATATGATGCTAGAGAACAATCAAGGGGAGGAGTGATGCACTCCCTCCCACGAGTCCCTCCAGGGCTAAAGCCACAACGCTGTCCCTAAGCCGCTCGGCTCACAAATGGCTGTGCACAGGTTTGCTTTGCTTTGCTTGGGCAGGGAATCCTCTCTGCTCAGGTGACTGAATCCTTCTTCCTTCTGAAGGGGGACTTCAGCCTTCTCCACACACTGCTCTTGGGCTTGGATTTCTTCTCCATGGCCATGACTGCCTCCCTCTCCTTCCTGCGGATCTCGCGCACGAGCGCGTGGAAGACATCGTCGATGTAGTAGCGATAGGCAGCTGAGGTCTCAAAGAAGGGACAGCTGAACTCCCGCGCCAGGGCAGAGCCTTCCTCCTTGGACACCTGAGACAGAGAGAGTGCTCACTTGGCAACAAGCCCCAAACCACAAAGTTCCTTCCTTTCCCAATCCTCCTCTGCTTGCTCTGTGAGCGCAGCCTGGCTTGCTTGCTCTCTCTAGCGATGCAATCGTCTGCAGGAGACTTCCCAGACACTCCTGGAGCAGCAAAAGTCCTTCCAAGGAATGCTCTCTCCCAGGAGCTCACAGGAACAGGCCTCAGCCCTAAGACAAGCATCTCTCAGCTGGCTAAGCTGGCTACTTCCTTCTCCTCTTCTGTTTGCTAAGCTACTTCTCAAAACCAACTCAAACCTTGCCCCAAAATAAACCAGCCAAACCCCAGACTTGCTGAGGCCATAGGAGAGCAACCCCCACTCCTCCTCCTGTGCTTTCCATCTCTCAGCCTGGCTCTTTGAGCACAGCTCCTGCCATTTTCCTGCTACAGCACACACTGACAAATCCATCTCATTCCAGGCAGACAAACAGCAGCTCTGGAGCAGGTTTCCTTTGAGTGAAGCTCTGCCTCCAGCTGTTCTCTTCAGCTCTCCTTTCTCTCCATTCTTGCCCCAGTTCTCCATCAGTACACAACTTGTTTGTAGCAGTCACTGCAAGTGGCTGAGGGAATGCCAATCTCTACCAACAGCATCTCCCTTCAGGAGCTAAAAGCTCCAGAGCAGCTGAAACCCAAAGACTTCACTCTTATGACTGCTACATGGTTTTGGTTACTCAGCATGTTCTAGGTCAAACAAGTACTTCTCTGCTGTTCAACTTGGCATAGAAGAAACATGCACAAAAGAGAAGGGATTACAACCTCCTGTATCCATCACTGCACTTCACAACAGAGCCAGGCTGCAGCTGCAAGCCCCAGAGCCTCACCTGGGCCAAGGCAGACTTGCTCCCCAGCAGCACCAGTGCTGAGTATAACCTCCTGCATCCCTGCAGGGTGTGAGCCCCAGAGCCTCACCTGGCGCAGCTGGGCCAGGTCAGATTTGTTCCCCAGCAGCACCAGGGCTGAGTATAACCTCCTGCATCCCTGCACCTTGCAGGGTGTGAGCCCCAGAGCCTCACCTGGCGCAGCTGGGCCAGGTCAGATTTGTTCCCCAGCAGCACCAGGGCTGAGTATAACCTCCTGCATCCCTGCACCTTGCAGGGTGTGAGCCCCAGAGCCTCACCTGGCGCAGCTGGGCCAGGTCAGATTTGTTCCCCAGCAGCACCAGGGCTGAGTATAACCTCCTGCATCCCTGCACCTTGCAGGGTGTGAGCCCCAGAGCCTCACCTGGCGCAGCTGGGCCAGGTCAGACTTGTTCCCCACCAGCACCAGGGGCGTGTCGCCGGTGTGCCGCACGCGGTAGATGAGCTGCTTGAAGTCCTGTACCTCCTGGAAGCTGCGCCGGTCTGTGATGGAATAACAGAGGATAAAGCCCTCGCCAGCCCTCATGTACTGGTCTCTCATAGCCGTAAACTCTGCCTAGAAACAGACAACCACACTTCAGTGGCACAGATACAAGCACCTGCTCCCTGGGGAAGAAGGGGAAAGGGGGGGGGGTGGTGTTCTGCAGAAAGAGCTGCATAGCTCAACAAACGAGCTGCTCATCTCTCTTCTCGAGAGAGGACAAGAGATCACTTCTGCTGGGCACTAGCAGCAAGTTTCCCTCCTGATGGGAAGGATTCCCACGTGTCATTTATCAGCCAATACACAGCACTTGTTGCTTGGGAATAGCAAGGTGCAAGGGAGAAAGCTGGGCAGGGCTGCAGAGCTCCCTACATACACAGTTTGATGCTGTAAGCTATAAGCAACATGACAGGAGAACAGAGCTCAAAACACAATTTGGAAGAATAGGCAGGCACACTTCTAGAGGGTTTCTGTCTCCACAGCTGACCATTAGAGACTCCTGACCAGCATCCCATGCTCCTGCTGCTGCCATACCTGTCCTGCTGTGTCCAGGATGTCCAAGTTGGCAGGCTCATCATCGATGCGGATCCGGATCTTGTAAGCATCCTCTGTGGATTTCATGGCACATGGGAATGAACAAGATTGGAACCCAACTGCTGGACTCATGAGTCATCAGTTCACAAAGAGACTGTTACACTACATCATCTCCTACAAAAGCACTTTGGGCTTCTTGGTGCAAAGCACAGAGGAAAAGCATGACATTTGTCCCCAAGCCTGTGATTCTGGAGAGCTGCCACTTCCTTAACATACTCTGTCCCTCCAGCTCAGCACTCCTACACTACAAGAAGCTGGCTGCTTTCCCCACTTTTCCTCTGGCAGTGTAACTGTTGGCTAAGCTTTCTCTCCTCAGAAATGCTGCAGAAGTCATGCAGCAACAACCTAACTTTTAAGACCTTCCAACCCATCCAATTCCTGAAGCACAGAGCACAATGTCCACGTCTAAATCACAGCAGGGAGCTCATGTGCAGCACAGGCTAGATGGTTTGAGTATCAGCAGGTTGCCAACACACAAACAGAGATAACGTGGCCTGGATATGTGTGAGAGGAAAACCATTCAGGAGATGTATCCCAGTCCTCCCAGCAGCCTCACAACTCTCAATATCTTTAAATGAGTCCTCTATTTCGAGCTGAATTGATAGCTTTCTCTAAACTAAGTACTTGGAAGCAAAGGACTCCACAACAGAGAGGCAGCAAACAGCAAGGAGAAACAAGAGATTTTTTTCTTACCAATTGTGGGATCGTGATCCTCTGGGAAGCGGTGACTGATGAACTGCATGGTCATGGCTGGAAAGAAGAACCAGAGACACCATCGCACACCTCCCCGGCACATTTGCCCCTCCAGCCACCACTGCTCTAGCAGCTAAAGCACAAAACCATCCTCGGTGCAAGGCTGCAAAGCAGCAGGACTGCCCAGGCAGCTTCAGCAGCTCAACCCTGCACAACAAGGCCAAGAGGAGGCAGACACGGCACTGCAAGCCCCGGGACGTCCCGGGGGCAGGGAGCCGACAGGGCCCGCAACCGGAATGGTTGGGGTGAGGAACAAATCGGCTGCGCAGCGCCTCGCCAGGGACAGGGGCTCCTCAGGGCCGCGGGCTCGGCGGGACAGGGGCTCCTCAGGGCCGCGGGCTCGGCGGGACAGGGGCTCCTCAGGGCCGCGGGCTCCGCGGGACAGGGGCTCCTCAGGGCCGCCCCCACTCTCCCCGGAGGACCCGCACGTACGCACCGCTCTTGCCGACGCCGCCGGCGCCCAGCATCACCAGCTTATACTCGCGGGACTGCCCTGGAGCACTGCCACCGCCGCCCGGGCGCGCTCCGGTATCCATCTCCTCAGCGCCAAAAGGCAGGAAAGAGCGCGAAGCTCGCAGCAGCTCCCCGGCTCGGCCTTGCCCTGCCGCTGCCTTGGCGCCACGATCCCTCCGCGCCGCTGGGAGACACCAAAATGGCGGCGGCGGCGCCTCCACCGCCAGCGAGCGCCGAGCCACGCCCCCACCCCGCAGCGCACGCGCACCACCAGCACCGCCCCCGGGCACGCGCACCGAGCACCGCGTCCCGGCAAAGCACTTGGCTGCATGGAAGTCAAGCCTCGGCCACAAAAAAACCCCAAAGCGGCAAGAAGCAGAATATTTCTCCCTTTATTTATAATGAAAGTCTGGTTCTCCTTATTTACAACAGAGAGGAGAGAGAATGTCTGTCCGAGCGAGCCAGGGAGGCCGCTCCCCGCGCATCAAAGCCTTCCCTCGCTCCCAGAGCTTCGCCACAGTCCCCAAGTGTCACCTCTGTCCCAGAGCTCTCCTGCAGCAGCCCGAAGCCACTGTCACCTCTGGGTACAAGAGCAGTCCGAGGCCACTGTCACCTCTTGGTACAAGAGCAGTCCGAGGCCACTGTCACCTCTCTGTCCCAGAGCTCCTTCTGCAGCCCGAGGTCATGGTCACCTCTGGGTACCAGAGCAGCCTGAGGCCACTGTCACCTCTCTGTCCCAGAGCTCCTTCTGCAGCAGCCCAAGGCCACTGTCACCTCTGGNTCTCTGTCCCAGAGCTCCTTCTGCAGCAGCCCGAGGCCACTATCACCTCTGGGTCCCAGAGGTCCTTCTGCAGCAGCCCAAGGCCAACAGAGCCTCCCTGCACTTTGTGTCCACAAAGCAAGCAACAACCTCCTCCCCCAGGCTCCAGCTGCTGCCTCCTCTGGGTCAAAGCACTGGGAGACAGAAGGGATGGAATCATGGAAGTGAAGGAGGTAAGAGATGGGAATGAAGCTCCAAGGACTCAGGAGTTGTGCCCCAAGGAGCCCAGGTGAAGCTGCAGTGCTCCAGCCCTCAGGCTCAGGCCCAAAGCATCCCCTGCCCTGCCAGCTGCCTACAGCCAGAGTCCTGGGCTGAGCAAAACCACTTCTTAAAGGAAAGAAGCTGAGTTGCAAGAGATGCTTAAAGGAAAACAACAAATCCAGAGCTTTAGGAAACAGGATCCTCAAGTTTTTCACAACTCCTGTATATTCCTTTTCTCTCTTTCAAGTCCAAAGCCTGAAGCTGAGGTGCCCAGGAGCCCAAGAGGACTGCAAGCAGAGCACTCAAACACACAGAGCAGGTGCAGGATGAGCTCAGGGTGACTGAGTCCTTCAGTTGTTCTGGAGAGCTGGGCCAGGCTCTCCTCCTTTCTCTCAGCAGTCCTTCCCCCTCTGCTTAAGGGATCAGCCCTCCCAAAAACACTAGTTCCTTTTCCAATTGACAAATTCACTGCAGAGATCAGGATTTGCAAAAACCATGGAGCCCTTCCAAAGTGGGGGGGGAAAAAACAACCAACAACCCCAAACCTTGAGCTTCTGCAAATGGAAAACCAAGGTGGAGCTGCCAAGTCCATTGTGTACTCTACATGCATTATTGCTAGAGGGGGGAAGAAAAGAGGAAGGACAAGGCTGGTGCAGTTCTCAGGGTGCCATCCAGAAAGGCATCTGTTGCTTAGCTCGCTGTTGGGAGGAAGGATATTGGTATCCCAAGCTCCAGCCCTGTGAAAAAGTACTTGCATTTTTGTGGGCACCATGCTCCTCCTCTTCATCTGATGAATCTCCAGCATAAGCCACCAGGCCAAAGCCTTTCTCTGCACTCTTCAGCTTCTTGGCTTGATGATCTAGGAGGGGAAAACAAAACAAACCTCCCCAGCCCCCAAGAAAGAGAAATCAAAAATAAAAGAGATCAAGTGCCCCAAAAATGAGTTAATAATATAAAAAAAAACACACAACAACAAACAAACAAAAAAACCAAAAAACATTAATGGTCAGTAGTGAGTTGGACACCAGTTTGAGGTCCCAAGGCCAATGGTCACCCAAGGTCGAAGGCCACAGGGGAAGAGCAGCAGCACAGCACATGTGATCCATCAGAACCATGGAAGAGAACAGAGAAAAGAAAGAAAGAAACACACAGAAAAAGGTGAAGTTAGCAAACAGCTCTGAGCGGGGGCAACTTGTCAAGAAAAGTAGAAATTCTGTTCAAAGGAAAGCTAACAGCAGAGCAACCTCGGGGAGCAATGACTGCAGAGAAACTAAGGTTAAAGGCAGCTAAGGGGAGCTGGGCCTGCAAGAGCTCATCCCAGGCGGTCCCAAGCTCCAAAGAGGACAGGAGGAAACCTGACAGCACTTGTGCTGCTTGCACACACTCACAGAGCTGCACGCACGCAGCCCCGCGGACGCACACGCAACCGCAGGCAGGCAGCCCCGCGGACGCACACGCAACCGCAGGCAGGCAGCCCCGCGGACGCACACGCAACCGCACGCATGCAGCCCCGCGGATGCACACGCAACCGCACGCACGCAGGCAGCCCCGCGGAGACACAACCGCACGCAGGCAGCCCCGCGGACGCACACGCAACCGCACGCAGGCAGGCAGCCC
>VWZO01010545.1:31204-67944 GCA_013396975.1 Bucco capensis | reverse complement strand
GACCTCACGCACGCAGGCAGCCCCGCAGACGCACACGCAACCGCACGCAGGCAGCCCCGCGGACGCGACCGCACGCACAGCTGATGTCTCTGCACATGCAGCCCCGCACGCACACAAAGCTGATGTCTCCCCGCACGCAACCGCGCGTGTGCGCACGCACACAGCTGATGTCTCCACATGCAACCCCGCACGCACACGCAACCCCGCACGCACACGCAACCCCGCACGCACACGCAACCCCGCACGCACACGCAACCCCGCACGCACACACCTGATGTCTCCACACAGGACTGCGCGCGCACACGCACACCTGACGTCCCTGCACACGCACACGCACACCTGACGTCCCTGCACACGCACACACAGCCCTGGCCCCATCCCCGCTCCCTGTGCCAGTGCTTAGTGCCTCTAGAGACACCTGTGAGCATCAGTCTCTGCCTCACTACCTCTCTTTAGTCCTTAAGGACACTGTCCTCCTTCACCCAGACACTTCCAAGTCCTAAGGGAGCATCCTGTGTGTACAATCCCAGCAGACAATTGGTTTCAGAGCAGTGCAGGATCTGCTGCTTCTCCCTTTAGAACTGAGCAGCAGCCAGAACAGGAACACATCACCAAGTCAAAGGCTTCATCTGGGAAAGGAAACTTGCCTTGCAAGTGTGGCTAGTCACTGGACTCACCATGGTTGCCTGGCAGAGCCCCTGAGCCATTCCTTTCTTCAGCTTCGGATTTCATCCCAGGGATGGGGAATGCTGGTGGAGGCATCAGCTGCCTGTGGCCAAGAGAGTAAACACTGCCCTCAAACACAGCTCAGAGCACAGCAAACCACCCCCAACTCAGCCCTAAGCCTCAGCAGGGCAGCTTGCAAGTGCCTGAGCATCTTAGGAGCCCAAGCAGACCTCCCAGGGGCCTCCCAGTCCCTTCAGGGGGGAGAGCAGCTACAGGGCAAAGGGTTTCAAACTGAAAGAGGGAGGAGTTAGATATTATGAAGCAATTCTCATCCTGGGAGGGTGGTGAGACACTGGAGCAGGTTGCCCTGAGGAGTTAAGGACACTCCATCCCTGGAAGTGCTCAAGGCCAGCTCGGATTGGGCTTGGAGCAAGCTCCTCTAGTGCAAGGTGTGAGTGGAACTAGGTGATCTCTAAGGTCAAACAGTCTGGGATCAGCAGCTCTCCAGCAGAAGCCTCTCTGGCAGCCCTTACCTGTCCCTCTCTCTCTCCTTTCCTGAGGAACTTGCTGGCTTGGCCACGGCTCCATCTCCTTCCCTCTGACTGGAGAAGCCTGTACCTAAATTAGTCATATGAATGGGTCCATGCTATGAGCAGAAAAACACATGCCATTAGCAAACCTACAGCTACAACACCAGCTCCAGCTCCTCACTGCCAATGCCACACTGCACTGCTCAACAACAGGGGCTGCCTCCTAAAAGCACTGAGGGCAAGGGGCTAGGAGACACCTCAGCACCTACAGCTCAGGAGAGTGCACACATCAACTTAGGAGCTCCTGAGGCAGCTAGTTCTGAATGCTGGATAGACCTCAGCCAGAGGAAACTCTGCTCAAGACACTAAGAGGAGGTCTAAGGCCCAAGCAGTTCCTTTCTCTGTTCCAGAGCTCCTGTGCCTGGCAGCAGAGCTGCCTCAGCACTGAAGCATCTGCACAAAATCCCTTTGCTCCCATGCAAGGCTGGAGAACTCAAGAGTTAGTTATTCTGAGGAAAATCAGCTTTCCTATTTGCTATCTAACAAGAAAAGGAGAAAAACAATCCAATCTCCTCCAACTGCAACTCCTCTCAAGGGAAATGGGAATACCTACAAGTTACTCCCACATTTCCCTCTCAGAAGCCCAAACCCCCCCCCCACACACAAAAAAAGACTCACAGAAAGCCCAACCAAACCCCCAGATTAACCTCATTTCCTCTGCTGGACCTGAAAGCATTGCCAGAGAGCCAGCTGAGCCCCAGCTAGGAGCAGTGGCATCACTCTTGCCAAGGGAACTGGGCTAAGGACACTCTCTCTCTCTCCAGCCAGGCTGCACTGGGAAGGAAGGAGAAAGGCTGAGTTATTGCACCTGGTATCCCAGCAGTCCTGCTTCCCTCTCCTCGGGCAGCTCCTCAGTGAAACGTCTCTTGTGCCCCTGGGGAGCAGCAGGCACCTGGGGCTGCCCAGCACTGGGCAGGCTGCTCTTCACTGGGGCAGCAGGCAGGAAAGGAGCACTCAGGGGGCTCTGGCAGGCAACAAAGGGAAAAGAACACACAAGAAAATGGGATTATGTGCATCTCCAAGCATGAATGTCATGCAGAGTTTCCCCACAGAACAAATGCAGTGCTTCCAGAGGCTCAAAGCAAAGCCTCTCTGCAACCCAAAACTGCTCCTGCCTCATCATAGCCTAGGGAAAGGCTTCTGAGCAACAAGAGGAAGGAGCAAACAGCAACACAAAACTCTTCTTGCTGCCTCACAGTCTGGGGAAAAGCTGCTGAGCAGCAAGAGAAAGGAGCAAAGAGCAACAGAAAACTGCTCCTGCCTCATCACAGCCTGGGGAAAGGCTTCTGAGCAGCAAGAGAAAGGAGCAAAGAGCCTTTAGCTGGTACCAGGTGGCTCTCAGGTGCTACAGCAACCTCTGAGCTGCTTCCACACAGCAATCATCATCAGAAAGCAGGAACTAAGGAGCAATTGTCCCTCTGGAAGGCCCAGGCTGGGTCAGTACCTGGCCAGTGCTGGCTGGAGGCTGCACCTGAGGGATGGGATACTGGGTGGGCACAGGTGGAACTGCTGTGGGAAGTGCTGGGAGGACTCCAGGAGCCAAGGGCACAGCAGCTGGGCCTATGCCTGGAACTCCATAGGGTGGCTGGACTGGTTGCTGAGGAGGGGGAACCACAGGATAACCAGCCTGGTAGCCATTGGAAGGGTAATAGGATGGCTGGGAAGGGACCCCACTGAGAGCAGCAGGCTGGCTGAAGCCTAGGGAGAGAAGGAAAGAGGGAAAAAGGTCATCTTCAGTTCAGACAGTCCCCAAAACACCCCACTGCATTGCCAAATGGCAAAGAAGCTGGACTCCTTTCCAGCTTCAAGACTTCCAGAGGCAAAGCCAAGTGCACCAAGTTGTGCAGAATGCACCTGCCAAGCCTTCCCTGCTCAGCTTTACCTGCTAAGGGCACTGCAGTGGTGATCTGATTCACAAATCTGGAGTACTCAGCATGAACCTGCAAAGAGTTTCCAGAGATCAGGCATTCAAAAGGCATTTCCCCCTCCAGCTGGAAGGGGACTGGGATTCCAGAACAGAGAAACAGCAACAAACCCAACCCAAAACTGCTCCAGGGACAGCCTGGAGCAAAACACAGGCTCCTCTCTCCCAGCAAAGAGAGTGGCAAACTCCTCCCTGCAGTGCACACAGAACAATCTAGAAGCTTCCCAGCTATTCCTCAGGAGAAACTTTGCAGCCCATCCTCAAGTGCCAAGACTAAGAGAACAACTGTGCCCCAGGAGCTGGCTCTGCCTGCAGGCCCAGCTGGGAAAGGAGAGAGGGGAGAGAGCTTTGCTAACATCCTCTGGGCACAACAAGCCCTTTCCCAAGTTATCCTGGCTCTGGATAACAGGAAAAGCGAAAGCAAGATGTTTGCAGGCAGCCAGACAAACAATCCCCTGCTCCCCAGCTCTGCTCAGGAAGCATTTGGCACCTTTTCCCACCCCAAATTCCACTCCCTCCTGAGAAAGGTTTATTCCCCCAGGACTTCTTTAGCAAGCAAAGCCAGCACTAGCCCAGCAGGCTCTGCAAACTCAGCTTTGGGAAGGAAGAGCTACTCACAGTTTGCAAGAGATTCTCACACAGCTTTTTAGCAGCTGCCAACCCTTCAGGCTTGGGGTGACTGGAAACAGAGAGACAACAAAAAGCACTTCCTGAGCATAACTGGGAGCTCCTGTGTGCTTTCAGCAGCCTGTCTGCTGTCCCATTTTGGGGCTGGGAAGAGCTCAGGCACCTCCCATGCACTCCTGCAGCTTTACAAGGGAGGAGTTATTCATTTCCTACAGTCAAATTCAGCTTAGGCTAAATGCTGCAATGAAGGAGCAGAGGACACTGATGCCCTGAGCCCTCCCCTGGCTTCCTCTTCTTCCCTTCAAGCTCAGCATCACCCCCCAAGCCCAAGAGGCACCCAGCTGTCCTCTGTTCCCAACCAGAGCACTACCTCAGGGCTAAGTCTCCTCTTACCCCAACCCCTCTAAGGTTGATCTCTTCATCCCTTCTCTCCTAAAAACCCAAGGCAGGCTCAGAACTCATTGCATTTGCATCAAGAGAAGAGGAAGCTGCATCCCTAAGTGCTCAGGGGGCTTGGATTTCCCCTCTCCTACCTGATGTAGATGTACATGGGCTCAAAAGCTTCTCTGCCTGAGGCTGGCTCGATGCAGCCTGAGCCTTTGCCACGCAGGAAGACCTTGGCTCCTGTTTCAATCTGAATGTGCTGCAGGTAGGAGCAGCCAGGCCCTTCCACCTTCTCCTTCACATTAAAGGTAGGGACAGCATGTTCCAGGCCAACAAACAACTTATCCTGAACATAGTGCATCTGCAAAGGGAAGAGCAGCAGGTTAGGATTGGCAAAACTTCCTTCTCTGGAGGCCAAGGCAGAGCAGGGAAGTGTTGGAGGGTGCAGTCAGCCTCTTGCTGCTCTGGAAGCAGAAGCTGCTCTCTCCATCTCTTTGCTTTTAGGAGGCTCCTGGCACCTGAGTCTCACTCTTTAGACTCAGTCTGAGCAGTCCCTCCTCCAGGGTTTCTCTGGATGCTCTAGGCATGACCTCAGGCCTTGGTTTCAAAGTGCCAAGAGCTCAGCACTCACCCCTGACTGGAATGCAGGCTTCTGGCCTGCTGCTGGGCTCAGCTGGGGCACAGGGGCTGGCTGGTGGTACACAGTCACTGTGGCTCCATTGAAGGTGGGAGTGGAGCCTGTGGCAGCTTTCACCACTCCATTGGTGATGATCTCCTTGATTCTGTTCACAGCTCCTGGGGGACAACAACAGCAAAAACCTCAGGGATACTGCAGCCCCTGCCAAGGGCTCAGCTTCCCCAGAGCAGCACGATTCTCTTCTCTTTGCCATGTTGGGGGACAGCAGAAAGCTTGCACCTGCTGGCAGGGCCAAAGGATGGCAAGAGGTAGCAGGCTTTCCTCTCCCTGCCAGCTAAAGGATGCAGAGCTCCATGAACCCTGGGCAGGAGAAGTGCTTTCAGTGGCTGTGGAAATCAAGGCACAGCTTCCAGAGACAACTGAGGGCAAATCCAGCAACTGAGAGAGGCAACAAATCAATAGCTGAATAGTTAAGAGTTCTCCTTTCTTCCCCAGCAGGCACAGGCAAAAGAGAAGTTCTTTCTTTCTTCTCCAGTAGATATCTCACAAAGAAGATTGCTGGATGTCTACTAAAGGGAAGGTTTCCTTGCTCCACACCTCCTGGAACAGGATCTCAGCATGCTATCCTAGCCCTGAACAAACTCAAGGGAGAGCTGGACCTGCCTGGGATCCCTGCTCCTTCCTCCCAGCTTGCATCCTTTCATGGCTAATGCAATCCTGAGCAGGTAGCTTAACCCCAACCTTGGCCTTGGGCCTGGTTCCCAACTGCTGAGTCTGCTGGAGGTGCAGGGGGGGTTGGCTTGGTCTACATTTCATTCTGGGATTATTTTCCTTACAGCAGCTTTAGTTTTCCAAGCCATCAGTCTCTCTGTCTTATTCCTTTCCCCTTCCCAGGGAGATATCTACAGCACAAAGCCCCTGCAGACAGCAGAATGCTCTGCACACTTACTGTCCACCAGCTCCCGGGTCTGGCCCTGCACATGGAGATACAGAGGTCTGTCCCTGGAAAAGAAATGCCAGAGAGGCCATAAGAGTCACAGAGAACATGCCCTGAGAGCTAGCAAGATGCACAAGTTCTTTACATGACAACTTGAATGAAAGTTATCCCATGAGAACGTGGATTTGCTTGCTCCCAGGAAGGTTAACTAACCCTAGGCACCAAGCCTGGGGAAGATAACTTTCATTCCAGAGAGCTAATCCCATGAGAACTTGGATCTGCTTGCTCCCAGGAAGGTTAACTAACCCCAAGCACCAAGCCTGGGGAAGATATCTTTTATTCCAGAGAGATTATCCCATGAGAACCTGGATTAGCTTGCTCCCAGGAAGGTTAACTAACCCCCAGCACCAAGCCTGGGGAAGATATCTTTTATTCCAGAGAGATTATCCCATGAGAACCTGGATTAGCTTGCTCCCAGGAAGGTTAACTAACCCCCAGCACCAAGCCTGGGGAAGATATCTTTTATTCCAGAGAGATTATCCCATGAGAACCTGGATTAGCTTGCTCCCAGGAAGGTTAACTAACCCCCAGCACCAAGCCTGGGGAAGATGAGCTCTCTGAAATCCAAGTTATCCCATGAGAACCTGGATTAGCTTGCTCCCAGGAAGGTTAACTAACCCTAGGCACCAAGCCTGGGGAAGATGAGCTCTCTGAAATCCAAGTTATCCCATGAGAACCTGGATTAGCTTGCTCCCAGGAAGGTTAACTAACCCCAAGCACCAAGCCTGGGGAAGATTAGCTCTCTGGAATTAAAGTTATCCTATGAGAACCTGGATTAGCTTGCTCCCAGGAAGGTTAACCAACCCCAAGCACCAAGCCTGGGGAAGATGAGCTCTCTGGAATTAGCAAGGTGATGATTCCTGACTCATGAAAAACACCACAAAGAAAACTCTACCCTTTCACCACCTAAGGAGGGGAGGAAAGTAAATAAATAAATAAACAAGAGAGAGCAATACCAACCCTGGTCCCACTTTGGCTTTCTCTTCTGCAGTCATGAACCTCCCTCGAGTGGACACAGCTGCTCCGCTCAGGCGACTGATCTGCACACACAAGGGACAAGCTCAGCTCCAAGAGACACAGCACACAGCAAGCAGGGAGTGTCTGAGGCCAGGCCAAGAGCAGGATTCTTTATCAGAGAGCTAGGAGGATGAGGGATGCCAGGCCCCAGCTCCTGCCCTCACCTCATCCTGAGTCTGGCCTCTGGTGAGCAGGTTTCTGCAGGTGAGGGGCACATCATTGATCTCCACCTCTGCCACCACCAGGTCATCTTTGCTTTTACTTGCAGCTGGACCTTTTCCCAGAGCCTGCAGCTTCAACGAGAACCATTGCAACAGCTCAGTGATTGGAAAGCAGACACACAGCAGGTCACCAACTTCCCCCCCTAAGACCCTGCAAGTATCCTTTTCCTTCTCCTCTGTGGAACCCAAAAGCTTTCTGACTATTAGCAGAAAGCACATGATGTCTACTCCTCCATGATCTACCTCTTCACAAGTTCCATCCTAAAGAAAAGCATTAGTTTTATCTTCAGCACATCTTCAATCTATTAATTGCTGTTTCTGTTCTATGCAACTAGAGCTTATGGCAAAAACATAGATGGAAGCAAGAGACAGGACAGCCTCTGCCGGTTTGCAGGGGTCTCAAAGTGCCAGTCAGCAGCCAGACTTGACTTCCACCTGCTCCTCAACAACTTGGAGCTGTAGCCACAGGTTTTTCCGTGCTAAAAATGTCACCTGCTCAGGTGGATGCTAACTCTTGAGCAGCAGACACCATCATGCAACAAACAACATGCAAAACCACCTAGGGCTGCAGCCAGCCATGCTCCACGAAAGAATTAGGAACTGGCCACAAGGTTCCCACTGAGGACTTGGTTAAGCAGGAAAAGCACTCCTTTGGTCTCCTGTTTTGAGCTGGTTTATACAGCAGCTGTGCCACTCAGAAAATCAGGCAGAAGGAAAGTTTCTCATCCTGCTACAGATCTCTGGCTAAGCCTCAAGGGAGAGGCCTCACACCTCCACCTCTGGGGTTTGTTACTCTGCTAGAAAAAGGATTGAAAAGCTTTGCCGAGGTGTCCTGCCTTATGAAGCATTCCCGCACCACTTCCCGCACCACTTCCCGTCTCCTCCAGAGCTGTTCCCCCAGGTGCAAGCCGAACACAGCCGGGACACTGTTCCTCGCCCACCCCGCCGGGCCTGGCGCTGCCCACCTTGTCCGCCGCGCTGGCTGCGGGCTTCAGCTTCCCTTTGGCCATCAACATCGCGTTGATTTTCGCTGCCACGGCCGCGGCCGCGTCCAGCGCTCCCGAGGGGGCCGCGGAGCTCTCGGAGCCTGCCACGGCAGAGCCTCCATCGCCGCCACCGGGAAAGGGGCGTCCGGGCAGCGGCGCCGTGCCCGGGAGAAGGAAGGCGGGGGCCGGGCCGGGTTGGTCCCACTTACTGCGGCGCCTGGAGAAGAGACAGGCCTCAGGCTCAGGCCCAGCCCGCTAGCCCCGCGGGAGCGCCGGGACCGGCGGCACACGGCACCCCAAGGCCCACCCGCATAGGCCCCCAGGGCCCAGGCGCGCCCACGGCCCAGCCTCACCCGCCCGCGGCCCCCGCGTCGCGCTGCCCTCCGCCACCCGCTGACATGGCTCCGGCCCCGCTCCGGCTCCACCGCCTCCGCGCCAGCCGCGGCGTCATTTCCGCCCTGCACACCGCCTCCGCACGCCCCTTCCGCCCGTTGCCTCAGAGACGGCGCGGCCCGAGGCGGGACCGCGATCGCACTCTGAACGGGGCGGGGAAGGAGGGCCGGGCCGCTCTGCTCGCGGAAAGATGCCCACGAGCTGCGCAGCACCGCGGCGGAGCGGACTAGGGCCGGGAGCGCGCACAACCGCGGCGCTGCCAGCAATGACGTCAAAGAAGGCGGTGACGGCGCAGCGCGCGCGCGCGCTCGGGGCCGTGCAGGGAGCTCAGCCACGCGCACTGCTGCTCTGAGCGCGCTCCCTGTCTGTGCCGTGCTCGCGCTTCCATCTTGAGGCGGCAGTGGCCATCAGGAAGCTGCGTGCTGAACTCTGCTCTAGGTGTTCCGAGCAAGCGCCTGGCGAGTGTGGAGAGAAGGAGGGGTTGCCCAAGGCTTCACTTCCAAAGATAGGGGAGCCAGGAGCACCTCCTGGTGCACCTGGAGGCCATTTCGGGCACGGGATGTCTGACTGGATCACACAGGGACTCATTGCTGCGCAGCTCCTCGCGGAGCTTTACTACGCCACCGAGCGCAGCTTTGCGTGCCGACTCGCCTAAGTTGAGCTGAGGGCTGTCGCGCCATATCCCTCCGCCATTTGCACACTGGGCGCGTGCTGAGGGGAAGGCGGGAGGTCCTGAGGGGAAGGCGGGAGGTCCTGAGCGCGGCCTTCGCCTCCGCCTCGCCTCTCCTCTCCTCGCCCTCTCCTCGCCTCCTGCGGCGTTTTGGTCACTCCAATCCCTGCTTTTCTTACTTTCCCTTGGAGTTTGTAGGTGCTGTATAGAGCTTGAGGGAGGCAGGTTGTCTTTTCTAGAGGCTGGGAAGGGGCTCTTGTGTGTTGACCTTTCTCTCAGAGGCCAGGTGGGTTTGTGGAGGCTTCCCTGCCTGGGTAGGAAAGGCATTTTCCTTGCTGTTAGTCATTTTCCCAGAGGGTGAGGGAGGTTTTGTTGTGGAGTCATGCTGAGGGTTTAAGGCTTAATGAAAACATGGCTCAACAACACGAAGAGCTGGAGAGAGGTCTCTTTTCTCCAATAGTCATTTAAATTACAGGGGAAAACTCAGTTTTGAGTGGAAGTGATAAATGTGGAGAGCCGTAGAGTCCTTTGGAACTCTGACTTGAGAGCATTGCTTTGCAAGGCTTGTGTTTCATTTAGCTGGGCTCTGAGCACAAAGAGGAGTGCTGGTGATTAATCAGAGTTTGTTTGAACTAAATGTGCAGCAGTTTGTAGGTTCAGCTCCTGGCTTGGCAAGCTAAAGAGCTGCAGTTTGGGCCTTTTGTGCTTGTCAAGGGTGCTCCTGTGTGTGTGCTAATGCCTGTGTTTTGTTAACAGAAGAGCATCTGTGAAATGGCAACTGCTCAGAAGCAGAGGAGTTGTGTGGTAGGATTCTTTTTCTGTCTATTTCAGCACAGTTTAGTATTTGAATCAAAAATCCATTGAGCTGAAAGTGCACCCATGGGCTCTGTAATAATTCTTCACTTGAAAATGACTGGCTAATTAAATCTTTGCAGTGAATATAGAGGCTTAATAGAAAAAAATGGTTGGAGTCTGAACTTTGTGGGCATGCACTTGGTAGAAATCAGCTACGTCAGAGTAACACTGAGTGTTAGGATTATGCTTAACTTTGATGAAAGTCATGCTTTTTCATTCACTTGAAGCACTGAACACTGAGGTTTGTTATCCTGGAGAGAGATTAATTGTTTTCTTTCTCTAACTTCCAGAGTGCAGTTGTCTTTCCTAACAAAATCTCCACTGAACAGCAATCCCTGATGCTAGTGAAGAGGCTCCTGGCAGTAGCAGTATCCTGCATTACATATCTGAGAGGGATTTTTCCTGAGAGTGCCTATGGAACAAGATACATGGATGGTAACAGGCTCTTTCCATCACTCTGCAGAATAGATTATCCTAGGAATGTACTGCTTTGAAGCTCTTTGGCCTTCCTAGTGTAAGGTGACAGCCATTTGCAGTGCCTGTTCTGGGAGCTTCACTAATGTATTCAGCACTGAATCTTGTCTGGTGTCTCCATGTCTCCCTGTCAGGTGTCACCATATCTGTCTGGTGTCTCCATGTCTCCCTGTCAGGTGTCACCATATCTGTCTGGTGTCTCCATGTCCCTGTCAGGTGTCACCATATCTGTCAGGTGTCTCCATGTCTCCCTGTCAGGTGTCACCATATCCCTGTCAGGTGTCACCATGTCCCTGTCAGGTGTCTCCATGTCTCTTAGGTGTCTCCATGTCTCTTAGGTGTCTCCATGTCCCTGTCAGGTGTCTCCATGTCCCTGTCAGGTGTCACCATTGCTACCCCAGCAATTCACACTATGCCTGCACCTCCTGGTAATGCTACTGTTAGTCTGCTTTGGAATTCCTTCACTTTCTTAGTGCTGGAGTTGCATTTTATCCAAAGTGAATAGGCATCTCTATATCCTCTTTTTCTTTCAGATATGTGTGTCAAAATTCTGAGGGAAGACAAGAATTGTCCTGGCTCCACACAGCTAGTGAAATGGTATGTGACACCCAGGGCCTGTGGGGCCTCAGCTCTGCAAGGGAACTGTCTTCTGCCCTGCACACTTGCTGTGGGTGAGCAGTGCTTCCAGTGCCTGGCATTGAAAGGGTTGGCATTTCTTTGTTTAAACAGCAATCCAAAAGACAAGCATTCCATTGGTAGGGAATTCTTTTATTTAGTGAGAGTGAAAGCAGATGGAAATGAGCAGCAGCTAGACAATGCTGTTTGATCTCTTGCAGGATGTTAGGATGCTATGATGCCTTGCAGAAGAAATATGTAAGTCTGCCAGTGTCCTTGAGCTATTCTGAACTGATTGATTGATGGAAGCCCATCAGCTGCCCCTCTAGTCACAGGATATGGAATGGGAAAGCAGTTAAGGGATGCAGAGACACTGCAGGGTAATCCTCTTTGTAAAGAGAAACACTGAAAGTTAGAGATCCATAGGAATTTCCTTCTGCCAGTTGAGTAATTCTGTTCTTAAAAGAGCTAAGGAGGGAAGCATCTGAAGAGGTTTCTCTTCCAGCAGGCCTTAGTTGTCTATCTTGAAGGTCCCTCCCAACCCTCACCATTCTGTGATCTTAGTTTCCAGAGCTTGCTAAGCAGAACTGGGCTGTGGAACACATGTAATGTTCTTTTTCTTTCTCTTTTCCAACAGCTGAGAATGATTATCCTGGCAGTAAGTATCTCTGCAGAGCAAGGGGCACCTAGAGGTTTGTACACTTCTGACACTGTCTCCTCTCTCTACTTCACACACACAGGTCTATACCCACCCAGAAGATCCTGAGGTAGGTGTCACCATGGCTCTGTCAGGTGTCACCATGGCTCTGTCAAGTGTCTCCATGTCTCTTGGGTGTCTCCATGTCCCTGTCAGGTGTCACTAATTCTCTTAGGTGTCTCCATGTCCCTGTCAGGTGTCTCCATGGCTCTGTCAGGTGTCTCCATGGCTCTGTCAGGTGTCTCCATGGCTCTGTCAAGTGTCTCCATGTCTCTTGGGTGTCTCCATGTCCCTGTCAGGTGTCACTAATTCTCTTAGGTGTCTCTATGTCCCTCTTAGGTGTCTCTATGTCCCTCTTAGGTGTCTCCATGGCTCTGTCAGGTGTCTCCATGTCTCTTAGGTGTGAAACCTTTTCCTAGGGATTAACATCTGAGTGACTATTTCCTTCTGCAAAGCTGCAGCTGCTGTCCTCATGGTTCCTCTTGCAGACTGCTGCAGGAGGTGCTTTTCCTTTGCTGCTCCTTAGCTCTGTTCCTCCTGCCAGCAATGCCAGCGTTAGGAAGCTGTGTTCAGTGCCAGGGGATCAGACAGGAGCTGGGCTAGCATTCCCTTTCAGTGCAGAGCTCCCAAGGGCCTAGGCAGCAGCACTGGGGCTTGTGGAGAGCTGGCAGGTGAAGACTTGCTGGCTTTGTTTGCAGACAATCACAGAGTGTTACCACTTCAAGTTCAAGTACACCCACAAGGGACCCCTCCTGGATTTCAGCAGGTACAGTCCCTGACTTCATTCCCAGCCCATTTCCCTACAGCTGAAGGGAAAAAGCTTTGGGGTTTCCTTTGTTGATTCTGGCCCTTGAGGCTCTTAGCTTGGACTCGTGCTGTGTCCCTTTCAGTGACAACAGGAGCTTTGATGCCACAATCTCCTGTGCAGACACCAAGAAGGCAAGCATCCTCCTGATCCGTAAGATCTATGTGCTGATGCAGAACCTGAGCCCCTTGCCAAGTGATGTTTGCCTCACTATGAAGCTCTTCTATTATGATGAAGGTAGTGGATTTAGCTCTGGGAATGCTCACTGATGTCCTCTGGCATGTGTCTGTGCTTCAGAGGATTCCTACAATCCAAGGGGTTGGGTTTGCCCTTGCTGGAGGAACAGAGTTCTTGTCACTGACTTCCCTGGGATAAGGATCCCACTCTGGTTTCAAAGCAAACTGAGCTTTCTCCTGTGTGTTAGGATGTTTGCCAGGCTACTTCTAGTCTGGCTAACTCTTCAGATGTCTGTCTGTGCTTTCAGAATGTATTTATTGCTTTATAACAAAGAATTAGAGCTTCTGTCTCTTCTCTTTGCGTGTCTAGACTCTTCTGTCTCTTCTCTTTGCGTGTCTAAACTCTTTCAAATGCTTGAACTGAGTTTTGCTTGGGCTGTAGAGGAAAGAACTTCATTCAGTACAAGTTGATTATTCCCCTCCCCATGTGCTTTATGCTTGGAGTCACTCTTTGTATTTTAAGGAGAAAAGAGTCATCTTTGAGCAAGAAGGTTTCATTCTGACCCCTGGACTGAATTCTTTTCTGCAGTTACTCCCTCTGATTACCAGCCTCCTGGTTTTAAGGAGGGGGAATGTGAGGGGATGATATTTGAGGGGGAGCCCATGTATCTGAATGTGGGTGAAGTGCCAACACCTTTCCATATGCTGAAAGTGAAAGTTACAACGGAGAAACAACGAATGGAAAACGTGGATAGGAGCATCCTGAAGCATGGAGAGACTCAGGTGCCTTTCCAAGTGCTCAGAGTGGATAGAGATGATGCAGAGGAAGAGAACCAGGAGATGAATGTAAGAGTCTGAGTGTCTTGTGGAGATTGTGGGAGTTTTCTCTGCTTTGGAATCTAGGAAAGGACCATGAATGGTTTTCCTGCACATCTTACAATGTCTTCAAGGCATTGTTTGCTTTAGTCTCACTGCTCCAGCTAGCAATCTGTCACTCTTGAAGCAGTAGTGACCAAATGCACCAGCAGCAGTGCTGCTGCTCCTGTCCCTGTCAGCTGGAGAGCAGCAGCACTGCTGCTGTGGCTGCAGGTGCCATTTGTGCAGCTCCATGCTCAGCTCAGGGCTGGAAGCTCCCTGCAGGTATCCTGTGCCAGTCCCAAGCCTGGCAATGCCTTTGCTCTGGGATCCTCTTGGACAGCAGCATACATTCAGCTAGGGATAGCACAGCTAAAGCTAAACCAAACTCCAGTCTGGGTTGGGATTTTTCCCTGGGGCATTCTGCCTAGGAAAAGCACAAAGCAAAGGTTGCATCCAAGTGCAAATCCTTATCTGTCTGCAGTGAGTGATAAATCTTTCTCTTATCTAGGAAGATCCTATCTCAGATATTAAAGGAGAAGATAGGAATGATGTCAATATTTCAGAAGCTCAAGGTAACATTTCTGTGTATCTTTCAGCTCCCTCTGGCTTTTCCCTCTTTTTCCTGATGTTACTAAGGCAAACTCTCAGTTTCCTGACACAGAGCCTTCCACACAACTGACATTTTCCTCCCATACACTGCTTTGCTCTTGTGGCTGGGAAGCACTTGCTTGGCAAATGCATTTCCTCATCTTTCTCTGCTCACATTCTCACCCTTGCTTCATTTGACCAGCTCAGCTCAAGTTGATGGCTTCTTTATTCTTCACCTCTTTTCCAGAACCAAATTTCACTTGTGAAGAAGTTCCAAAGGCTGAAGGGAAGCAGAACCTGTGCCTTTCTAATCCTCAGGTATGAAAACTACACTCAACTTTGCAGAGAGGTTTTTGTGTAGCTTCTTTGCTGCTTTGAGTGGCTAAAGGTTTCTTTACCCCAATCAGTGCTTTCAGCACTCAAATGTTGTTAGGACTTACAGAAATGGTTAATATGATACAGCAATCAAACCCAAGAGCTAAACCTTAGTGCTCTAAACTCTACTCTAGCCTCTGCATGTGTCACAAGCAACATCTCTTCCCTGATTTCAGGTGGATCACTTGGCAAGTAAAACCTCTGAGCTGATTGTGTCAGAGAGCAGGACAAGAAGTGGGAAGATATTTCAAGCCAGCACTGTCAGTACCATGTTTAGTTCTGTTCTCTCTGCTCTTCCTTAAGCCATTTTCTGTTCCCAACAATAACTAAACCTCCAAGCTTTGATACATTTCATCTTGCCTCACAACAACCCTAGGAATGCTCCAGGCTTGGAGCAGAGTGGCTGGAATGCTGCTGGTGGAAAGGGATTTGGGGTTGTAAGTTGTGGCCAAGAAGCCCAACAGCATCCTGGCTTGGATCAGCAGGCCTAGGGCAGGGATTGTCCTGCTCTGCTAAGCACTGCACTTCAGAGCCTGGCTTCAGTTTTGGGCACCTCACCCCAAGAAGGATATTGAGGTGCTGGAGTGTGCCCAGAGAAGGGCAAGGAAGGTGGGGAAGGGATTTAGAGCACCAGTGTGGTGAGCTCTCCCAGCACAAACACATCCCAGCCCTCCCGAAAATGGTGTTGAGCTGTTCCCTCAGGCTTGGCAGCTCTGGGGACAGCAGGAGCTGCTCTTGGGCAGCTCTGGGGACAGCATCAGCTCTTGGAGGGTGCAGGGTGGACTCTTCCCCTGCTGAGCTGCCTGGTGCCATGGTGCAGGCCACACTTTGTGCCTCTAACAGTGCTCCCTTTCCTTTGGTAGGTGCATCACTTGGAGCTCTCCTCCAGCCAGGATGTGCTGCCAAAGAGGAGGAAGATCAGTGAGCCAAGGGAGCAGTTTTAGAGACCATCTCCCTGCTCTTGGTTTCCACACTACTTCCATGTTGTTGTTTAATGTGGATGTTCTTCTTTAAATACCTTTTAGGGATCTTTTCTTTCTGTCAGGAGTCAAAATGAAGAGTGTTTTAAGGACAGAAAATCTACTGGAAGGCCAGCTGAAGAAATCTCCCTGTGGTCTTTGCAGGAGGTGGTGCCCCATTGGAAGAGGCAGAAGGTACCTGATTTACTGATGAAGCTGAGAGAAGATTTGTAACAGAGGAGGCCTGGGGGGGGTTGGCTCTCTCCTTAGGATGTGCTCTTGTGGCACAAGGATTCACCAGATCCTCTGGGCTGTTTCAAAGCTGAGGAAGTCCTTGTGCAGAAGCTGCCTGCTGGGGCACAGGAGGCCTCAGGTGCTGCCTTCCTCTCCAGAGCAGGTTCAGGAGGGCTCTCAGGTCACTTAGGGCAATAGTACAGCTTTTGCCTTTGCTCCAGGGGCAGTTAGGTGGGACCTGGCTCTGCATTGCTGCCAGACTCAAGGCAGCAGCAAGGTGACAACGCAAGCATTGCTCAGAGCTTTAGTTGTGTATTTGCTGTCTAAACACACCCCTGAGATGTGTGTGTAACTACAAACCAAGTGCTAGCCTGGGGCAGGTGGTTTGAAGAAAGTTGTCTCTGCTTAAAATGCCCAACTGCAGAGCTTGGATGTGGTGCCATTCCTAATTCTGATCAACAATTCCTTTTTCCTGTGCTGTGGGTGGATTGGAATGAAGCTGTTCCTGCTGCTGCTGCTATCTCTGGCTGGGGATGGCTGAACAGTGCTTGAGCTGTTGGACTTTGGGTTTCAGAGTGTTTGTTTACCATTCCTCTATTAAAACAGTGTTAACAGTTAGCTGCTGTGTGGTTTGGGCCCCACTGGGGTGCTGGAGTGTGGCCAGGGAAGGGCAAGGCAGCTGGGCAAGGCTCTAGAGGAGCAGCTGAGGGCACTGGAGAAGAGGAGGCTCAGGGGAGAGCTTCTGGCTCTCTGCAACTCTCTGCAAGGAGCTTGCAGCCAGCTGGGGCTTGGGCTCTTGGGACAAGGGAGAGGAGAAGAGGAAAGAGCCTCAGGTTGTGCCAGGGAAGCTCTAGGTTGGACCTGAGGAAGAATTTGTTCTTGGCAAGGGTTGTCCATGCCTGGCCCAGGCAGTGGTGCAGTGCCCATCCCGGGAGGGCTTGCAAAGCCCTGTTGCTGCGGAGCTGAGGCCGTGGCTCGCTGCTGAGCTGGCAGTGCTGGGGATCCTTTGGTGTCGAGGAGCTCGGAGGTGTTTTCCCACCGTAGCGATGCTGTGATTGCTGCTCCCGCGGCTGCGCGCTCTGCTTCCCGGGGGCCCCAAGGCAGCTGCAGCGGGTTCGGGGCCGCGGAATGCCCCTTTCTCTCCCGTTCACCAGCGCGGCCTCGGCCACGTCCGGCTCTTCGGGAGCGCGCCCGGATACTCCTGCCAACGAGACCGCGCCTGGCAGCGACACGTGAACGCGCAGGGGAGGGGCGGGAGCGGCGCCGGGACCCGCCTCCTGCCGGCACGGCCGCGCTGATTGGCTGCTCCCGGCCACGCGCGCTCCCATTGGCCGGCGTCGTGGCCCGGGCCCGGTTACCGGAGCCTGGGAAGTGTCCGGGCCGCTCCCGCCCGGCGCCGGCAGGAAGCTTTTCCTCTTTGCGGCCCCGAAGTTTGCTCGCAGGAGAAGGCGTGAGGCAGGTAGGACTCAGTTCGCGTGCCGGGTTGTGTTCCCTCCGCTCCTTTGGCAGGGAGGAAGCTGTGGGGCGCGGGGCAGGCCTGGGGCTGCGGGGTGGAGGCGGGAGCAGGCTGCGGGCCGGGGAAGGTGTTCTCTGCGCGGTTGTGGAGCGCTGCCCCGCATCCTGCCGGCCTGGCTCCAGCCCCTCGGCACGCGCAAGGCCTCGGCCGCGGCTCGGGGCTCCGCAGGCGTGGCTGCTCCGGCCGCGCACTCCGGGGCAGCGCAGAGAGCCTGGGCGAGTGAGCCCTGCCGTTATCTGTGCCTCGCTGAAGCTTGCCCTTGGCTCTTGAGGCTTGTCGCTGGCCTAGGCCGCCGCGCTTGGAGGTTGGAGCTCGGTTGTCTCTGTGCCGGTCCGGGGTGGGGGAGATGACGACGCTCACGCACCGAGGACGACGTGCTGAGGCGGGAAGGAGCTTGGATAAGAAGCCTGACGGGGAGGAAGATGCAGCTGCAGACAGAGACCTGAATGAGGAGGATCCTGATGACTCCAAAGATATCCGACTGACCCTGATGGAGGAGGTGCTGCTGCTGGGGCTGAAGGATAAGGAGGTGAGGCTGGGGTCTCCAGCACTGCCTCCTGCAGAGCGCAGGTGGCTTTGTTCTTTGCTGGGGTCAAAGACGTGGAGTGAAAGGAGCCTGAGCTTGTGCATCAGCTGCTAGATGTTCTCTTCCCCTAGCACAAGTGCACTTTGCTGTCTGAGGCTATCTGCTGAACCACTGGGATGCTGTGAGCACTCTGTGCTGTGTTCAGAATGGCTCTGAGAGCTTTGGGGAGCAGAGGGTGAGGGGAGGCAGCTGGAAGCAGGTGCAGGATGGCTCTGAGCACAGAGGAGGCAGAGGATACAGGAGGCCAGGCTGGGCAGGGAGAGTGGCATGCAGCTGCAGGCTGTGGGGCTGGCTGGGGATGCCCAGGATGTGTTCCTGCAGTGGCTTCCCAAACTTCACAGCTGGTTATTTCCAGGGGTTGGTTCTCTGCTGGGCAAGGAGCCTGCTCAAACTGAGTTGTTCTGTGCTTATCAGTCAGTAGGAACTCCTAGAATGAGCCATGGGGGAAGGAGAAGAGAGCTTGTGTTAGGCTCTGGGAGCTGCTTGGCTCCATGTTGGTGTGCTCCAGCTCTCTGAGGGATCTGATGCTGCTATTCCTGGCAAGCAGAGGGGGAAACTGAGACTGGAAGAAGCTAGCCAGTTGCCCAAGGTGCTTCTTGAGGAGAGCTTTAAACATAAGTTTTTCTGCTCCAGGAGCACTCTTCACTCGAGCCTGTCTCCCTCTCTGAGGCAAGGAGACAGTGAGGTTGCCAGAGCTGTGGTAGATGAACCACCTTCTCCCCAAAAGCAAGGTGCCTGAGCTGAGTTGTACAG
This sequence comes from Bucco capensis, assembly GCA_013396975.1. Classification (NCBI taxonomy): domain Eukaryota; kingdom Metazoa; phylum Chordata; class Aves; order Piciformes; family Bucconidae; genus Bucco; species Bucco capensis. Next base: position 49,341 of record VWZO01010545.1, on the reverse strand, counting down.
GTTCTGCTCCTCCTGAGCTCATATGGGCTGTGTCCTCCTCTCCCCTGGAGCTGCTCAGGCTCTGGCTTGTGCCATGGAGCAGGAGAGAGCTGCAGGGCTGTGAGTGACAGGAGCTAGGAGCTGCTCTGTTTAACCAACCCACATAACACTGAGGCCTTGCTGAGCCAAACAGGAAGGACCAAGAGAGCAGAGCTGTAAGGAGAACATCAGGCAAATAATCCTGGAGCAAATATTGGAGAGCACAGCATGCTTGGCTTGTCCTTGGCTTGCTCAGGGTGTGCTTGGGCCTGGCTCTGCAGCCACCAGGAAGTTAGGAGAGCACAACAGAGACCAAAAAAAACACCAACCCTTCACACACCTCTTTTTGTTTCCTTATCCTGTCCTTCTGCATTCCTCCATCTCCAGAGGAAGAGCAGAGGCAGCAGTAAGCTGCCAGGCATTGAGTTTTCTCAGCTCTGTTTTTCACTCATGATTGGGGGGGGGAAAACAACCAACCAAGAGCAATTCAGTGCAATCCAATCAGCTCTGAGTGTAATTCCATGCTTTGGAGTGCATGTAGCTGCTCAGCAGCCTGGCACTGGGAACCAGTGTGATTGCAGAAGCTGGAAGTTTCCCCAGGAGTTTGCATTTCAAACCCATTCTCCTGTTCTGGAGGTAATGTGCCTTCCAGCCCAGTGACTTGAAACTTGTGGCCAGCTCCAAGAGCTTTTCCTGGACAGCTTGTTCCCCAAGGGCAGGTGCAGGGGAGCACAGGGATCCACCCCAGGGCAGGGAGGAAAGGTTACCTTGGCTTTCCCCACAAGGAAGTGAAGAGAGCAAATAAAGATTGTCATTTCTTTGCTGGTTTTCCGTGCTGCACTGTGTCAACAGGCAGGATGGGAATAGGATTTCACTGCCAGGGATTGGGAGGGCTGCCTGTTCCCAGCCTTCTTGCCTTAGCAAGGGCAATTGTTAGCTTGCTTTGGCTCCCTTCTCCTGGTAGCTGTGGAGCTGCCCTTTCCCTCTGGGAGCAGTGGGAAGGGCACAGGCTGCATTGGGGCAGGGAGGAGGTTTGCTGCGGGTGGGGTGGGGGGGGAAAAGCTCTTTTCTCCCTTGAGCAGTTGGGAGAGGCCAGGAGGGGTTGGGCAGAGCTCACCTTGCCCTCTCTTGTCCCCTTTGCTGTGTTGCTCAAGGGTTACACATCCTTCTGGAATGACTGCATCTCCTCAGGCCTGCGGGGAGGCATCCTGATCGAGCTGGCTCTGCGTGGCAGGCTGCAGCTCGAGCCACTGTCCCTCAGGAAGAAGAGGCTGCTGGAGAGGAAGGTGAGGCTCTGGCAGCCTTGGGAGGGGCTTCAGAAAATCCTGGAATGGACCAGGTTGGAGGGACCTGAAAGAGCCTAGACTGGTTTGGGTTGGAAGGGACCTCTGGAGCTCCTCTAGTGCAACCTCCCTGCAGTGGGCAGGGACGTCCCCAGTTAGGGCAGCTTCCCAAGCCTCACCTGCAATGCCTCCAGGGATGGGAACTCAACCACCTCGCTGGGCAACCTGGGCCAGTGTTCCACCACCCTCGTGGGGAGGAACTCTTTCCTAGTATTCAGTCTAAATCTGCTCTTCTCCAATTTGAACCATTGCCCCTTGTCCTTTCCCTGCAGGCCTTTGCAAACAGGCCCTCTGCAGCCTGCTTGGAAGTTCCCTTTAGGTCCTGGAAGGTCACTAGTAGTTCCCCCTGAAGCCTTCTCTTCTCCAGGCTGGACAATCCCAGCTCCCTCAGCCTGTGTTCCATCTAGTTCCAACTCCCCAGCCATGGGCAGGGATGCCAAGCACTAGCCCAGCTTGCTCCTGGCCACATCCAGCCTGGGATGGAGCATCCATAATCTCTTTGGGAATCCTGTTCCAGTGCCTAACCACCCTCTGGGGAAAGAACTTCCTCTAAATTTCCCTTCCTTCAGCTTGCATCCCCTCCCCTTTGTCCTATGCAATCAGACCAGCTGCAAAGTTTCTCCCCTTGTATCTTCAGTGCCTCCTACTCTCAGATCCCCTCTTTTCCAGCCTGAATAATCCCAACTCTCTCAGCCTGTCTTCCTAGGGGAGATTCTCCAATCCTTCATCATCTTTGTGCTCTCCTCTAGACTCATCCATCCCCTTCCCCAAGCCAAGCCTGCTGGCACACAGCTGTGCTGAAGGAGCCAGGCTCTGGAGCTCTTCCCTTGGGGAAGGAGCAGCAGGACTGGCTGCAGCTTTGCTTCCTTGCCCTGTGTCTCCTCTTTGTCCTTGTGCAGGTGCTCCTGAAGTCAGATGCTCCAACTGGGGATGTGTTGCTGGATGAGACCCTGAGACACATCAAGGCCACGGAGCCTGCAGAGACAGTGCAGAGCTGGATAGAGCTGCTCACTGGTAAGGGGCAGCTGGAGATGGCATCTCCTGGGGGATTCTCCCCTCTCCCATGCCTGGCTTCTCTGGAGATGGGCATGAGAGAGGAAGGCTGAATGTGGCATGGAAAAGAACACAGGGAGCTGGCAGTACTGGCTTTGTGCTTGGACTTGATGGTCTTCAAGATCTCTTCCAACCTCAAGGATTCCATGCTTCTGGAAGTGGCTGGAGTAGCTTCTGCTATAGGACAGTCTCCTCTCCCCACAGGAGAGACCTGGAATCTCTTCCAGCTGCTCCTGAGCTGGAAGCAGCCTGGTTGGCAAAGCTGGAGTAGCTCCTGGTGTAGAACAATCTCCTCTCCCAACAGGAGAGACCTGGAATCTCTTCCAGCTGTTCCTGAGCTGGAAGCAGCCTGGTTGGCAAAGCTGTAGGAGCTCCTGGTGTAGAACAGTCTCCTCTTCCCATGGGAGAGACCTGGAACCTCTTCCAGCTGCTCCTGAGCTCGAAGCAGCCTGGTTGCAGGGGTTGGGTGGCAAAGCTGTAGGAATAGAACAACAGAGTCTCCTCTCCCAACAGGAGAGACCTGGAATCACTTCCAGCTGCTCCTGAGCTGGAAGCAGCCTGGTTGCAGGGATTGGGTGGTAAAGCTGTTAGGAATAGAACAACAGAGTCTCCTCTCCCAACAGGAGAGACCTGGAATCACTTCCAGCTGCTCCTGAGCTGGAAGCAGCCTGGTTGCAGGGATTGGGTGGTAAAGCTGGAGTAGAACAGTCTCCTCTCCCACTAGGAGAGACCTGGAACCTCCTGAGCTGGAAGCAGCCTGGTTGGCAAAGCTGTAGGAGCTCCTGGTGTAGAACAGAGTGTCCTTTCCCCACAGGAGAGACCTGGAACCCCTTCAAGCTGCAGTACCAGCTGCGGAACGTGCGTGAGCGCCTGGCCAAGGCTCTGGTGGAGAAGGGAATCCTGACCACGGAGAAGCAGAACTTCTTACTCTTTGACATGACCACTCACCCCGTGAGCAATGCCTCTGAGAAGCAGAGGCTGCTCCGGAGGCTGCAGGAGAGTGTCCTGGAGCGTTGGGTGAATGATCCCCAGCGCATGGAGCGCAGGACTCTGGCTCTGCTGGTGTTGGCTCACGCCTCGGATGTGCTGGAGAATGTTTTCAGCAGCTTGCCAGATGACAAGTATGATTTGGCAATGAACAGGACCAAGGATCTGCTCGATATGGACCCTGAGGTAGAAGCAGTGAAAGGCAGAGGGGCAGAGATGATCTGGGCAGTCCTGGCAGCCTTCAATAAGTCCTAGAAAGCCCTGAAAGCAAGGAGAGGGGAGCCTCACTCCCTCAACGTGTGGCCCAAGGCTGTTTGGGCACTGAGTTCCTCACAGCAGCTCAGCTCAGCACAACCCAGGGGGTTTTGCTCTCCTCCTCGGGCTAGGGGTGGGAAGGGGAGAGAGCTCACCTGTGGGGGTAGGGTTGAGCCTTTCTCCAAAGGCCAGTGCCTCTGGGGAGAGGTGGTGGCAGCTCTTTGCTCCTCTTGCAGTGCTCCTTGCCATGGGTTTCCTTCTCAGGCCAGCACAGAGCTGGGAGCTGGTGGAGCTCAGCCCTGCCACTGCATGATGGCAACCAAGCTGCTGCTCAGCTGGGCTTAAAGCATGGCAGAAAGGGGGCTGTGGAGCAGCTGCTGCTGCTGCTGCTGTGCCAGCTTGTCTGGCTGCTTCCACAGCTCCCTGTTCCACGCACAGCTCTTGCCTTTCAGCTGCCTGAGCAGCATGGATTTCCCTGTGGAGCACACTGAGTGCTGCTGGGGTAAGGGAGGGGGCAGGAGGCCAGGCCCAGGGGGGTGGCTGCCTGGCAGCTGGGGCAGTCCAGAGCCCTGGGCATGTGGCACCATTGAGGAGCAGCTCAGCAGGAGGTTGGGCACCCCTGCCCTTTCTACCAGGAAAACTGTGATAGCTTTTTTTTGTTGTTTTTTTTTACCCTTTCCTCCACCCCTTTCCTCTCCTGTAGTTCATTTAAATGTATTTCTCTGCAGCCTGATGAGCTCCTGTGTATTTAAACCTAGCTAGGATAGCTCCAGCAGCCCCTGCCAGCACTTCTTGTCCAGGCTGAAGAGACCCAGCTCTCTCAGCCTGTCCTCCTAGGGCACATGCTCCACTCCTTTCAGGATCTTGCTGGACTCTCTCCAGCAGCTCCCTAGCCTTCCGGAGCTGGAGGGCCCAGAACTGGACACAGTATTCCAGGGGAGGCCTCCCCAGGGCAGAGGAGAGGGGAGAAGAACCTCTCTGGCTCTGCTGGCCACGCTCTTCTTAATGCATCCTAGGCTGCCATTGGCCTCTTGGCCACAAGGGCACATTGCTGCCTCATGGGCATCCTCCTATGATTGGCAGAGCCAAACGCCTGTGCCTGGCTCTTCCTGGGGGAGCACCTTGGGCGGCAGGTGGCATCACTCCAGGAGCCCTTTGCCTCCCCACGGGCCTGGCCCAGCTCTTGGCATGTGGCTGCTGCCAGGGTGTCCCTACCCCTATGCCCCGGGCGTGCAGGCAGCGGTCCCCTCGGCCGTGGGCATGTTTGGCCTACTCTGACCGGAGAGCCCCTGCTCCGCCCACGTGGTGCTGCTTTACTTCCCATTGGCCAGATGTGTCTGGCCAGCGGTGTCATTGGTCAGCTGCGGTAACCCCGCCCCGTCGCTCGGGGAGCTGGTTGGTTGGGTATGATGTCACGCCGGCCGCTTCCCTATGCCCATTGGGCAGCGCAGCTGTCCGTCAGGCAGCTTAGGCGGTAGGGGCGGTGGCGGCCATTTTGGAGCAGAGCGCGGAGCCGGAGAGAACGCGGTAGGAGCGCGGACGTTCCCCCTGCTTCTCCGCCATGGCAGCTCCGATCGGTACCGGCAGCCGCGCGGAGGAGACTGGGCAGGAGAAACAGGTGGGGAACGGAGGGGCGGTCCTGGCCGTCTCCCATTGGCTCCGCTGCACGTCGCTCTTCACAGCCCTGTGCACCTATTGTTCGGTTTAGCTGTCCGTCTGGTGAATGCTGGTCTCTCATTGGCGGAGAGGCGGGCGGGGGTTGGACTTCCGTCAGGGCTAGCGGGGTGTCAATGGCGGCGTGGGGGGTTTGTGGGTGCTGGGCAGGATGGGGCTGGGGCTGGCGGGGTCCGGGCAGCGCAGGGCTCTGCGCCAGGCTGCCCTGTCGGGAGCTGAGGGCTTCTCCGCGCGGGCTGAGTGCGGAGAAGTGATGCTCAGCAGGTGGGTGCAGCTGCTCACTGGTACACCCCAGGCAGCGCGGCAGGGATGGGGCGACAGGGGCCAGGGGCTCTGGCTCCACTCTTGGCCATGTGGGAAGGGAATTCCTGTAGTTGAACACACAGGAGCACTTCTCCTTGATGCCACCAGGCTGAGCTTCAGAGCTTTGTCCTTGGGGAGCCAGGGACTGCCATCCCACCTGCCTCCATCCTGCAGGATTGCCAGCTGCAAGCTGCCACCTTGCTGCTCCCATCCAGTGCTGGGCTTTTCCTGCTTCATGGATGGGCTGGCAGCATTCTGCCATGCTTCTGGTGTGGACTTGGGGTGCTGGGAGTGCTTCAGGGCTTCACAGCATCCAGCAGTGCAGTCAGCATCCTCCCTGCTGGCAAGGGAGCAGTGAGGAAAGGCAGCCCTTGGAAACAGCAAGGAGAGGGGAGCTGCCTGAACCCACAGGGCCTGGAGGCAAAGGCTGGTTTGGGCTGGGAAGGTGTGTCCAGTGTTTTCAAGGGAACCATACCTTGCTCGGCAAGGCAGGCACCAGGTTTGGAGCTGCTGCTGAATGTTGTGTGACAGCATCACAGGAGTCTCTGTCTTCTGTGGGACTGAAGAGCTTTCCACTCCCCTCTGTGTTTTTCAGGACGTGCAAGAGAAGGAAAGTCTCAGCCCTGAGAGAGCAGAAGAGGCAAAACTGAAGGCCAAATACCCCAACCTAGGCCAGAAGCCTGGAGGCTCTGACTTCCTCATGAAGAGGCTACAGAAAGGGGTATTGACTTCTGAGCCATGGCTCATCCACATCCTCTCCTCCCTCAGCTGAGCTCCAGACAGGCCAGAGGAATCCCACCAGGATTCCCAGAGGAATCCCACCAGGATTGCCTAGGCCAGGCCAGAGGGATCCCACCAGGATTCCCCAGGCCAGGCCAGGCAGTCTGTGGAGCTCTGGGGCAGGCTCCTCTCGAGGCTTTCCCTGAGGAAGCACAGAGTCCCATGGGGATGGATGTGAGCAATAAGGAAGTGCCCTGCCCTTTGAATCAGCAGGAGCTTCCCTGCAGCCACCTCTGCTGAGCCATTGCCCTCTGTCCTTTTGGCTGCTGGCAGCCTGGCTGGCCCAGGGGAGGTCTCTGTCACCTCCTGCCTCTGTCACCTCCTGTCACCTCCTGCCTCTGTCACCTCAGCTCATTGTTCACCACCCCAGAGCAAACTGTGGCAGCAGACAGCCCCTGGCTCTGGCTGCAGGAAGCTGCTGAGGTGGCTGTGCCTGTGTGGGCTCTCTGAAGGCAGAAGGTGCAGGCAGCAGGGCAGGGGCTGGGGGGGTTGGTGCTGAAGGCCTTGGCAGTCAGCCTGGGGGGGGTCCTGTGCTTGTGTTCTGCTTGTGAGCAAGCCCAGGAATTCCTTCAAGGATTCTTTTTGTGGCCAAGTGCCTGTGTCTCTGCTCTGTCCCCACAGCTGCACATCCAAGTAACCCAAACTCCTCTGCTTCTTGCAGCAAAAATACTTTGATTCTGGCGACTACAACATGGCCAAGGCCAAGATGAAGAACAAGCAGCTGCCAAGTGCAGGGCCAGAGAAGAATTTGGTGACAGGAGAGCACATCCCCACACCCCAGGACCTGCCCCAGAGGAAATCCTCCCTGGTAGCCAGCAAGCTGGCTGGCTAGCCTGCCCTGCCAGCCTGGGCTCTTCCTCTTGCCTCAATGCATTGAACTTCACTCTACCCCAGGGCCAGGAGCAGCAGGAGCCACACAGTGCTTTGAGTATTTCCAGGATGGAGAAGGCAAGCAGGAGCTGGCATGGCCTGGGATCCCCAGGCAGGTTGGATTGGGCTCTTCCTTTCAGCAAGTGGCTTTGCTGCCTTCATTTTGCTGCTGTTGGACACCAGCCTTGCCTGCAGAGCCATGGAAGTGCTGCTTCCTTGCTGGGAGAGTCAAATGGCCCCAGGAGAAGCAGGAAAAGTGCTCAGAGGAATCCCATGCTTGGCACTGGGGAGGAGGGGAGAGCATCCAGCTGGGCCACGGGAATGTCTGCCAGGCCCTGGGGGTCTGCAGAGGGAGAAGTGGCTTGCTGAGAGCTGTGCTCTGTCATCTGGGAGTGGAGGTAGGGAGATGTGGCTCTGGGAGCTTCACAGAGAGGAAATGAGCTGATAGGCTGGGCTGAGCTTGGGGGTCTGTCCCCTGCTTGCCCTACACCCAAGGCTGCAGGAGAAGGGCTGGGCAGCTCCTGGTGGGCAGAGCCCTAGCAGTGCTGCATCAGCATGGGGCAGGGCTGGGCTGCAGGGGCCTGGGCTGAGGCTCCCAGCTGCCCTGCAGGGATTGGGGCAGTTCCTGTGTGCCTAGGGTGCTCTGGCTCCTCTCCTGGCTGCTGGGAGGGCAGCAGAAGGTGGGGAGCAGCAGGGCTCTGGGCTCAGGGCAGAGCAGGGCCCAGCAGCAGCAGGTGAGCTAGGGGTGAGCAGCTGGAGCTGAGCTCTGCAGGGAGAGAGCAGGACTGGGAAGAACCACTCCAGGAGGGCAAAAAGCATTGGAGACAGAAAGCATGGAGATTGGGAAGAAGAGGAGCACAGAGGCAAAGCTGTGTTGGCACTTGCAGAGACTCCAAGCTTGGATTGCTTGCTTTTCTTCCTCCCATTTGCTTCCTTCTTGCCTTTTCCTTGTTCCAGGCCTGAAACAAACCAAAACTAACAACAAAACAAACCTAAAACCCCAAACTATACCCCCCCTCTAGGCAGAAGAAGGCTGGTGTGGTGGCAGAGGCTTTGCCAAGGGGATGCTCAGATGCTTGCAAGCTGCCTTTGGGCAGTTTGGAGCCAGCCATGGCTCTGCAATGTGAGCAAGGGCCCTGGGGCTGCAGAGGACAAGGAGCAAGGAGCAGAGGCAGGGTCAGGAGCTGCCTGCTCCAGCCTTGTGTCTCCATTGCCTTCCCAGAGCCTGTGTGACCTGCTGGGGTGGCACTGGCAGTGGCTGTGCAGCCTCCTGAAAGCTTCCTGCCTGGCCTAGGCCTGTTGTAAATAGAGAGAGAGCAGAGCTATAAAAAGAGCTGTTATTTTTCACATGGTCCTCTGTCTTCTTCTCTTCCAGACTGCTAGGCTTGCTGCTGATTCCAGAGAGAATCCAGTGCCAGGGCAGAGGGAAGGCTCAGCTTTCCTGGTGCAGGAGGGGAAGTGATTGTGGCAAGCCAGGCTGAGAGGCAGCAAGAGCAGTTCCAGGCCAGGCTGGCAGCAGGGGGAGGCTTCATGTCCCCAGGGCTCTTGGGCTCTTCCTCCTTTTTCAGGGCTTGTTTGCCCCTGCTCCCTGTCAGCTCTCTGGGGCAGGGGGGCCACAGGAGTACCTGGAGTTCATCCCCAGGGCTGTGCAGGGGGCCTGCCTCTGGCAGCTGCTCCCTGCTGAGGGGGCCAGGGGTGTCTGTGCTGTGGCATCTCTGTGGTGGCATCCCCCAGCACTGGGGCTGTGGGGTACACAGAGAGCTCTGGGCTGTGCATGGGGCAAGAAGGTGGCTGTGGGGTACGTGGGGAGCATCTCTCAGCCATGGGGCCACAGGGGGTATTGGATGGGGAGGGACATGGGCTGCAGCCCAGGGGCCACTTGGGCTCAGGAGGGAGACTTGAGGGGAGCACAGGGGGAGGTGGTGTTTATCCTGCCTTCCCAACAAATCCCTGCTCCTCCTCTGTGCCATGGGCTGGTGCCCTCCCTGGGGCTGAGGGCTCCCTCTCTCCCCTGAGACACTGACTCTGGCATTTTCAGCCTTGAGCTCAGCTCTTGACCAGTTTTAAGAGCCCAGCTGACGGTGTCCTGGCTGTGGGCTGCCTCACACCAAGCCATCAACCCTCCCCAGGGCTGCCTGAGGCCTCTGTGCTTCTCTTCCTCCCCTTTCCCCCCAGGCTGGCCATTCCACAGCCCCACAAGAGCTCCCAGCAGCAGGGGCCTGGGCTGGGTGTTTGCCCAGGGACGTGCTGTTCCAGCCTGCTGCTGTTTGTTTGTGCTGGAGAGCTTGGCACCACGGGCAAGAGCTGTGCTGGGCACTGCCCCAGGCTGCAGAATGAGCTGAGCTCCCCTCTGTTATTGCTCCTGGTGCCAAGAATTCTCTTCCTGACAAAGATGCATTCCTTGGGGCCACGGCAAGGGGTTTGGAGGGGGCTAAGTTTGGACTTGCTGGAGCCCAGCACAGCCCTGGCAGGCTCTCAGCCTGCTTTGTGGAGGTGGCAGCTGGGAAAGGAGCTGCTGAAGGGGTGAAGGGGTTCCTGGGGGGAGTTGTGCACATCCCTGGCTCTTGCAAGATCTCAGGCAAGAGTGCTTTGGGGCCCTGGGGTTGGGGCTGTGCCCTGTACTCACCACAGCTTCCTCCTCTGCTGTTCCTGCCAGTGTGTGCTGGTACTTGGGAGAGAGGAAGAGGCTTGGGTTTGCTGCAATTCATGTCCCAAAGAATGGGGACCAGAGAGGAGCTTCTTGCCAGGGGCAGCTCCCTGTGTCCTTGCTGTCTCCCTGGAGTGTGAAGAACCATTTGAGGAGCTGTCCTAGCACATCCATGCCCCCCTCAGATCTCAAGGCACTGGATTCCCTGCCCTTGAGGGCCTGTGCAGTTTGTCAGGTGCTGTTTGCAGGGCTGCCCAGGGTTCAGCAGTGAGCCTGTGTGCACCAGGAGGGGAACCCAGACACCTGCCCCCCCTGTGGCCTTTCCAAGGGGATGGAATAAGAGCTGTCCCCAGGACACAGCTCTGGCAGAGAGGCACTCAGGTCTCCTTTCCTCCCTCCTCATCCCAGAGCAAAGCTGTGGCATTGGCCTCTCCAGGCAGTGTGTGATCCACCTGCACTGGCACAGATCCCTGGGGCTTCTTCCCCAGCCAAGTTTTGTCCAAACCCAGGCAGATATTGAGGGCATTAGTCACCGTGTCAGAGGGTGAAGGAGGAGCCTGTGTCCAGGGAAGACCAGAATTGAGTCAGTGCTCCAAAAGATGCTGAGCCTGAACAAAGTGCCCCTGGGGTGTCCCAGGTGATGGGTGAAAACAGAGCAGGTCTGGCCTCCTGAAGCACCCAACCTGCTGTTCTCAACCCACCCCTGGCCAGATCCTGCCCACACTGCCATTTACCAACTCTCTGGGCAACCCAGGACAGGATCTCAGCACCCTTAGCATCAAAAATGTCTTCCTTCTATCTAGTTCAAATTTCTCCTCTTTTCATTTAAAACCATCATCAGCCTGGAAAAGAGGAGATTGAGGGGAGACCTCATTGCTTTCTATAACTACCTGAAGGGAGGTTGTAGAGAGGAAGGGATTGTCTGTTCTCCCTAGTGGAGAGTGATAGGAGAAGGGGAGATGGGTGTAAATTGCACCAGGGGAGGTTCAGGCTAGATATTAGGAGGAATTTCTTTCTTGCAAGGGTTGTGAGCCATTGGAACAGGCTGCCCAAGGAAGTGGTTAAGAGACAGGTAGATGTTGCATTGGGAGGCATCATTTAATAAGTTGATAGGGCTAGGACAAAGGCTGGACTGATGATCATAGAGTCCTAGAATGGTTTGGGTTGGAAGGGAGCTCTGGAGCTCCTCTAGTCCAACCCCCCTGCAGTGGGCAGGGACATCCCTAACTAGATGAGGTTGCCCAGAGCCCTGGCAAGCCTCACCTGGAATGCCTCCAGGGATGGGAACTCAACCACCTCCCTGGGCAACCTGGGCCAGTGTTCCACCACCCTCGTGGGGAGGAACTTTTTCCTAATATCCAGTTTAAACCTACTCTTCTCCAATTTAAACCTATTGCCCCTTGTCCTTTCCCTGCAGGCCTTTGCAAACAGGCCCTCTGCAGCCTGCTTGGAAGTTCCCTTTAGGTTCTGTAAAGTCTTCAAGGTCTCTTGCCGCTGTTACTGCTCTAGGATTCTATTCTAGGATTCTTCGGAGGCAGCGACTCTTTCGTCCCTTTTTCACCGCACTAAGCCACAGTACCCAGGCCTCCCGAGCGCCCTTCCGCCCTCAGGGCCTAGGCCGGAAGCGGAACCGGAAGCGGAACCGGCGCGGCCTCGCCCCACCCCTGCCTCGCCCCCCCCTCTCCGCCATATAAACGGCAGCGCCGCTCACGCCCGCGCAGCTCGTCCTCGGTGCTTTTTCGGCGCCATGTTCGCCGTGAAGCGGAACGCCGTCATCGGCTTCAACCTCTGCGGCGGCGGCGGCCTGGCCCTGGCGCACGCCTCGCAGGAGGGAGGACCAGGCCCAGGCCCAGCTCCACCGGCGCCCGACGCTTCGCCCGCCACCGCTGCTGAGGTACCCCGGGTCCTGATTGGCTCCGCGGGGGCCTGGGCCGCCGCCGGTCGTCCTGAGGCCCCCCGCTCGCTGATTGGCTACGGCGTGGCGCCCCGCTCGTTGATTGGCTGCAGCGCAGACCCCCAGGCAGTGCGGCCAGGCGCGCGCTGGACCCCCGAGGAGGAGCTGGATGGCTGCGAGCCCGAGGCCGAGCGCGGCCCCGGCGGGGACTCGCTGCCCAGCACTCCGCCCGGGCCCCCGGGGCCAACCGACGGGCTGCGGCAGGACTCGCTAGAGCTTATCAGCCGCTACCTGCGGGAGGCGGCGGGCGAGGCCGAGGCTGACCCCGGCGTAAAGAAGCTGTTCCCGGGACTGCTGGGCGGTCCAGGCCGGCCCGGAGGATCGGGCCATGCCGTGATGGAGAAGGCGCTGGAGACGCTGCGGAGGGTCGGTAACGGCATCATGCAGAAACACGAGCTCGCCTTCCAGGGTGAGTGGCGGCCTGCTTCTGCTCGTCTAAAGCAGCGTGTGGGGCAGGGGCGCCTCGGGGCCTGCCGAGGTGCGAGGCCGCGGCTATGCCTGGAGCCTGCTTCCCCCTCAGCCAAGGCGGTTGTAGGCCTGGGTGGGGGAGGTGGGGAGAGGGGCACGGGAAATGATGCCCCGGGAGTGGGCTGCAGGCTGCTGCCTTGTGGGGGGAGGCTGGGAGAGGCCTTGGCTGGAGCTAGCCCTTGAGACTGGGCCAAGGCCTCTGCGCTACCCCCACACACTCCCAATGCGGGCGGTGGGCTGGGCCCCGAGCTCTCGGATGGGATGTGGCCCTGGTTTCAAGGGAGCTGAAACAGCTGAGATGTGATTAAAAACGAAACTGAACTTTGCTCGGCGGGGGAGGTGGAAAAACCACTGGTAACGTGTGCAGACGAGATAATCTGGTTACAGATTAGCTCTAGCTCCTCCTTTGCATCCTGCTTTGCTCAGCATGACTGTATACAAATAATCCCAAGTGTCCAAAGTTTTGTTGGTTTAGGGGGTTAAACTCCTTACACTCCTGGCTCTGGTGAAACTGGATTTCTGGGGAACCAGTTCTGCCAGACAATATGCTGGTGTAGTAGCTATGTTCATGTATTGCTCACACTTGTGGTGAGTTATAGACTAACCATGGAACCTTGAACCCTGTGCCAGGGCTTGAATCAGCAGCTGCCCTTACTGCAGAGTGTCCTGGGAATGGACTGGAAGTGAGAACTGACTCCTTTGACCTAGTTTTGTGTAACTGGGAGATGAGCTGGTTGAGGCTAGCCTAAGCTAGCTAGTGGTGGAGCCAAGCTCCTGGCCTGGGGGTTGATGCTGGGCTCTTTAATGATGTTCTTGATTCTGAACTTAAAAGGCTAAGGTGAATCTCTGTTGAAAAATCAAAGAAATTCTGTTTATTTAATAAGCAGAGAGGAGAAAAGAGTCAAATTGCACTCTAAATTTAGGAAGTGGTGAGTAATAGTAACGAAACCAGTGTAGCTTTTCATGTGCTGGGACTGCTTTGGGCACACCACACTGCATCTGAGCCTACATCAGGATGGTAACACAGAAGAGGAGTGTCTGCACTTCCTCCTGAGACAGAATGTGGTGAAATGTTTGCCTTCTTGCAGGAGGAGCTTTCCATTTTTGTGGTTAGTTGGGTGTTTTTTTATGGTGATGATTATTTTATGTAGTGGGCTTCAGTGTCTTCTCTGTGTTGTTAGCTGTGCTGATGCAAAAGGCTTGGGAGTTGAGTTGCCCTGGCCAAATTGATGGATGTGGTCGTGGAAGAAGCCACCCTGGGGAGGAATGTGGAGAGCAGTGTGAGCTGGCATGGCTGGGGGTGGTTACCTTCCTGTGTGCAGGAAAGGAACTGGCTTCAGGAAGGCTTCCTGTTTGTTTGAGCAACAGCAACAACGCCTTTCAGTTTCGTAAGGGCTTGTCCTGTTTGTGTCTTCAGGAGAAGCACTGCAGGCTAGGCTGGGCACTTCTGTCACTAAAAGCACCTTCATAAAATAGCAACACATCTGCTTGGCTCCAGGTGACTGTGCTTTGCTTTGGCTCGACAGGCAGGGCTCCCTTCTGTGCTGTGGTTCTGATGTGGTGGGGCTTGAAAGCCCTAGAGAGAGGAGCTGTGACGTGCACAGAGGTGGCAGCTGTGCCTGAGCTGGGGAGGAAGGAACTAGAGAAGGGTTCTAGGCTGTTGCTTGTCTGGCCCAGGTGAGCAGCAGAGCCTTGTGCAGAAGCAGACAGGTTACTTGCTCTCCATCACTGACACCTGCCAGTGACTCTTTAGTCTGAGGACTCCTTGTCCTGTCGCAGCAGCTCCTGCTAAAAACTTTCTCCTCAGGCTTTTCTGCCAGCATCTAATCAGTAGCATCTTTCCTCCCTAGTGAAGCAGAAGGAAATCTCTAAGCATAGAATCCTAGAATGGCTTGGGTTGGAAGGGACCTCTGGAGCAACTCTAGTCCAACCCCCCTGCAGTGGGCAGGGACATCCCCAACTAGATGAGGTTGCCCAGAGCCCTGGCAAGCCTCACCTGGAATGCCTCCAGGGATGGGAACTCAACCACCTTCCTGGGCACAGCATTTGTGCTGCTTTGGGACCTAGAGTGGCAGGGCTGCCCCCCCCTGCCCCGGGGGTGGCCTTGCCTCTAAACCAGTGTCTCTTACAGGAATGCTTGGGAAGCTGCAGATCCAGAAAGAGGAAGACCTGGAGGCTGTGTGTGAAGTGGCTGCTCACATGTTCAGTGATGGAGTGACCAACTGGGGTCGAGTGGTGACCCTGATCTCCTTCGGGGCCTTTGTTGCCAAGCAGCTGAAGAGCAGAGGGCAGGAGCAGTGTGTCAGAGCACTGGCTGCCATCCTCACCGATGCTCTCATCTCCTCCAGGCACGAGTGGCTGACGAGCCAGGGAGGCTGGGTAAGTCCCTGGCACCTTGGCAGAGCAAGGCAGCCTTTTCCTGGGTCTGTCACCCCCTGTGCTGACAGCAAACTGATAGCAAACTGCCTTCAAAGCAGAGTCCAAAACATCTAGCCCAAGTTGGGCTGTTTTGGAAGCTCCTTACCAGCAAAGCACTCCTGGCCTACACTAAGCCAGTGTGGAGCAGAGAATCCTCGAATGGTTTGGGTTGGAAGGGAGCTCTGGAGCTCATCTAGTCCAACCCCCCTGCAGTGGGCAGGGACATCCCCAACTAGAGCAGCTTGCCAAGCCTCACCTGGAATGCCTCTCCAGGGATGGGAACTCAACCACCTCCCTGGGCAACCTGGGCCAGTGTTCCACCACCCTCGTGGGGAGGAACTTTTTCCTAATATCCAGTTTAAATCTACTCCTCTCCAATTTAAACCCATTGCCCCTTGTCCTTTCCCTGCAGGCCTTTGCAAACAGGCCCTCTGCAGCCTGCTTGGAAGTTCCCTTTAGGTCCTGGAAGGTCACTAGTAGTTCCCCCTGAAGCCTTCTCTTCTCCAGGCTGAACAATCCCAGCTCCCTCAGCCTGGAAGCAGGCAGCATTCCCAAAGCTGAGTCAATCCTGAGTTTGCCTGGGTGCTGTCTGCTTGCCACCTCTGCAGGATAAGCTGTGGCTGTCATCACTCTGGGGGACTGTGCTCAGGGGATGGGCTATAACCTGATCCACCAGGGGAAAAAGGCTTTTCCTGTCTTCCTGGCATTGAAGTGACTTCCCCTTCTTTCTTCCAGGAGGGCTTTGTGGACTTCTTCCGAGTGGAGGACCTGGAAGGCAGCATCAGGAATGTGCTGATGGCCTTTGCAGGAGTGGCTGGCCTGGGAGCAAGCTTGGCCTACATGATCCGGTGAGGCAGGGCCTGCTGCACAAGGCCAGGACTCTGAGTGGAGCAGCTCCCTCTGGAGCTGCCAAGCCTAGCACTGCCTCCTGTGAGTACTGATGGAGCTGGACTTGAGGGACCCAGGGAGAGTATCTAGGCATCCCCTGAGCAATCCATCCTGAGAAGGAAGGGTGATCCGGTCAGATTGTGGATCCCAATGAGGATTTATTGTTGCCTCAGGAACAGAAAGTGGAAGAATTGATATTCTGCTTCCTTCAAGAGGATGACAGAAGGCTCAAGTGAACTGCTTTATCCTGGAGGGAGCTCATCTGCCTAGCAGGAAGCCAGTGAGCACCAGTGACTCTTGTCTGGTCTGAAGCCTCCTGGGCTTGGCACAGCAACTCTGCATGGAGCAGCTGTTTCAGGCTTGTGGCTTTCTGGAAATAGCATCTTGTGCTGCTGGTGCTCTGCCTAGACTTGGGGCTTTCCTCTTGGAGCAGAAGCATTGAATTCTGGGGGTTTGCAAGCTTGCACCTGCCCCAGGTGTGCCAGTGAGCTGGCCTTTGGCCACTGCTGGCTCTGCAGCCCTCTGGAAGAGGCAAATCCATGCCAGAACGTGGGGCCCTGCCTGGCCTCATTCCCTCCCAGCAGGGCACTGAGCAAGAGAGGAGCTTGGGGCCATGAGCACAGCCACTGTGCTGTGCCTATGTGGCCTCTCTGGATGCTCTCAGCTCCACTGAAGTGGCTAAGCAGACACAGACAGCTCTAAAAATGAGTGTGTTTGTAAGTATGTCAAGCCCCAGGTGGTGGGGAGCTTGTAGAGAGCCTGTACATAGCCATCAGCCTGTAGAAGATCTACATTTTTGTAGAGCTAATCTAATGAAACAAAAAGGAGGCATTTTGAATGTGGTAGAACTGGTTATGGGGTGCTTTGTGCTTCATTCCTCCTGTGAAGTAGCATTTGTGTGGTGAAGCCTTCTCCTGCCTTGCCTCCAGCTGAGCCTTTCTATCGTGTACTTGAGCAAGGTTGCCAGGGAATGTAACAAGGAGCAGTGGCCTGCTGGATATTCTCCTTGTGCCCATGGCTTGCTGGCAACAGTTGATGTTTCTGTTCTCTTTTTGGTTGTTCTAGCTCTTCTGGAAGCTGGGCAGCTGTGCAAGTTGGTCTCAGTTGTTTCCTTGTCTTCCCTTTGGTTTGGTCCTCGAGTTGAAGAAAGCTGAATGTCAATGTTCTGGAGCAGAATAAAACTTGTCAGCTTGGATCTGCAGCTTGTGCAAGTCCAGGGATGCTGGCTATATGCTCAGTGCCTGCTCCCCAGCTGCTAATGCTCTTCCTGGGGGCTTTGCAGTGCTGCCTTGTGCCCTCCAGCCATGGAGCTCTTTATCCTTGGGCAGCTCTGCTCTGTGGAGCTGGGTCCTGCTCAGGGAGAGGAACATCCTCCTCCATGGAGCTTGACTTGCAGCCTGAGCCATGCCTGATGGAGACCCAGAGCCCAAGAGATGGTGCTATTGTCAGGCCTGCTTGTTGCTGAACAAGCACTTAGTTTGGTTAATAAATGTGTTTTGTTCTCAAGCCTCTGCTCTAAAATCAGCTGTTTCCTCTAACAAGATGCTACTGTGCCAAATGCTCCTGCCCTGCTTGTCTGGTGGATGCTGCCTGGGGGATAGCCCACAGCCTCCTGCTCCTGGAAAAAAAGCCTCTGTGGGTTGTGGAAAACTGCTCTGGGTGCTTTGTGTCACTGTGCTGAGATGCTCTGGGTGTCCTGTGTCCCTGCCCTGAGCCAGTGAGTGCTGAGATGCTCTGGGTGCTTTGTGTCACTGTGCTGAGATGCTCTGGGTGTCCTGTGTCCCTGCCCTGAGCCACTGTGTGCTGAGATGCTCTGGGTGCTTTGTGTCACTGTGCTGAGATGCTCTGGGTGTCCTGTGTCCCTGCCTTGAGCCAGTGTGTGCTGAGATGCTCTCGGTGCCTTGTGTCCCTGCCCTGAGCCAGTGAGTGCTGAGATGCTCTGGGTGCCCTGTGTCCCTCTCCTGAGCCACGATGTGCTGAGATGCTCTGGGTGCCCTGTGTCACTCCTGAGCCATCGTGTGCTCTTCTCCTTCCCTGTGTGTGTAGGTGGGGAGAGTCTGTGAGGTGCCTGCATGCTCTTGCAGGGCCCTGAAGCATGCTGTGGTTCTCTGGGCACCTGTGTTTGGTGACAGGGACTTTGTCATCGTCTGCATCAGTGAGCTGGGGGTTTGTCACCTCCTAAGGAGAGAGAGAGAGGACTCTTCTGGGGCTGAGCTGTGTTCCTTCTCCCTTCCAAGAGGAGAGACACACTCTGAGTGGCTTTGGTTATCTATCATTGGTCTTGAGCCTTCTCTGCAGCTGCCCAGGAGGTCTCTGTAGGGCAGGGACCCTGTGCTCCCTGCCCTGGCCTCCCCTCAGTTTCAGCTCCTGCAGGTTTCCTTGCAGGAGCTGTGTGGCCTGCCCAGGGCTGGAAGGTGCAGAGACCTTGCTTGGGCAGCAGTTTGATGAACAAGCCCTGTGCCCCTCTGCAGGGCAAAGT
>VWZO01010545.1:16157-26897 GCA_013396975.1 Bucco capensis | reverse complement strand
GACACCAGGCTGGGGCACACAGGGGCTCTCCCTTCGTGCTTCACAAGCCTGGCCCTGGGCAGAACCTTACAGGGACAAAGATCTCCCTCCTGCTCTTGCCTGGATGCCCCAGTGCCCTTTGGAGTGTGGGCTGTGGGCCTTGCATGGAGCCAGCGTGGGGCTGTGGCCACAGACTCTGCCCAGGCAGGAGCAGGCAGTGACTCAGGCAGGAATGTGCTGGCAGGACACAGTGTTCTGGCAGCAGCCAGCCAGTCCCATGGCCAGGACATGATGATCTGGCAGCACCCAGTGTCCCCAACAGCCTCGTCACGCTTGGCCGAGCCCCAGGCACACACCCTGCTGGGGCTGAGCCCTGCCTCCTGTGGGGTGCCTGGGAGCAGGGCAGGGAACAGGCAGGACACTGGGGTGTCCCAGAGCAGGACAGTGCCTGTGGGGAGCCTGGGGACAGGCTGCAGAGCAGCACAACCCCTGCTGGTGACACGTGGCTCATCCATCTATCCACATCCCTGCGGAGAGGTGAGGAAAGGTGCAACCTGCACAACCATGCTGGAGTGCTCTAGGGTGCCCTAGGGTGCTCTGGGTGTGCTCTACGATGCTCTGGGAGTTCTCCAGGATGCTCTGGCAATGCTCGAGGGTGCCCTGGGAATGCTGTAGGATGCTCTGGGAGTGCTCTAGGTGCCACAGGGTGCCCCTGGAGTGCTCTGTGGTGCTTCACAGTGCTCTAGGACACCCTAGACCAATGTAGGTCACTCCTGTAGCACTCTCAGGCACCCTACAGAACTCTCAGAGCACCCTAGAGCTCTCCAGTAGGACTCTAGGTCATCCTTGGGAATTCCTAGAGCACCCTAGGTTCTGCCACTTCCCTGGGAAGAGCTTCTGGCCAGAGATGGTAACGAGGAGAGAGTGTTCGCTGACAGGGACAGGGCCACTGCCTGCACCCCATTGGCCTGGGCCACCGCTGTCCCCGTGCTCACGGCAGTGACCTCAGTGACTGCAGTGCCACGAGCGCCACTCGGTGGACACTCTGGGGATGGCAGCGCAGTGCCGGACGCGCTGCCAACCCTGCCTCACCGCAGAGAAGCTTGAAGGGAAAGCTGGGGCTGTGGCCACCAGCTCGGGAAGCACAGCACCCGTTCGCTCCTTCTGCAGCCAACTGGATGAGTGCGGGGAGGGAGGGACAGTGCCGGGGCAGCCCACACCTGAGAGCCCCAAGGCCACCAGCAGAGCTCCACCGCTGATCCCCAGGTAGCCCAACTGCTCTGGGAGCCGCTCCAGTCCCTGCCTCAGCACCGTAGTCTGGGAGAAGCAGCCCAGTTCATTCCAGTGTCCCTATCCCAGCGCTCCCAGTAGCATCCCCCCATCCCAGTTCACCCCAGTATCTCCCACCCCGAATCCCAGTACTGTTCCAGTAGGAAACTGGCTCCAAGCAGGAGTCATTTCGAGCTGCCGGCGCTGCTCTAAGCAATAGGAGCCGTGGCTGTGGCTCCTGCCCCTCAGGAGCAGCTTTTCCCTCACCAAAATCCCCCCAAATCCCGTTTTTCCCCCCAAAACCTCCTTCTTCCCCCTGAGGACCTTCTCCTGCCCCTCAGGAGCAGCTCTTCCCTCGCCAAATTCCTGTTTTTAACCCCAAAACCTCCTTCTCCCCTTTGAGGTCCTTCCAGCAGAGGAGCTGGTGGCTTCCTCAGGCATGGCTGGGGCTGCTGGGTAGATGGATTTTGAGGGGAAAAAGCGCCTAATTCGTCACCTCTCTTTTTATGATCATTGTTTCTTTGTCACCACAAAGCAGGAATACAAGATCCCATGGGAATTGCAACAGTTTCTGGCATGGTTGAACTTCCAAACCTAAGGAAAGAGCCATCCTGCTACTGCCAGGTGGTTTTGAGCACATCAAAAAGTAACCTCCCCTTTTTGGGTTCAAAAGAGACAATTTCCAGCACTCTTTGCCCTCACAGCTGGAAGTTTATGTTAAATAACCAACTTTTGTTTTCTTGCAGTACAACAAACAACACAAAGTCAAACTTGAGCTAAAAACAACAATAAACATCCCCCCTCCCCCCCAAACAAAGTAGTTTTGACCCAAAACATAGCTACCAACAGAGGAGAAAGTTTTGGGGTGAAACAAGGAAGATTTGTGTCTACACAGCAAAACTTGACCTGGTTGCTGGGAGATTCTTGGCTTCAGCTGGAGGAAAGGGAACCATGCCTGGATCTTGGACACTTTGAGGACACCAAGCCCAAGTCCAAATCCCTGTGGAGTTGCAGAGGCATGGAAGAGGTGAGCCAGTGCCTGGAGCCCAGGGCTGCTGCTGCTGCTCTGGGCAAGACTTGAGGGCTCAGAGCTGTCTCCATTCCCATCCAAAACTCCTCCCAGGATGCTTTCTGGGGGAAATGGGCTGAGATGGCTTCTCCCTGCCTGCAGCTCCCTGATGGCTGGGATCACTTGCTGGCTCTTGGAGAAGATATTTGTCAAACCCTCCCCAAAGTCCCTCCAGCCCCTGAGGGATAAGGAAGCTCCTCATGGTCCCAACTCCAGATGGGAAGTGACATTTCTTTGCAAGTCTTTTGAGCTCCAGAGGCACAGAAGAGGTGATCCCAGCACCAAGCCCAAGGTCAGCAGATGGAGCCCAGCAGATCTGTCACCGTGAGGTTTGGAAGAGTTTGGGAAAAATCATCATCATAATAAAAATAAAAAAAAACAAACCCCAAACCAAACACAAACTGATATAAAAAAACTTCAGAAAAGGGTTTTTGCTAGGACAAACACACTAAGGGCTGCTCCTGGAGGTCCTTCCAGCGTGGACCAGGAGGGATTTTTGTTTGTAGAGCTTTAGGGGGCATCAACATAACACAACTAAATTGACCAAGAGTCTCTGTCTGGGCACCAGCCCGGGCTCAGTCGTTGGTTTCTGGATCTGTCTGAGCCATGTAAGCATCCAGCTCTGCATCCAGGTGTCCCTTGGTTTTAGACATGTAAGCATCTAACTGGTTGTCCAGCTGCTCCTTGGTCAACGCTGGCCGTGGGGATCCTCTGCCTCTGCCTCGGCCTCTGCCCCGGCCCCCAAAGCCTCCTCTGCCCCGGCCAGCCATGCCACGACCTGGGGGAGACAGCAGAGGGTCACACATGGCACCAGAGCCACCTGCAGGCCACCTCAGCCCTGGCCAGCCATGCCACGACCTGGGAGAGACAGCAGAGGGTCACACATGGCACCAGAGCCACCTGCAGGACACCTCAGCCCCGACCAGCCATGCCATGACCTGAGGGAGACAGCAGAGGGTCACACATGGCACCAGAGCCACCTGCAGGACACTTCAGCCCTGGCCAGCAATGCCATGACCTGGGAGAGACAGCAGAGGGTCACATATGACACCAGAGCCACCTGCAGGAGAGCTTCAGCAGGAAGAGCTAGATGAGCTCCTCACCATGGTTCTTGCTTTAGCTTTTGATCCAGGAGCAGGAGTTAGGCTCCTTGCTCTGATTCTCCTTGTGTTCACAGGCTATCCTTCCCAGAATCCCAGCATGCTTGGGGTGGGAAGGGAGCTCTGGAGCTGAGCCAGTGCAACCCCCCTGCTCCAGCAAGCTCACCTCCAGCTGCCCTGGCAAGCTCTCCACCCCAGGAGACTCCCCAAGCTCTCTGGGCAGCCTGGGCCAGGGCTCTGCAGCCTCCCTGCCACCAGCNGCAGCCTCCCTGGCACCAGCCAAGCTTGTGCTGCTGCTCAGCTGCAAGCTCCTGCCTTGCCCTTGGTGCCCATTGCCCCTTGGGCTGGTCCTGGGCACCCCTGAGCAGAGTGTGGCCCCAGCCTCTTGCCCCCTGCCCCCTTCAGCTCTTGCTCTGCTCCAGGCTCAGCAGCCCCAGGGCTCTCAGCCTTTCCTCTTGCCATACTAACCTCTGCCACTGAGCCCTCCACGGCCCATAGCTCCTCTGCCCAGGCCTCCTCTTCCAGGGCCACCACGACCTCGAATGCCACCTCTCCTCATGCCCATCCTGGGGGACAGACCTCGTCCTCCCCGAAGCAAACTTTGACCTTCAACACACACACACACAAAAAAGGCAGAAATTAACTTTTCAGAGCTTAAAAAAAACAACAAGACAACAAAGCAAAAGCTCTGCTCAGCTCAAGCTCTCACCTCTGAGGGGAGGAAGTCCTCTCAGCATAGCTCTGGCCCCACGGCCACCACGCATGGCTCCTCTGGGCAAGCCTCTCTGTCCCATGGGCAAGCCTCTCCCTGCCATGGCTCCACGAGTGAGGGCTCCTACTGGTCTGCCTAAGCGTGCCTGGATGTTGCTCTTCCCCAGACGTTGCTTTAAGCTCTTCTGGAAGAGAAGGGTTTTAGAAGAGACCCCAAAATCATGCAGCAATCTGGGCTTGGTGATCCAAACAGCACAGCAAAGGGTTAGCAATAACATGGGGTGGGTTTGGGGTCACCAGCTCTCTGGAATGGATGAGCAATCAGCTCTGGGAGGGCTAAGTGGTGAAGGTCAAAGAGCTCTCCTGGAAGCTAAGTGTCTGTGCAGAGAGAAGCAAGTTGGTGCAGTTGGAAGGGAAGTGATTTTTCTCTGGTTTTAGCAGTGCTGCTCAGCCCAAACTGAAGGAAGACACTGAATCCAGGAGGCAGCTCACTAAATCCCTTCTTCTGCAAGGTGACAGTCCAAGCAGATCCCTGAGACAGGAGGCAGCTACCCCTCCTGTGGCACAAGCCTAACCTACCTCCTCCTCACCTAACCATGCTGGGATTTGGGGATCCCTACAAGGCCTTTCCATGCAGCATTTAATTCCAGCAGACTCTCAAAGTACACCTATACCCAACAGAAAAACCAAAGGGGTTGAAAAGCTGAGCCAAGAGCACTTCATCCCTGTTCCTCTGTGGCTCCTCAAGTCAGCAAGCAGACACTTTTAATCCTGTTCCACTCACCACTTGGGAAATTCTTTTCCAACAGCAAACAGTTTAGCCTAGCAGCTTCCAGAGCTTTTGTTTACCAGCTCTGCAAGGCTAAGTGGCACCAGAGTCTTGAGAGATCTTCAAAAGCAGCTGCATTCCTCTTTATCTGGGTGGCAGCTTCAAGTATTCCAACTATTAGCTCAGCTAAGGAATTTCCAAGGCTTTTTTCCTCCTGTGTGAGATAATCTACACATTGAGACTGAACTCCTGCTGCAGTCAAGTCCTGCAAGTGAACTCCCTGCACTGCTCTGAGGCTCGACAGCTTCTGATTTCTGCCCTACAGACATGTTTTAAGCTCATTTTACCACTCTTCTCCCTTCAAGATAAGCTTTAAAACATGAAATAAAAGCCCCTTCCATAAATCCAGCTATGGAGAAGCACCTGGACTGCAGCAGAGAACTCAAACCCCAGCAGGTTTCCTTAGAGACTGCAGCAGAGAACTCAAAACACTGAGTTTTGCTTAGATTTTAGGCAATATGAGGCCCCCACTGTAATCTGCTGCACTCATCACTGCAAGGTGGAAGGATAAAGGCTCTTTCTTTAGGGAGAATGCAACACAACCCCTCAAATCCAGGCCTGGCACTCCAGCAAGCAAGCAAACCAAACAAGTTTGTTCCTCTGTTCTTTGCAGCCAGCTGCTTGCTCTCAAAGGAGCACAGAAGAGAGTGTGGAGTTGGGGATGGGAGCAACCAGGTCTTAAGGCCTGGAAACAATTGTTAACTGTAGCTAGATTGGGAGGTGGAAGCACTCAGCAGATCCAGAAACCCAGAATGAGAACATCTCTCTGAAAAAATAGAGAGGAGAAGTGAACAAGCAGCACAAACTCATCCCCAACTCAAGAATGTTAACCAGCAAGTTTCCAAACCATCACATAGCTGAGGTTCAAAAGCAGGATTTTCTGCCACTTCTCTCATTCTCAACTTTCCAGGAAGGTTTTCCAAACTCCATCATTGTAGAATCAACTTGGCAGGGTTGGAAGGGACCTTCAAGATCTTCTCATTCCAACTCCCCTGCCATGGGCAGGGACACCTGGCACTAGAGCAGCTTGCTCCCAGCCCCAGCCAGCCTGGCCTGCAACACTGCCAGGGATGGATGGGGCTGCCAGCACCTCTCTGTTCCAATGGCTCAGTATCCTCCTGGGGAACAACTTCTGCCTAACACCCCATCTCCATCTCCCCTCCTCTCCTTTGGATCCACTTCCCTAGGCCTAGCACTAGCTGACAACCTCCCCAGTCCCTCTTGGAGCTCACAGATGCTGGAAGGTCACCAGAAGCTCTCCTGGTAGAGGAACATCTACCCCCAGCTTCTTTCTCACCTGTTTCAGCTTCAGAGCAGCCTGGACAGAAGGTCTGTTCTCCATCTGCTGGGCCAGTCTTCTGTTTCTGGCACTGGCCAGCTGCTGCTGCTGCATGGTAGCCCGAATATTCACTGGCATCGGTTGTTTGTTCTTCAGCATGTTAGTAAAGCTTCAAGGTCGAATAAAATGGGTGTTTAAGTCAAGCTAGAACATACATTCATTGGCATTTCATGGTTCTCAAAAGACTGGATCTCCAGAGCCCAGGAACCTTAAGTCAAAGAGTGGTACTTAGGTCAGGGCATAGAGGATTAAGGAGTCTTTTGGTTTGCCACACACCAGTGTGCAAGAACTGGAGAAGTGAGGAATGATGCTGGATATTTAACTGAGAAGTGAGCCAAGCTTTTAGGTTAGTGACTGGAGAAATGGCAGAAGGGATGAGAAGAAGCTAGAAGCAGAGATGAGGATGAGGAGGATGACAGATGGGAGAGGATGGTACGGAAAAGCAACCTGAAATCTGACTGCCAAAGGTGAATTAACCCTCAGAGAGCTGGGGAAACTGTTGGAAAGCTCAATGCCAGCTGAGATCAGTCTGCCTCTAAGTGCTTTCTTCACTTGGCAACTGCTTTGGTGCTCAAAAGCTTCTGTCTGTCTGTCAGAGCTCGAGAGGAGCAGGACACAAAGGAATATGGGGAGCATTCCTAGCAGCAACTCCTCAGCTTTCTCCTGGGACCTGGCAGCTACAGAAAAGTGCCAATGAAAACACTTCCAAGTGAGGACTAGGAACTGATCCAAATGGAACAGGGCAGTGAGGCTTCCCTGCACTGCACCTCACTGCTCAGCTCAGCTCAGACCTTGCTCTCTCCAACTCCCTTAAAGGAGGCTGGGGGTTGGTCTCTTCTCCCAAGGAACGAGCAACAGGAGAAGAGGAAATGGCTTCAAGTTGTGCCAGGGGAGGTTTAGGTTGGAAATGAGGAACAATTTCTTGCCCCAAGCTACCCAGGGCAGCGGTGGAGCCTCCATCCCTGGAGGGGTTTCAAAGCCCTGGAGCTGTGCTGCTGAGGGCCATGGTTTAGTGGTGAGCTGGCAGTGCTGGGGAATGGCTTAACTCAATCTTATCTTAAAGGTCTTTTCCAAATAAAATGGTTCTCTGATTTGAGAGCTGCTTCTCTTGCTAGAGCAGACTCTGCTCCTTTTATCCCTGCTCCCATAACACTCCCACACCTAACACAAGAACTACCAGCAAGAGAGCAAAACATCACTGCAGAACCCCAGAAGCATGGAAAACCAGGAGAAGAATCCAACAGAAGAAATAAAGATATTGAGAAGAGAAAGACACACAAAGAGAGATGGAGATGAAGCAAAGCATTTGCCTCTTACAAGGCCCCAAACATTGTTCAAGGGCCTTTGGGCTTGTTGAAGGGCCTGCTGCATGCCTCTTACAGGCCAGACCACATGCAGGTGTGTCTGCCTTGGACAGAGCAGCAAGGCTGCTGCTGCAGCTTGGGTAACATGCATGCTACCAGCTTGCTGCAGCCTCAGCTAGGTCAATGTAAAAAAACATGTGGAAGAAAAAAAGGGAGGGTGTGAGGTTTTCCTCTCTGTTTTTGGTTAGAACACATCCTACCATATTTAAGTGCTGAGTAAGTTTTTACTATTAAACTGCTAGGGAATCAAACCTCTCCAAAACATTTGCCCTTTTTTTTTTACCTGCTGTACCACATTTGGTGCCAGTTTTAAGACAGAGGTGCATAGCCATCTGCTCGGGTTTGGTTTGTTTTAGTGAGGTTAAAGAGGGCAGAAACCACGGTGGTTTTGGGTTTGTTTTTTTGGACACCAGACAGTGCTAATTTTTAAGGACAAAAAAAAAAGATTTCTTATGAGTTGAAGCTGCTGTTGGGCTTCCTCACCGCTCGTTCAGAGACATCTTGGTGGTACTCTTTAGCACAACCTTCGGTGCTGACTGTGCAGCCATCTTCAGCTCAAGAGAATCTGCAAGAGACAAGAAGCTGTTGGAGCAAACAGCACCAAGATCTTGCACTTCCTTGATTAAACAATCCAAAAAACCCCCCTGTATTCCAACTCCTTTGATGGAGATCATCACAAACGGGGCAAGGAAACAAGTATTTTATTCCTGTTTGCTAAGCCACTGCCATGAGAGAGGAAGTTTAGTAAAGCAGCAAGTTATCCTAACTCATCTTTATTATCTAGAGGAGGAAAATGTTGTCATTGGCAGGAGCAAGGCTGCAAAAAGACAGTTCAGATGGCAACCCAATCATCTCATTCATGAGCCATCTAGTGACACTGCCACGCTGCCGAAGCTTTGAGCATCAGCGAGATGGAAAGCTCATTTTTGTTTTCCATGGAGACATATCCTATATCTGGCAATAAAATGACTCCATGCAAGTCCCTGAACAGTATTAAGGGCCCACACTTCTCACCATTGGACTGAGAAGCTGTACAGGAGCAGTTAATTGGTCTTTTCATCAGCTTCTTCACAGTGCTTTCCCATGAAAACCCTACCCCATGCCTCAGGAAAAGGGATTTAAAGTCAGCTGTTGCCCAGCTGAAGCTCGAGTGCTTGGGCAGTGATGAATACTGCTGAAAACGTGCTAAGCTCAAACCCACGAGCTATGCAGCTCGAGATATTTATTCTTCCATTAAGACAAAAAAATTGATGCTTTTGTGGCTGCCGAAAAGCGCTCGCCCCCTAAAACACCTTAACAAAATGCTTTCTTCACAGGGTTTTTTTTATAACCTGTAAAAGAACCGAGCTAAGGTAAGCCACACAGCCCTTTTGACTTTCAAAGAATGCTTTTTAAGCAGCATTTTTCCTCAACACCACCTGCAGAGAAAGTCCCGCTCCATAAACCACCATAGAGCTCAGGCCGCGGAGAAGGAGGCAAGCGAGGCCTAGGCCATCGATCCAGCCCCGTGCGAGACGGGGGCACAAAGCCCTGCACAAAGCCTGGCCAAAAGCCAACACCGCAAACCCCCTCCCCTAAAGGAGCAAGCATCAATCATCTTCAGGCCGCCGGAGTGGCTCCCGAGGCCTCCATCCCTTTCCCTCTCTCCGCGTCTTTCTCCCCCCCACACATCCCCGGTCAGATCTAACAACTCTTACCGAAGGAGAAGATCGCCAGGTTCTCCGGTAGGGCTTGGCTAGCGGGTGGCGCGGGGTATAGGGCTAACTCCAGCGCCCTTCGCCCACTCCTACTCCTGCTCCGCTCCAAACACCTGCGACAAAATGGCGACAGCCCCCACAGGAAACCTTCCCGCCTCTTCCAAGCGCTCTGCTCTAACCAGCCAAAATGGCGGCGGCCGCGCGCAAGCGCAGAGCTTCGCGCCTCATCACGCCCCCTGCTATTGGGCGGGACAAGCGGCACGTAGGCGCTATCCCCTCAGTCATTGGTTTGCACGGGTGGGGTAGGCGGGGCCAAGTTATGATGGGGAGTGGGCGGGTGGTTGAGGCCTGAGCCGCGTTCTAGCGGGACTGCTACCCGGGGCTGGTGTGGCCTGGCCAGCTTCTAACGGGTCCATTAGCCGGGTCCGTTGCGGTCTGTCCGGTTCTGGACAGGTCCATTAACCGGGTCCGTTGCGGTCTGTCCGGTTCTGACAGGTCCATTAACCGGTCCGTTGCGGTCTGTCCGGTTCTAACGGGTCCATTAACCGGGTCCATTAACCAGGTCTGTCCGGTTCCGACGGGTCCATTAACCGGGTCCGTCCAGTTCCGACGGGTCCGTTAACCGGGTCCGTTGTGGTCTGTCCCGTTCTAACAGGGCTGGTAACTGGGTTCGTTGTGGCCTGGCCAGGTTCTAACGGGACCGGTAACTGCGTCCCTTGCTCCCCTGTCCCTGCCATCAGGTGCCTGAGCCTGGCTGCGGTCCCGGAGCTCGCAGGGGCCAGGCCTGGCTGTTGTCCCCATTCCCGGGTGGCAGAGGAGGGGGGAGCCCCGGGGCTGGCCCCAGCCCTGGCAGACGATGGCGCTGCTGGCCCTGCGCCGGAGCCAGGCCTCGGCGTGGGGGCTGCTCGCCGGGGGAGGAGAGCAGAACCGGTTCGTCCAGTCCCGCTGCCTGCGCTGCCTCCACCTCTAGCAGGACAAGCGAAGAGCCCCAGCCTGGGGATGCCCCCCGCGGACCCTCGTGCCCTGCCCTTGCACCCCAAGGCCCCGGTGGGTCCCCCGCCCTAGCTGTGCTGTGCCCTGGGGTGACTCAGGGTTAATGGCAGGCAGGGTTGGGCACAGGGTGTGATGCAGGAGGCAGAGCAGGGTGGAGACAGAGATGTCTCCAGGCCCTTGGGGTGACCCAGGGTGGTTTCCCCCCATGACCTTGTGGCTCAGGAGAGGGAAGACTCCTTGGAGTCCCCAGGGGCAGTAGCAAGGGCAGGGATGGGGGGGAACTGCTGGCAAGGAAGGAGCTGACAACACACTTGTGGCTGGGTCAGTGCCTTTATTGTGGAGCTGGATCCCAGTGGGATCTGCTGGGTGTGCTGTGGAGCAGAGGGAGAG
>VWZO01010543.1:151620-170837 GCA_013396975.1 Bucco capensis | reverse complement strand
GAGGAGATACAAGGACTCCCTGAAACAACATCTCAGCCTTGGCCATACTGATCACCTTAACTGGTCTGCTCTGGCCTCCAACCAGGAAGTCTGCAGACACACTATTTTTAATGCTGCTGATGTTTTTGAGAAGGCACGCAGGAGAAAAGACAGCGTAGAAAGAATCGTGTCTTGCAGGTTCTACCTCCTAAGGAGTCCTTCTGCTGTGCCTTTTGCAACCGCTTTTGTCTGTCCCACATTGGCCTTTCCAGCCATCAGTGAGCTTGTAAAAAGCGCTTGTGAAGAGCGTGGATGAAGCCCCCTCTGGGTCTTCATTCACGAAGCCTAGCCATGATGATGTTAATATATAATAATATATAATAATTCTTCCTCAGCTTGGAGGTTTTCCACTTTTGACTTTGTGACAAAATATTACAGAATTCATTCAAAGGAATCTTATATTTCAATTAAACTCAGATTTAGGTTTATCAACATCAGTCTTACCTTTTTATTCTTTTTTTTTTATGAAAAGCTTTTCTAACTTCAAAGGTTCTTTGTGGTGTAATCCTTAAATAGAACCTTTAACCTTTTTTAGACTTAAGGAAGGCATCATCTCTTCTTAATTACTTTTGTAGAGGAAGATATTCTCTGCTTTTCACAGAGGAATTGTTAAACCTTTGTGAAACTACTGTTTTTTTCTTATTTAATTTCCACTATTTATGATGAAACTGGTTGCTTAAGGAAGGAGCTGTGATATATTTTGCATCTCATAGGTGTGTAAAGATGTTCATGAGAATCACAACTTATTTTCTGCAGAGTTGCTTTGAGACAGGCTGATCCTTGCTGTACAGCTTCACCTATGCAGTGTAAATTCAGTTTCCTCAACTAATAACCATAATCTGACCAACTGCAAGAAAATGCCCTGTCAGCCCTATGCTGAACTACTCATTCTGAAATGTAAACCTTTAATTTCAACAATTAACAGTGTTCTTATCCAAGGGGAAATAAGCTGTCTCAAAAAGCTTGATGTTAGGAACAGAATGGTTTGTAGATTTTGTATATCACTGGTGAAAAGCCTCATTTTACTTCAAACAAAAAGGAAGACTAGTGTTCAGAGCAGCAACATAAGCCTGAGAAGGAATAAGAGCAGTTAGTATGTGTTAAATCTGTGTTACCATGTCTTCACTGTGTCTGCACCAGCCCTGGTTAAATAAAAGCTATTGTGGTTGTGTCTCCTTGTCTCATACAAGTTTCTCTCTTGGTTTAATGACTCCTTTTAAATATTAAGCAAAGGCACTTAGTCTTGCTAGAAAGATGAGCGTAAATGCCTTGTTGACAGATTTTTTTTCTTGTGGTCTTTGCACCTTGAAAATATATGCAAAATTGCGGTTACTGACTAACGTTAGCTGGAAATAATTTTTTTAAATGTATTTCTGAGAGGAGCCAATTAAGAAGCCTACACAGTCTGATATTTCCACCTATATTATTTCCATCCAGCATGATGATGGCAGTGAGTGAACAGCTGGGAGAGAAGGAGGACGTGTCAGGGAAGAAACATCCTCTGTGGAATACCTCATGGATCCAAAGCTGGTGCCTCCAGAATAACGCCAAGAATCCTGAAGAGACATATTCTGTTACATAGACCTTCACTTCCCAGTATGACCCAGTCTCCTGTGCATAAAAAGAGGGTCTCACAAGAAAACCAAAACAACCTATTAGTTATTTGATGTTCTGGACTGCTTTGGGGCAACCAGATGGTTTCAACTTCGGCTCAGCTCTGCTATGTGACTTTGGATACTCAATGCAGTGCATTCATCTGACACAATTCATCTTATTTCAAAGCAGCTGATTTGGACAGTGACTTTATGCTAGTCTAGTGTGATGTCTGCAACAATATTAACAATATGTGTTTAAGAATATTAACACATCTTAATAATCTTCTTCACCTTGCAATTCAGTCTCTTTTTCTCCTTCCTATAATCCATTAAACTGAGCCTAGTTCTGATTTGTTAAGAGAGGAATGTTCAAGACAGTTAAGAGCATTACAACAATTACAATCATTAGCTTCTCTGCAGCGGCAACAACTCTGTTGAACAAGTTATTATTTTAAAATCACTGGCTGGAGAAATTCTCCATATATTACTCTGGAGATTTGACACTGTACATGCTTCTATATTATATTATGTATCTCTTCATGCTTAAGTTATTTATGTCTAGAAATATTTTGTTATAAATATGCATACATTTTTCTTTTCACAAGAAAGAATATTTCATTCTTTAAATACATTTGTCTATTTCTGTAATTAGATTTCAACAATATCTGTTTTTATCGGCTGATTCCTTCAGACGCTGAACCATTACAAATACAGCCTTGTAATAAACAAGTGGATGCCTAGCAGTTCTTTCTCAAATGTCCAGTGACAATTGTATCATAGGTACTATTCCATGATCTTCAGTTTGCAGTAACACTAGATGCATTCAGACATCCACCCTGTCTTTCAAGGCAAGACATTGTTTAAGCAGCAGTTAGTTCAACCTTGGACCAAAAGTGACATGTATCTCAGAGTGAAAAGTAATAAAAGATTTTCTTCACTTTCAGTGTCATGTCTAATGTTAGAATGTAAAAGTCAGAATAGTTTCCAGAAGAGTTGCTGCAGGGAAATTTTATGATGAGGCAGATTACTGTAGGATCTTTGAAAACAGTTACAATCTTTTATACTGTAAGTTGTGGTCTGAAGAATTGAATGAATGTCATCCAATGTTAGAACAAGAGGGAATGGGAGCAAGCTGGATCACAGGAGGTTTAGTATTAACACGATTCTGTGATGAAAAAGCAAACTAACATATTCTGTTTGCATTACAGTGGAAATTTGTACTAGGATCCAGTAATGAAGGCTGTAGGGATCAGGCAAAGACACCTAGGGTCGCCTTCAGCACAGGAATGGTTGTCAGAATGTCCACATCTTTCTGACTTTGAGGCGGTGCCCTGGCAGTCTCACCCAGGATGAGCATTTACAGTGACCCACACAGTAGACATTGCATCACAGAGAAGCATCCAGGCTCCCTGGTCACCATTGCTACTGGCCATCCTCAGCAGGAGCTGTCACAGCCCCTCTCCCATCCCCACACAAGAGCTTTGATGTTGTTATGATGTGGGGTTTATAGTATACATTCATGTACTGGATGTCTGTCTCCTGTAAGTGAGAAACTAATGGCATTAATGGCACTGCAGACAGCTGCACTGTGTGTCTCCACATGTGGCCCTGCCAATATTTCTCAGTTTTGGCCTGTCATACTTCTCCTATTCTGCTCCTATGATATTACTAGCCCTCTGCTTCCTGTCAGTCATGTTAAGCAATTGTGCCAAATTTCTTTGATTAATAGTGCAAATGCTAGCTAAATGGGCAAGTCAGAGATCACTTTTTCTTTCTTTCTATGGGGTTCCAATTCAGGCCTCCAGAGGTAGTTTATTGCTGATTATTCTCAGGAGGGAAGGCATCCCAGTGGCCATCTAATTCCTTTCAGTTTTAAGTTCTTATCTCTTCTCATTCTACATTCTTTTACAGTGGTGTGAATCCTTGGAAACATCTGTCCTTATTTGCTTACTAGGTTTTTGTCCTCAATTTAAAAATAACTAGGGAACTTTTTATTCACCATATATATTCACTAATTTGATACAAAATGTAAACTAACTTTATTGTTAATGATTTGCTGTCTTTATTTCTGTGAAGGAGAGGTGTCAAACCAAACATGTACCATGGCTAATAACATTAAAACCACAAGGGTCTTTAAAGCCTTGCACTTCTTTAAATTTTTTTGCTATAAAATAGAAATAGATTCTTCTGAGCTCTTGGTGAACTTCCACTTCATATGTTCAACTTCTAAACTACAACTACAGTTTTAAATTTTTGCATCAAAACACCCACAGTTTCTTTCTTTTTTTTTTTTTTTTTTTTTTTTTTTTTTCTGCTGTGCTTGCAATTATTCTCCCTATGCTAGGCCAATAAACTACACATAAAACAGAAAAAATGAACTTTTTCCAAATGGGGCTTTCACCTCCAGGATCATTATCTGCAATGCATGATTCCTACTTGCTCTGTTCTGCAGTTTAAAAAGTCTTTGGTGGGCAATATTTTATCTAATGGTGTCCCATAAGATGTTCATCTGTTTCAGCTTCTAGCAGCATTGTTGACATGTTTGATCAGCATTGCAGTAACAAGCACTTTAAATGAATGCTTTCAGACAGCATGCTTTAGGCTAGAATGGGACACTGGGGCTCTGAAAACTGAGAGCAAAGTAATTAGTAAGGTGGAAACTGCTGGTAAAGGGATTGAAAAATGCATTTAAAGAAAATTATTATAATCTTTAACACCACAGGAAGATGGCTTTCTGCATTTGCTGACCCTTGCAACAGTAGCTTGGATACAACAGTACAAAATGAGAAGGATTGCTTGTGCTGTGTTTCTAGTAAGGTACTTAGACAAATGCGTAACACAGTAACTTCCACTGACAGATTTCACTGACATGTTTAAGGCTGAACGCATGGTGATTCTGCACATGGTAAAACCTCACAGCTCACAGCATAAAGTCAAATGTCAAGATAAAACTTTTTTCATTCTTGTCTAATGTAAAGAGGAGGAAAAAAGGAAAAGAGAAAAGGAAAAAGGAAAGGGGAAAAAAAAAGTTTTGAAAACTAAAGGAAGAAAAAAGTCAGTACCCAAATCTTATCAGCAGTCTGTAACTGTTTACTTTCCAACAACAATTGTATGGGAAGCAAATTAATACACGCATCCATCAAATTCACTTCTAAGTACAGCAATACACTCTTTTGAGAGGGAAGAAGATCTCACTGATGTTAAATACCATACACTGCATTAGTAGCCTAATAGAAATTTTAGTGTAGCAGAAGACCATATTTAAAATGACAAAGTAGATTAGTGGGTTTGGATTTTTTTCTTGTAACAATTGCTATAGTTATTTAAATTAAATTAACACACAGAGGTTTGAAAAATGCCAATGGTGCCTCCAGGGAAACGTATATAATAAAGTTGTTTGGCTAAATTACATGTAAAACTTGGACTCATTGAAGTCAATAGCAAAATCTCTGCCAAGTATAAAAGGACCTACACTTTGCCTAGAGGGATCTTCTAAGCAAGGAGAGATATTACCTACATTTGTTAACTAAATTTCTTCTTTAGTATTGCACACCCTTTGCATGGAGAATGAGACTCATGAGATAAAGTATTCTTGGAGTTGGGTTAGAGTATTCAGTTTGTTATTTTCTGTCATGCACTACAATAAGGGAGGGACTCTACATGAATAGGCAAATGTGTAGCTGCCATAAAAGCCAGTAGTTTGGTTTGATCTCCATTAATTTGCTTTTTTTCTCAGTGGCTTAGCTAAAATCAGCAGCATCAGCTTCCTCCAATAATCATGCAAAAGCATCAGTCAGGAGTGGTAAGGACAGCTTTGGGCAAATGCAAAGGACAAATTTGGTTTGAGGCAGTAGAAAGTTTTCATTGTCAGTGCATGGAGGTGTAATACTTCAGCTGTGGAGAAATGATGGGTTCTTATTTGTGTAGGTATGTGAAGGGACAGAGGTGGTGTAGTACCCAGAGAATTCTAATCTAGTATTTCTTTTGCCATATACCTAATAATANCTGGATCTTTGTTCGCGAAGCCTAGCCATGAATAATACAGCTGTACTTGCATGTAGTTTCTAGGAGGAGAATCAGATAGCTTGTGCAGACTACATCTTTAAAAATACAGGCAAAAGCTCCCTCCCTTAATAGTTAGAGGAATGTCATTTATCCTCCTGAAAGTAATTTATGGACCAGATCCTCAGCTAAGATTAACAGGTATATAGTGTCCGTGATGCAAAGACATTTTAACTGACATGAGCGAGCTATCATGACACATCTTTATATCTAAAGGCTTAGGAATTCATTTAGGTTGATAGCATTTATTTGTTAACTTTTTTTTTTTTCTTTCATCTCTCCACTTCCTATTAACTTGTAAATTCTAGGTTTTATTTGGAGGCCATGGATAATTTTCATATGTGAAAAGTGAAGAAATAGAGAGGCTGATACTAAAGTTTCCCTATGCCTATTTGAAAAGAGTGAAGCTTGTTGGGAGGTGCCATCTAGTACAAATCAAAATGTGCATGTGAACAGACTTGAAACTTATCACTGGTCATATAGTCCACACATTTACTCCTCCCAGTTTTCCTAGTATCTAAGCCTGCTATTCTTTTTTTTCCATACATTCATCTAACTTTATCTGGACTAGTGTAGGAATATGAATGTTCACTAATCAGGTGAATGGATTCTGGGAAAGTAAAAAGAGATAATTTATTAGTATATCACAGTATCACAGTATGTTAACAAACTTTTGAATAATTAGCAAAGTTTTTTAGTTCTCTATCTCTAGTTAGTTGGTGGCTTCACCAAATGGCAGTGGATAGAGCGTTGTTGTGCATAAACAGTATGTCAAGGCAGGTGAAGTGCAATGCCAAAATTTTACAGGCCAGAAGAACTGATATCCAGTCAATGTTGAAACATCTATGAATACATCCCAGAGAAAAGATTAGATTAAAGCATTTGTAAAACTTTTAGTTCTGTTGCAATTGCTGCATAGAGGATTTAAAAAGCTCAAAGAAAAAATTAACTATTCTCTTCTGGGTATTTTTCACAGCACTTGGTGACACCCAGTATGATCAAATCTGGTGAACACAAGCTGTTAGTTTGGAAATTGGGCCTACAGCTTTCTGATGGCAGTCTTCTGTGACTCTTCTTACACAGAGCTGATTCTATATTTTTTCCTAGCACCTCAGTGACAGTGTGGTGAACAATAAAAATATTTAACAATTATACTAGAAAATATCACTGCTCTTAATAATATTAGAATTTTATTGGCTTTGCAGAGCTGTAAGCAAGACAGGAGGTTGTGAAATGATTTGGGAACACAGCACACTTGAAGTTTCTTCACACTGTTCGTTTTGAAGGCAATTCTTGATTTTAGAAAGACAGGGAAAGCATTACTGCAATATTTTCACATGTAAGTGTAGGAGAAATTTTACACCTAGATGCAAGGCATCTCTTGTCCCTTCAAGCTTCTTCGTTCTTTTTTCAGCACACAGACAGCATTGTCAGTCTAAGATGTGGAAGTGCTTATATAGAAAACAACAAAACAAAAACCTGAGATTTTTTAAAATACAATCAGCAACTTCACCCATCTTTCCAAATTTAAAATAAAATTTATGTGACTTGTTTATAGTTTTGTACAGATGTGATGAGGATGATGATGTACAGATACAACTTTTAAATAAAAAAAGGGAGGTAGTATTATCCTTACGAGTGAGCAAATCATTTCCTAGCTACTCATAACTGAATTATCAAACTTTCTAAATGGTCTTACCATAAAATTTCCTGCATTTCCTCATGCATATTGAGTGACATACCACAGTTAAATGTGAATATATATGAAAATATCTTTGATAGTGATATACCTCTAATTTTTTTTAGAACCCTTTTAGAACCATTTGCAGCTCCCCTTGTACACTATTTAGAGGTAGGTAAACTGGAGTTCAGGGAGTGATAAGTATTATCTTCTGGAAAAACTCCATCAGGAAGCACAGGTAAATAAAGAAAAAAAAGTAGGTTATATATAGGTATAACACTGTTTTCAAAAGAAAAATGGCTTTTTACTAAAAGTATTTTCACAGATCTAACAAGTACCATTAAAGCAGAAGAGAAAAACTTGATAAGCTATGGAGTTTTCTATATCGAGAGACATCTTGAAAGACATATTTTTTCACTACATTCACCCTTTGCAGCTGAAATTTAAACTTTCAAATACGGTTGGGTACTCTATGGACTTAAGAATGCAAACTACATCCATAACTATCTGCAACTTACCTTGACTGCAATTTTTCTTTACTTTTTATGATCACTCTTTCTGCAGTATTATGTCCAAATGTAAGAATTCAGCATAGAGCACAAGGAAGTCAATATCCTTAAAGACTATGGGTCTTAATGTTCTTCAGCAAAGAGGTGGAATACGTCTGGCTTCTTTTCTGATAGAGGATCTTGTTCTTTCACACAGACTAAAAGGATTCATGCATTTTAGCACCGAAGAGCTCATTAATCAAAGCTGACCTGCAGCCCAATGTAGTCAATTTTACATGACTTTTTTATGCTTCAGCTCTTCCTTCTCTGATATTTTCTTGCCATTTTCATCAAAGGAAAAATCAAAACCGGAGTCCTCACTTTCATACTTTACTTTGAAAACTTTATGTTTGTTCATCCCACAAGCTATACAGTAGAAGTTCTATTGCCAAGAAGGCTTATATTTGAAGTTGACAGTTTCTAATCCCAAAGACCACAAATTAGTACCAGAAATACATGTATCAGAACAATGAGGTGAATACTGACAAAGTGGTACTGACAAAGAAGAAGCAAACAAGCCAAGGGTCAAAACACGTCAGCAAGATTTTCACACTGTTGAAAGCAGAGTCATGAGCTACATCTGTAAAAGAAAATTTGTATGTTTGAAAACCTAGAAATCTGCTAGGTCTGTAATGAAACAGGTAAACTAACAAACCTGAAAGGAGGTTGGAGTGAGGTGGCTGTTGGTCTCTTCTCCAACGTAACTAGAGATGCGACAATAAGAAATGGCCTCAAGTTGTGCCAAGGGAGGTTTAGGTTGGATATTAGGACAACTTTCTTCACTGAAAGAGTGGTCAAGCATTGGAAAAGGCTGCCCAGGAAGCAGTGGGATCACTATCCCTGCAGGTGTTCTAAAAACATATAAATGTGGCACTTTGAAAGATGGATTAGTGGCATGATGGCGCTGAGTCAACAGTTGGACTTTATGAACTTAGAGGTCTTTTCCAACATTAATGATTCTATAATCATATGATTAGATGAAAAAGATTTTGAGAAAGACTTCTTTTCTTGGCTACTTCTCCCTTACCACTTGAACAACTGAAAGGTCCCAAACATAATGCTTAAGAAAATTCCCTATCCACAGCTAGATTTATTGTTGTTGCTGCTACCCTTAAGCATCCAGACAACAAAGAATTAATAAAATTTGATTTTCTTTTAAATAAATGAATTTATCATTTCAGTTTTCTCTATAGTTTTGGGACTGTTATGTAGCAAAAGAATTTTTTTAAATTCAGTTATATATACGAAATTACTATTGCATTACAGTTTTGGTTTTGGATTTATTTATTTTTATACAAAGTATGAATCAGAAGTAATAAAAACCTATTAGCTGAAAAGCCAATATTGTGTGACATAATAGAATCAGAGTCCACACGTGCAACTCTACATTATGATCATGTCTGTTGTTGTTTGCACAGTGTGACAATCTAATTTTTATCTTTTTTCACATACAATAATACTTTTCCTGTATATATTCGCTCTGGCTTTTGTACTATGGTATAGCTGGGCCTTCAATCCTTGGCACATAAACACCAAAATCCACATCAGGGCTTAAGCTAGGTGTTAGAGAGAACAAGGGATACAATTCTCATTTTGTGAAATCTTCCTTAAATGAACTCATAATGGAATAGTCATGAGACTTAAAATCCATTTCATCCTAAACATTGACACAGAGCCAGAACTTCCACCATTTAAGTATATAAAGGAGAAATAAAGTCAACAAGAAAATTAAAGTGCCCTTGCCCAGACAAGAGATTTTTTATAGACCTCACACATAGAAGATTTGCACATTTTAGAAGTTAAGTGAAAATTTTTCTGAGTTTTCAGTTCTGTGATGGTAACAATACCTTAGAAATATACCATTGCTATCAGATTGCCTTTTGCTCAAGCAGGCAGATGCAAGAAAATATGTAATTTATCATTTCCCTCATAATTGCTGAATAAGTTACACTTCTTTACACAAGAATTTTAGGAAAGGTGACTTCAGCTTCCATTTTGCGCTCATTTTTGAGTACTGCCCAGCTATAACTACATAATAGATTTTCCTGCTTGCAGAAATGCTGCTCCATCATAGTTCTGTAATAAACCATGTCAGATTCATTTTCATGTGGCTGTAAACATCAAGAGCATGACGACATTCAGAACAGCTTGTCCTGTTACAGATGCCTTCTATTTACATTTCCTTGTAGACACATCAAAAAGTCTGACTAGTACTTGTACCGGTTACTTGCATGTCAGATATACTTATGAAAGTGAAAAAGTTTTGTTGGTTGTCTGCATATTTAAACTAATATATATGCCATTTCAAAACCTTCCCTTTCAAATAATGGATTAGTAAAATACTTCTTTGGCAAATTCAGAATAGTTTTGTCAGCTTTTTCGTGAAAGGAATCAAAACATCATGATGAATCTGGGCTAATTCCACCTAAATATAAGTGTTGAGTTCATTTCTGCCACTTATCATTGTGATCTTTGTAATTTCCAAATTCCAGTGTGAATATTGTGTGTATATATATACATATATATATATGTATGTATATATATATAATGCATTATTTAAAATGGAAATTAGTATTACCTGAACAAAGACATGGTACAAAGCCTTCTTCACTGAGAAAGTTATCAGACATTGAAGTGGATGTCCAGGGAGATGATGGAAACATCATTCCTGGAAGAGTTCAAAAAATATGCAGATGTCATGCTTGGGGAGATGGTTTAGCAGTGGGATCCTGGGTGGTTGGACTCAATGACCTCGGAGGTCTTTTCCTACCATAATGATTTTATCATTCTATCTGGCCTTTATCCTCCCTCCTTTTTGTGTTCAACAGTTACATTTGGAGCTCTCAGCAAAGGAGATAGTAAGAAATGGAGACTATGTGATTGTGCTACAGCTATGGGCCCAAAGCACCTGCACAAAGCATTGTGGCTCCCACTTAGCTATGGTTACACAAGACTCCCGTAACAGGCCTAGAAAACAAAAAATAAAACAAATACATGAACATTTAGTGATGTTTCTTTAAGTGGTGCTAAACCCTTCAACAACACACACCTAAAGCACACTTCTAAAACTCATGTTTCACGACTGCTGCAAGACATTGTAGTAGCATATTCCTCCCCATACTTTACAGAATTAATCTCAACTACTACAAACAGAATTTCTTCCTTGCTCCACACACTTGTGGCCCCAGGTCTCATGCCAATAATCTTATCTTGTGCTTTTCATGCTGTTTTTATCATTCAAAGTGATATTGTCATAAAATTTGTCTCACTGAAGCATGTCTGTTGTAAATACCTCTCAGAAAGAAAGCTTTTCCCACTCATGTTTTTAAATAAAGTGAAAAAAATTATAGTAATTTTCAATATTACACAAATATTGAAAAAGTAGCCACAGAAGAGTCTTTTATTTCACTTATGCTAGTCAAAATGAGTTTAATTTGGAGGAGATGGCATTTTGACAAGACATTAGCCGTAAAAGAAAGAACATTGTGAGAGAGAGTGAATGCCCCTCAAATACTTGAAGTGATGGATGAGCATTTTCTATGTATATAGGAGAGCATCTTATGTCTCTGTGACTTGCTCTCTTGGCACCTTGAGATTAGATTAAACAAAGTCAGTACCTGTTCAAAAACTTAGACAATGAAATTTTTCTTACAAATGTTTCCTGAATAAATCAAATAATTTCTTTTACAGGAAGAAAGTAAAGGACAGAAAGTAGATTAAAAAATAAAAGAGAGAGAAGAAAATAGCATCTAAAGATAAGTAGTTATGAATTTATTTAACATACTAGTAATTTAAAACAATAAATATGTTAGTACTAGCAGATGAGGAACTGATAACTAGAAAACTTTTAGACAAAAATGGTGTGTATTACGAAAGCAGAAAGCAAATATCTTGCACATATCACATATGTAAAGAACCTCATATTCTAGCAATGAAGAGTCAAAACCCAATTTTCTTTTTCTTCAACATGTTTCACAATACAGTTTAAACTTTACAGCAGAAACTATTTCCCTGTACACTTGCAGATAAAACCTCATACATTCATTTTATAACCTCTTTTCTTATCCAAATCACCTCTGTCATTACCCCTTGGTCTCAGCTCTTTTCCCTCAATAGCTTTCCTATTATGTCAATAAGTTCCAATTATCATCCTCCTAAAGGCCTTTCTCCTGGGCTTTTTATTCCGTATTCACCCTAAGGTTTACTTTTTTTGTGTCCTCCAGGAACCTCTCTCCATGTTTCATGCTTTTGAGATCCTTATTGACAGCCACCCTCTTCTGAGTTAGAGGCAATGCTTGCAAAAATAGCATTTGGTATCCACAAACAGAGAAGGCAGTTGTTGAACATCACATAATTTTGTAAAAAGGACTCTGGTTTCTGATTTCATACACAGCAGTCAAAAGCCTCTAGTCCTGGCAAGTAAACTATCATAGTAGAAACTCAACTACTATACAAGTGTCATACTTTTTTCTTCTAATGATAAATAACAGAATGACTCCTCATGGCTGGGTTTCAGCATCTGACCACAAATTAGGAAGAAGTAAATGACACAGGCTCTCCTCCCCATCCTTCTGGTTCATACATAATGTTTATACAACTACAGAATTAAGATTTTGATCACCCTAAGGTTCTGCTTTACCGGTACCCTGAATCCTAATCGGCCTTTGCAACTAAATTCTGAATTCTGTGAATAAAATTGTGATAAAAATGCTGAAAGATATTAATTATTATTAAATCAGTGCAATTAGGGGAGACTAGTGGGTTCAGGATTCTCAGCTCTCTAATGTTAACTTATATAGCAGTTGCTTGTACTGTTGCTACTGAATAGGTCCTCTGTAAACTCAAGACATCGTGAACAGATATGTGAATATACCATAATCAAAGAATGAATATTCTTTGAAATTTGTAACTCCTACCTATGGCTTAATGAACAGGATTTGCAAATCATTAACCTCATTCCCAACTTACTCTGCATTAAAAAGAGGTGGGCCCCATCCTCAGCATATGAATCCAGGATTTTCACCTTTCCTGAATGAAAATTTTTTTACTACTCTGGACACATCACACCTTGGGGATTCTGGCAGAGAAAAGGGTAGAGGTGAGATATAGAGCAAAATCTGGAAAATTGCTGTTCTGCAATCCACTTTCCACTTGTCCTACAACCGTCTTCATTCTACCAGCATGTACCAGGACACCTCTAGGTTTATACTTTCTTGTAGAGAGCCTGTCACTTTCAGGATAAAATTCCATTTGTGTCACCTCAGCATAGTCATGCTGCCTGTGAAAGAATTCAACAGTGAGGGTTGGAGCTGCTGGACCCATAATTCCAGCACAAGAGCCTTCTACGTGGCAGTAAAGCCTTCAGTATTCCCTGAAATGGCAGCAACAAGCAAAGCCTATAAGACAGGCATAGCCTTCCACTTGTTATCAAGTAGTCAAAAGTCTCCATGAGTCTTCCTTTCCTAGGTATTACTTCCATAATAAGGAAATCGTGAGAGTAAAGGGAAGGGAAAAGGCAGATGAAGAAAGAAGACAAAAGGGGGACAGGAGACGTGGTGGAGGCATATGAGTGATAGGAAGAGAAAGGGAAATAGATACTTTGCTGTAGCTTTCAGCTAGGGGCTTTTCCCTCCAGGGGATAGCAGCAGCTTCTCCAGCAAGGAAGGAGCTCAGCCATACCTCAAGAGCACAACTTGACTACTGGGCAGAACCTACACAGCTCAGGACATATCAAAAGCTCTGCAAGCATCTTCAGTATCAACAGAGGAAGATGGGAGGAAGGTAGTTTTGACCTCAGTTGATGGAGGTTTGGGTCAGAGATCAGTTGAGCAAATTGGACATCCACAAGTCCATGGGTCTGGATAAGATGCACCCAAGAGTGCTGAGGGAGATGTCAGAGGTCATTGCTAGGCGGCTCTCCATAATCTTTGAGAGGTCCTGGAGAACAGGAGAGTTGCCTGAGGACTGGAGGAAGGCCAGTGTTATCCCACTCTTCAAAAAGGGCAAGAAAGATGACCCCAGTAACTATAGGCCAGTCAGCCTCACCTTCATCCCTNCTGGGAAAGAACAACCCCATGGATCAATACAGACTGGGAACTGATGTGTTGGAGAACAGCCCTGGAGAAAAAGATCTAGGAGTCCTGGTGGATAGGAGGATGCCCATGGGTCAGCAATGTGCCCCTCCGGCCAAGAGGGCCAATGGCATCCTAGGATGCATTAAGAGGAGTGTGGCCAGCAGATCGAGAGAGGTTATTCTCCCCCTCTACTCTGCCCTAATGAGGCCCCACCTGGAATACTGTGTCCAGTTCTGGGCCCCTCAGCTCCAGAAGGGTAGGGAGCTGCTGGAGAGAGTCCAGCACAGGGCCACCAAGATCATTAAAGGAGTGGAGCATCTGCCTTATGAAGACAGGCTGAGAGAGCTGGCTCTCTTCAGCCTGGAGAAGAGGAGACTGAGAAAAGACCTCGTTAATGTTTATAAATATGTTAAGGGTGAGTGTCAGGAGGAGAGAGCCAGGCTCTTCTCAATGTCATCCAATGTTAGGACAAGAGGGAATGGGAGTAAGTTGGACCACAGCAGGTTTAGTATTAACACGAGGAGAAACTTCTTTCCAGTGCAGGTGACAGAGCACTGGAACAGGCTGCCCAGGAGGCTATGGAGTCTCCTTCTCTGGAGACATTCCAGAGCTACCTGGACACATTCCTGTGTGAGCTCATCTAGGTGATCCTGCTCTGGCAGGGGGGTTGGACTAGATGATCTTTCTAGGTCCCTTCCAACACCTAATCCATTCTGTGATTCTATGACCACATCCAATTCCTCTAGAGCTGCAAGTTTCCTGAAGCTAAACAAAGGCAAGCCTTGCGGTTCTGCTAGATGAACGTTTCTGCAAAGATGAGGTAAGTCCATCTCTGAGAAGTTCCTCTCTTATATGTATCTAAACAGAAGCTAATCATTAATTAAAACTAATAAATGATGTTCTTTGCTTTATGCTGAGATGCTTTGCGATGGGTACAAAGTCAGGTACTCTACAGTGGTGTGTCTGCTTGGCCTAAAAGAAAAAAATATTTTAAATCTGTGTTTCATTAAGCTGTTAGAATGTACAGATGGTTTTCAACTCCTTTAGATCTTTTCACATCAAAATGGCTTATGAGGAGGCTATAAATAACTATGAGCATCCACACAAGTTATTCAGTCACAGTCTGTTTTCTATGTGGATTAAAGTGGCAACAATCATTATCTCTTCTGGCTACATAATTCCCCAGAAAGTTACACTACCATTAAAGAAATGGCAGGGGAAACTAAATGTCTCCTGTCTTTCTGCTTTGTGTTTCAATTGAGATTTTCCCAAAACTGGGGTGAATCAAATTGTTTGATTGAAGTGATGTAAAGCATCTTTGTTCTGCAGTTGTCTTCTTGCAAAAAGGACTCCTTTGGATAACACCAATATTTCATCAGATAAAGTTAGTACATACTATCCATCTAGGAACAAAATTTGTTTTTCTGGATGATCCTATAGGGTCCTACAAACTTATCAGTCCTATGTGAAGTGACAAGCTCCTGTTCTGTCATCCACTGTCCACTCTGGCCAACAGGAAGTCTTCACACTTACTCGAAATACATTTACTAGTTATTTCAGGCTTACATTTCTGAAGAGAAATTGACAGTAGTAGTAGTTCTGCCAGTAAGTGAAGGGACAGACTGCAATCCTTGGAAAGCTGAGAATGAATACAGCATGTAACAGCTGTTGCTGTCCACTTTTAGTTTATCTCTTTCACATACACACACAGAGACATGAAAATAATGTTTTGAAAGGTGTCGAACCTCCTGTCATCAGGATCCAGGTACTGCTGGATTTCATACATACACTGAATTTAGTTCAGGCCATGTATAGGGAAGCGTATGTACAAAGAATTAGACCTTGTGACACCTTGAGTGTCTTATGTGAAAGAAAACCAGTTACATTA
Organism: Bucco capensis; assembly: GCA_013396975.1. Taxonomy (NCBI): domain Eukaryota; kingdom Metazoa; phylum Chordata; class Aves; order Piciformes; family Bucconidae; genus Bucco; species Bucco capensis. The sequence goes on along the minus strand of VWZO01010543.1, from coordinate 154,950 downwards.
TTCTGAAATATGAAACCTTTTGGTGACTAATTTTTCTCTTGACTTTACTGAAGTTACCTCAAACAAGCTTATCTGTGTTAGAAACTAGGAATTGTGACAAAACATCTGTACTGTTGCCCTTGCTGACATTACAGCATAACAAAAACATTTCATTTAGATGCATTTATATGAAGTCCCCTTGAATCATCTCAGAAAACAAAAAGACAAAAAAAGACGAGCTTGCACTTCTGCAACCACTGAAAATTTTGCCAGTTTATCTATCATAAATGCAGCAATTTTAACAAGATGTGAATACCACCCTTGCAGACTGTAAGTATAGTGTGAGTGGATCTGAATGTACTATAGTTTAAACCTTCCTAAAAAGTTCCTAGTACCATCTGTCTGTGTTTCATAAAAGGCAAGCTGACAGACAAATATTGACTACAGCTTGGCAAAAGACCTGCACATTTTGCTAAAATTGGGAAAATGAACTTTATCCTATGATCTTCAGAGTTAAACCACCATTGACTTCATGTGTTTCAATTCAGCTGCTGTCAGTAGAGCTGAAGAAAAAAGCTGTAGCTAAGTCTGCCAATACAGCAACATTTCTACTGTTTTATGCAAGTGAAGCAATCCTATGGGGCATCTAATCTTTAGTGCAGATCCTACCTTTTGCCACTGGTCCCTGGGTGAGAAATCTGCAGACAAATCTCTAACCTCTATTGTCACTGTTTCCCCTACCATACACCTGGGTGATGGTACTAGTCTCTTGTTCAAACAGGACAAGCTCTGTTCCTGAACATATCATGTAAAAGTCAAGTATGTTCTACTCATCTGCACAAAAGACACCACAGTGTGAAATCTTAGAATCACAGAACAGTTATAGCTGGAAGAGACCTTGGAGATCATCAGTCCAGCCTTTTTCCTAGCCCTATCAACTTACTAAAGGATGCTCCCCAATGCAACATCTACCCATCTCTTAAACACCTCCAGGGATGGTGACTCAACTACCTCCCTTGGCAGTCTGTTCCAATGGCTCACAACCCCTTCAGGAAAGAAATTCCTCCTAATGTCTAGCCTGAACCTCCCCTGGCACAGTTTCCATCCATTTCCCCTTGTCCTATCACTCTCCACTAGTGTGAATAGAGCTTGTCTGATAACATCCTCTACAGTAATTCCCATCATTCCCTTGTTCTCCCCATTTCTAGTAATTTCTTTTTACTATTAGAAAAAGTTATATACCCACTGTGTGACAAAAGGGATCTAAATTCTCCAGTACAGCATACATCATACCCTCCTTCTGTGAAAGTGGACCTTTTGCAATAAGCCACTAAAAACACCACCACCAACATATCCATTTCTCATAATTTCAACTTCTAAAATTCAGTTTCAAATGTATTTAATAGGGGATTGCTGATTAAGGTTATTACTAAAACCAGGCAATCCTGTGTTCTGAGTAACAACATAATTATTCCAAAAAAGCAACATAATATTGCATAACAAAATATGAAAGCCTGATCTGGGGAAGAAGGTTCAAGGAGCCTTTCCATATAAGTCTTAATTAAAAATGGAGATGCAATATTCCAAAAACATTATGTAAGCCCCTAAATGTTGTTCTAAATTGTTTTAGGATGAGAATAGATTATTGAGCTGCACAGAGGCCATTTCATAGAATTAGAATGAATGCACTTGCTCTTTGTTAACTTCTGAAGAATGAGACAGTTAAGGCAGAACTTAAACAGTGCTGTTCTGATGAAAGTAGAAGCACACAATGATTTATGAATGGAAGAAAAACTGAAAATGCAAGAAGACTGGGAATTCGAACTGTGTTTACTGTTAACTTGATGATAACTTTACATTTTTCTGATTTCTCCTAGCACAATAGAGTGCAGAAAGGATGAGGAAAGGAAACAGTATGTTAAAAGTTTATTAAAACAGAGAAAATAAAATAGCATCTATAATATTTCTAATTTCCCAAGAGTGCTGCCTTTCAGCAGTAGCTTTACAGGATTTTGTTTCTCACATTTTTAGTAAAAATTTCATTGATACAACTTTTCAATGTAAATGGCTCATTTTTTTCTATTTCAATGTATTTATATATGTCAACTGTAATAGTATTTTTAGTGTAGATCTGACTCAGAGTGGTTCCAAGAGCTTGGAACCAGAAAAGGAAATAGATACTATAAACTAAACTTATGAATACATTTCTTTTCCTTAGGACAGAGAGAGGCACCTTTGATGGGGTCTCAAAAGTTGTAATGATGATGTCTCAGCTGTGTAATGCAGCATGATAAAAGCTGTCACAGTTATTGTCTTTCCAAGCTGCCTTGGAATGCTAGAAATGATTGTAAGGTTTAGAAATGAATTGCTTAGAATATATGGAGTAAAACAATAAGTACTATAAGTTTTTTTGAAAATGAAAATCGTGAAAGGCCCAGACAAAACCCCACCAGTGTACTGTTTCTCTGTGTCACCCTGGTTGGCCACTAGATACGTGACAGACAATCTTTATTAACTTCTCTCCCTTTCCGAGTGGAAGAGAGAGAGAATATTGGAGACACTTACAGGTTGGCAAAGAAAAGTAAAACTGCTTTAATGAAAATGGTAACAATGACATTAAATATGTACACATATATGCAAAACCAATACAAAACCCAAGCCCTTTGATGGCAACTACATCACCGTTGCCACTGATGTTGTGAAGAGGCACTGGGGAAATCCTAGATTGGTCTCAGCAGCAGTGGGAACTGGATTGAGATGTGGAATCCTGGAACTAAATCCAGGAACACAGGGATTGGGGTTGAAGGCAAAACGGACAGAGTCCTCGGATGCCAGTCATTGGAGAAGAGAGCTGACCATCAAGATCTCTCAGCTTTAGACTGAATATGCTGTATATGGAAAGCTATCCCTTATTGGCTAATTTAGAATCATAGAATCATAGAATGGTTAGGGTTGGAAGGGACCTCTGGAGGTCATCCAGTCCAACCCCCCTGCACTGGGCAGGGACATCCCCAACTAGATCAGGTTGCCCAGAGCCCTGTCAAGCCTCGCCTTGAATGCCTCCAGGGATGGGGCCTCAACCACCTCCCTGGGCAACCTGGTCCAGTGTTCCACCACCCTTGTGGTGAGGAACTTCTTCCTAATGTCCAATTTAAATCTCCTCCTTTCCAGTTTAAAACCATTGCCCCTTGTCCTTTCACTGCAGGCCTTTGCAAACAGGCCCTCTGCAGCCTTCTTATAAGTTCCCTTTAAGTACTGGAAAGTCACTATTAGGTCCCCCCGAAGTCTTCTCTTCTCCAGGCTGAACAATCCCAGCTCCTTCAGCCTGTCCTCATAGGAGAGGTGTTCCAG
>VWZO01010543.1:102123-150797 GCA_013396975.1 Bucco capensis | reverse complement strand
CTTCCACTGCCTGTGTAGCTCCTTCTTGCTTTTTAATTTGACCACCAGGTCTTGATGCAGCCATGCAGGTCTCTTCCCTTTCTTACCAGATTTCTTACACCTGGGGATTGAGAGCTCTTGTGCTCTATGGAAAGTGTCCTTAAAGATCTGCCAGCTCTGCTCTGCTTTCTTATCCTTGAGGACCATTTCCCACGGTATTCTGTTTAGTAACTCTCTAAAGAGTTGGAATTTTGCTTTTTTGAATTCCAGAGTCCTGACTTTGCTTCTTGGCTGATTAGTGACCCTCAGGACTGTGAATTCCACCAGTGCATGATCACTGCAGCCCAGGGAGCCTCCAGTCTTGAGATCCCTGATGAGTTCGTCTGCATTGGTGACCAATAGATCAAGTATTGCACCCCCCCGGGTAGGGGTGTCTATTTCTTGTGTTTAGGGTCACCTGAATTCTCTGATCCTCTCTGAAGGTGCAGCCTTTTACCCTCCACCCCCCAAAGTGGTACACCAATCTTTGATGGTAACACTAAAGATCAAGCATTATCACTAATAGAAGCAGACAGGGCGAAAACATGCCCTTAACTTCAGAAAATGCAGTTACTTAGAAGATACTTAACTGAAAAATGAAATCATTAAACAGAATTACTGGATAGAATGCCCTCCTGTACCAGACAATGCCATTTTGTGGGAGGTGAAGTTCAGCTGGACTACCATATTACAATCATAACTGCAGCTCTGATGTGAAGGTGAAAAAAATATGCACACTTTGAGGTTCAGACATTTTATTGATGTTATCAACAAGCAAAGGTGTCTAGAGGGGCTTAGGTCACAGTACTGTGTCTGTCAGGACACTCATCTTGTCACTCAACTGGTGGCAAGTCACACGTCTGGTTTGACAAATCAGCTTGATTTTTTGAACCTGTTTCACTTTTACAAACTTCCATGCCCCCTGGCTGGCTGGACTGAGTCCTGTTCTTATCTGAAATATTTAAGCTCATCATATTTCTGAGAGATATTTCATGAACATTCATTCTGTACCATTCTGTGAACATCTGCCTTCATTGCAGAGTTCATAGAATCATAGAATTGTCAGGGTTAGAAGGGACCTTAAAGATCATCTAGTTCCAACACTGCTGCCATGGGCAGGGACACCTCCCACTAGATAAGGTTGCTCAGAGCCCATCCAGCCTGTCCTTAAAAGCTTCCAGGGATGGGGCTGCCACCACCTTTCCTGGCAACTTGTTCCAGTGTCTCACCACCCTCACGGTGAAGAACTTCCTCCTAACATCCAACCTAAATCTACCCTCCTCAAGCTTATATCCATTCCCCCTAGTCCTATTGCTGCCTGACATCCTTTAAAATTATTAAGCTTATTTTAGTAAAAAAAGAGCTATTTTCCTTAAAAAATATTAACCTATAGTAATAAAAACCCCAGATATTTATAAAACTGTACCAAAAAAAGTAACAATATTCATATTAGCATTCCAGCCCATACTTTTTTGAGCCCTTAGTTTAACTCGAGTACAGTTAAAGAAAAATTATACTCTTGGAGATAAAGGGACTACTGCTCCATACATGTCAGTCATTCAACTGAGCTCCCATCTATCAAGATATCACCAAAACCCAACCCAAACCAAACAAAAAACCCAAAACCAAACCCAAACAAAACCAACCAAACAAAAAAAAAAACCCAAAAGAAATAAAAACCTACAACCGAGGCCCTGAGAATAAAAGTACTGGAATGAAATTACAGAAATTAAGAAAGAAAAAGATGAGAGTGATTTCAGTACCTAGAGTATAACAAATGAATTTGGGGCTTTGGTGGAAGTAACAGAAGGACTGTTGGGAAAATTGCTCAGTAGCTGTAGAATATGCTTGCAGCAAATGTCTATCAAACGAAAAGAGAATAATGGAAAAACAAGGCTCTAGGAGGAGAGGAAAGGTGTCAGCTTAAAATAACTTTCTTTTAACACTTGGAAATCATTACTTTATATATGTAGGCTCTGATAATGCAGTAAGGAATATTGCCATTGGTATCAACACCACAGCATCAGGCCTGTTGAGAAAAGCTGCATTAGACAGCTCAGAAATTCTCCATGGTTACGGTACTGAGGAATCTGACACAGGAGTAAGGTTGCAAATTTAGTCCTTCAAATGTAATTTAAAGCCCAAATACTGTTCCACCAGGTTATTTAGAGAGAAAGGAAAATGATAGGGACTGAGGAATATTCAGTATATTTGTCAGGAATAAAATGACTAAAACTTAATATTCCTCAAAAGTATACATGTCACATTAGAAACTCTAACTTCATGTAGGATAAGGAAAGAACTATCTGTCTTCCAATACACTCTTGAAAGCTCTACATCTGACTGAAAATATGTTCCTACTGCAAAATACACACTGAGATATTTTCAGTCTAGATTTGGAAAGTAACTGAAAGAGTTAATTGGAATAGTGAAATTCACAAAGTGGTTCCCTGCTGTAATGAATACACTGTGAAAAGGCAACTTTGGAAAGCATGTGACATATCTCCATTAGACTTGTTTAGTTTGTTGGGTTTTTTTCCTTGCTTTTGAGAGGTTTTTATTATCCATGCTTTTAGGATTTTGCTTTCTGAAATGCTGCTGCACTATGTTTAGGTATTTCTTAAGGCTTTTTCTTGCATCAGGTTGTTTTTCAGGTATGTGAATAGCAATATCATGTTATATACTTCACTGACATGAAGTTAATCACCCACGGTAGGGACAGAGAGTAAAGGATGCCTTTTGCACACTGTGAGGGGAGAGTAGGTATCACAGGGAAAATCAGGAAGGACTGGTGGTGACCAGATCTCTGTTTCTATAGGAGCTGATATCAAACCTGAACCATTTTCCTCAGTGATTTAGAAGATAATACAAAATTACAGCAGAAAGAAAACCAACATCATGGCACAAAAAATTTTCAGAATTACAAACAAGAAAGATCTGACACTCAAAGAGAAGGTGAAAGCTTGCTCAATAGACAGTGTTAATGAAAAAAACCCCCACACATGTTCATATACGTGTAAAGTTTTTATTATTTCAGTGTGCAGTATGCTATATATAGAGATGTGGAGGTAATATACAGAAAACGGTGACTGGAAATACTCCAAGGGTCTATTTTATACGCAGCACAGAATGTTCTCCCAACGAACTGCTGTGACGAAAAGGACCACAAAGCAAAAGAATACTGACTAAAATGAACAAACGGACCTTGCTTCCAATTAAGGCATTCTACCTAATCAGATATTATTCAGGTAGCAGCACATTAAGAGAAATTGAGGAAGAGGAAGGATGCAAAAGACTTGAAGGGTCTCAGTATCTTCAAGGACTGAAAATACTGACAGGTAGTATATGTTAAGAATGTTAAAAAATTACTTGTTAGTAATTTATAACACAGAGTAAAAATTCTTATAAGAATATATAGGGCTTGCAAAGGTCCCGTGATCCTTGCATAGAATCAGTGGTTTAAAGGTGACATCGAACCTGTTCAAATGAGAATTGAGAAATACTTTCTTAAATGTAAGGGCAATTAACCCCGGAAACAAAATATCAAAGGAAAGGTTGATTTTTTTTTTTTTTTCCCCATTTCTGGTAACTTCTGATTAAGTTGACACCCCTTTAAAGAGACCACATTCTGGTCGAAAATATGGAGTCCATGCAGGGGTAATAAAGAAACTGAAGGTGTCTGAAAGATGGAGTGGAAGATTGGATGAGTTACAGCCCTTTCTTGATCTTCATTCAGCTCAGTAAATTTCAGATAACACATTTCTTGTTTGGGAAAGCTTAAAGGAGATTGCTTTATGTTTCTAGCATATTGACAAAGAAAAAATACAGAGACACTATATTAGGTTTTAGAAGTTCAGTTCTTCGAAGGCTCATTTTCTCCCACTTTGGCAATATCTTTCCTGATTTCACTGCTTTTTAAGAAGCTGAAAATGTCACAGTCATCTCCTGCAAATATCACCAAATGTTTGGGGGTTTTTGTGACACAATTTCCACGATAATTTAGATTGGATAATCTCCACCCTTCAGAGAGAGAGAGAGAGTGAGAAAGAGGCAGAAGATGTGTGGTTGTTTTTTTTAAATCTATGTTTTTGAAAGAGAACTATTCGTTTTTCTGGGTGATACATATCTCCGTGAGCAGTCAGCAGACATGAAGAATCATTTTGGTGTGGTTCTACAGGTCAATCATCATAGTTCTTATTTCTGTGTGAAAGGTTTTTGCCACTATAAGATATTATTTTCTGGTTATATTGATGCTGTCAGTGAATCTAGACCCACATTTCAGGATAAGAATAAGCCTCATGTGAAATCATATTCTTACATTTCCGATGTAATAATTATCTCTGACTCCCCGAGTAGGGAGCTGGGTTTTATTTCCCAGTTTACTGATACCGTTCTTTATTTCCAGAAGGAAACAATAGGAGTTGCACCAAAGGAGAAGATAGTTAGCAAAAAATAAAATGGACTGAAGACATTTAATTAGTATCATCTAGGTTATCTCCGTGTTTGAACCCATTGTGAATCCTTGAACAACATCCAAATTGAACTTAAGCCTTTAACCAGTAATGGCCATAGGAGTGTTTCCTACATGGGCTGAATTGATCATTCCTGTAGTCATTTCTCTCTGCAGTGTTGCAGAGCTATTGGACCTGTGCTTCTGTGTGCCTGGACATAAAGAACTACATCTTACTTGGTTTGCATTACAACAACCCAATCCAGCAATGGATTTGTATTCTAGGAACATATTCTCTCCTCTCCATCGACTATTGTGTAGTTGACACAACAGGAGGAAGGGATGCCATCCAGTGGGAAATGGACAAGTTTCAACAAGATTCAACAAGTCCAAGCATAAGGTCTTGCAGCTGGGTTGAGGTGATCCCAGGTGTGAGAACAGACTGGGAGAAGAAACCATTGCGAGCAGCCCTGTGGGGAATGTCTTGGGGGTTCTCATGGATAAAAAGCTGGCCACGAGCCAGACCACAATGTGTGCTGTCAGCCTACAAAACCAGTTGCATCCTGGGCTGTATCACAAGAGGCATGGACAGCAGATTGAGGAAGGGGATTCTGCCTTTCTACTCTGCCCTCATGAGACCCCACCTAGAGGTCCAAGCCTGGACCTTGGCCTAAGAAACATGTGAACATTCTAGGGCAGGCCAAGAGAAGAATGACAAAGATGGTCAGAGGGGTCATGCCCCTCCCCTATGAAGACAGGCTGAAGGAGAGTTGGGGTTGTTCAGCCTGGAGAAAACCAGGCTCTGGGAACACGTTATTGTGGCCTTCAATTATTAAAAAGAGCTCATAAAAAAGAGAGAGAGAGACTTTTTACACTAGCAGTTATTCATAGGACAAAGGGGAATAGTTTTAAACTGAAAGAAGTGAGATTTTGATTAGATATTAGGAAGAAATACTTTACTCAGAGGGTGGTGAGGCACAGGAAGAAGTTGCCCAAAGATGTGGATGCCCCATCCCTGGCAGAGTTCAAGGCCAATTTTGATGTGGCCTTGGACGGCATGGTCTATTGGGTGGCATCCCTGCCCATGGCAGGATTGTTGGAACTAGATGATGAAGGAATCAGAGACCCCTTCCAACCTCTACCACCAGCCATTCTAAGATTGTATGATTTTGTCATCTGGCTTGAACTCCCAGTTATTTTCTTAATTCTAACTGAGGCCCACGTAGCACCTTCTACATACATTTCCATTTTGTAAAATGATCTTCATAGCTATTATTTCCAGCATATTTTCAGAGTAAGACTTATGGATCAAGTCATTTTATGTATCCTGCAACATAATGCAGTAAAATCTTGCGTAGCTGACCATTAATATATAGATATTTGAGACATTTGAGAATAAGAATGACGACTAGCTACAGCAGGTGATTCAAAAAGGGACTTTGATGATTTATCCAAATGAAAATAATTCCTAAATAAACCATTTTTATTCCAAACTCAGCGAACAGTAGAAACTTTTAAAGGAACTCTGGAGGAATTGGTTAATGTTTTTAAAATCTCTGTAACTGTGCCAAGTGGTTCTTCAGGGACAAAAACATCCAATATGTAGAATTATCTGAGCAAAAAGGAATTGGGTAGGGTGGAGTGTCAAATAATACCTGCTACACTGTTTCTGCATCTTTACTGCAGACAAGATTAAAATGTGGAGATAAAAAATTAAACGAGAAAGAGGATAGGAATGTCTGACTAATGACTGTGAATTTTGTAGCTAGAACATCTTTATCATTCAGCATCAAAAATGAAAACTAAGAGCAAAGCATGCTGAAGTGGATATGACACTCATACACCCAAATATTACTTCTTTAAGTAATAATAAGCACCAAGAAGTTAAACAAAGACTTGTATAGTTGCACTTAAGCTGTGTTAAGAAGCAGCCCAAATAACAAATTTTACAAAAGAAAAAAACAGAGCAAGATATGCAGAAGTAACTGCAAAGAAGCAGATTATGCTATGACCAAACAAGAAGGAAGATGCAAAACCAAGATAAGCAGGTCAGAAAAAAATCAGAACCCCTTTTCTGGAGGGGAAAGGGAAGAAACACAAGAGTATCAGATGGGGAGAGCTAAAACACAGAGGACAAATTCATGTCTGTTTGGACTTCTCTTGTCAAAGAGCTCTCAAGCTTGATTACCTCAAACTCTATGACTGAGGCTGCCAAGGACACAGACACCAATCTTGACCACATAGCACCAGCTCTGTGGCACTGCATGCATACAACAGATTTAGGATAGCAATGCTGAGGATAGTTTTGTATATGCAATGTAAATTATTAATAACACCAAGAGTGATTTTAATAATTTCTGACTCCCTGATTGATAAATACATAGATATTCAGTAACAGCAATTCTTACTTGGAAATCAGAACATGAATGCAGCATAAATTGAGAGACCTGAGAAAGTGGTAATTAAAAGACTTCGGATGCCTATAGAAGTGAAACTTTTGGTCAGCTTTAATTCTGCTTTGCCCTGTGAGTAATATTGGATTTACACGTCAGGTCTTCTAGTAAAATGGCTCACCAAGTTTAGGAATTCTTGAAGCAGTCTAATTACATTTTACTTTGAAAACCTTCACTGGTTATGCTGTAATCCCACATGAACTCCCACTGGTTTCAGTTTTCAGTATAGTTGGTAATGTATTTCTTTAAAATATATATCCAGGAAATTCACAGATTCTGAGTAGCTAATTTGTAAATTCTGTAGTATCTGAGTAGCGTTCTGGAAAACAACGACTCCCTCAGCTTTTTAAAATGTTATGAATCTTGTGGATTTGAAATGATGCAGAACAGTATTGCTAACTTGTCCAGAAACTAAGTATAAAGCTTGGCGACTTCACATGTAGATAAAAAATGACAGTTCAGAGTTTAGATTCACACTACTGATCTTTTGAAAGTTCTCTAATTCTTCTAACAAGGTAAATGTTTTTCTTTTATAAAGTATATATCAGGTGGAAATTACTCTTGTAGAGCATTATTCATTAGGTGACCCCAATATACAAGTCTAAATGACTTGGAAACATAAGTCATTTGTTTCCAGCCACCTCACACAGCTAACAGAAGGGAAGACACACCATGCTGTGTATTTGTGCATTGACAGGCAAAATCACAGGTAGCTCCAATATCCTGCAAAAAGGGGAGACAGGGTGTTAACGTAAAATTGGAAGATGGTACAAATCAAAATATTTTATCATTAAATCTGATGTCAGTACAGGCACCTTAATATACTATTCTCCCAATGCCATCAACCTCTTGCTTGGTCTATCTGCTCCTACTTTGGAGACAAGATTGCTTAGAGAAGGGTGAGGTGGACAGTGGGTAGAAATTGCTTCAGCAATTTGTTGATAGTCCCCTTTTATACACGAGTTTACACCTTGTGAGTTTGTCAATGCAAACAGCAATGATAAATTACTGTCTTGAAAGAAATTTCTATCTCTTAGGTGTGATACAGTAACAGTCAACATGCACATTGTTAAGTAGCAAAATTGCAAGGAACAGCTTGAGTCCACATGAAATTAATGCGTTTTACTTGACAGTATGAGGACAGTATTCACAATCTTTTTTAGCATGATGCTCCAAAGGGCCATGGCAGAACTGATGACCAGGATGGTATCTACATTAGATATCGTACTGATGGAAACCTATTTATCCTAAGGCATTTGAAGGCCCATGCTAAGACCTTAAACCATCTTGTCCGGGAGCTGCTTTATGCTGATGACGCTGCCCTTGTTGCCCATACAGAAGTAGCTCCGCAGCGTTTAACATCCTGCTTTGCAGCCGCTGCTGAGCTTTTTGGGCTGGAAGTTAGTTTAAAGAAGACAACAGTTCTATATCAACCTGCACCTCAGGTAGTTTTTCATCATCCTTATATCATCATTGGTGATTCAGAGGTTAAATTAGTCCAGCAGTTTAATTACCTAGGTAGCCTCATCTCCTCGGATGGTAAGATTGACGGAGAGATAGACAATAGACTAGCAAAGGCATATAGTGCTTTCGGAAAACTCTATAAAAGAGTTTGGCAAAATAAACACTTGAAGAAAAGTACCAAGATCAATGTTTATAAAGCCATTGTTCTGTCTACTCTTCTATATTGATCTGAATCATGGGTCATCTATCGCCACCACCTGTGACTCTTAGAACGCTTCCATCAACACTGTCTCCATACAGTCCTAAGCATCCATTGGTCAGATTATGTGACTAATACGTCTGTCCTAGAACAAGCAGCAATTTCAAGCACTGAGGCCATGCTGCTGAGAACACAGCTGCTTTGGGCAGGTCACGTCTCCAGGATGAAGAACTACTGCCTTCCTAAGATCATGCTTTATGGTGAACTTGCCACTGGCTGTCGCAAGAGAGGAGCCCCGAAGAGGAGATACAAGGACTCCCTGAAACAACATCTCAGCCTTGGCCATATTGATCACCTTAACTGGTCTACTCTGGCCTCCAATTGGTAGATCTGCAGACACACTATTTTTAATGCTGTGGATGTTTTTGAGAAGGCACACAGGATCACTCTTGAGGAGAAAAGACAGTGTAGAAAGAATCTTGTCTTGCATAATATAAAACCTAAGGAGTCCTTCTGCTGTGCCTTTTGCAACCGCTCTTGTCTATCTCGTGTTGGCCTTTTCAGCCATCAGCACGCTTGTAAAAAGCATGGATAGAGCCTTCCTGGATCTTCTTTCGCGAAGCCTAGCCATGATGATTATGATGAGGAAACTCCAAGTGAACAGTCTGCTATCTCCTCTCAGTGGCCAGACAGTAGCTTCTGAGGACACACTAAGGTATTCATTTGGGACCACGCATTTGAATATTCCACCTTGCAGGGTTTTGGAATATTTCATAAGTCACTTGCTAAACCTAAGTGACAGACAGTCAGCTAATGTAAATTAGCATAATTTTATTAGCTGAGATTGAATGATAACTCTTTATTCTCACTAAGCTTCTGGACCAAAGGGAAAAGTATGTGCAAAGGAAGTAAGAAAAATCTGTCTGAAACTCCAATGTTAAATCAAGCTTGCAAAACACTAGTGAGAGCTATAAAACCAGTTCAACCCATCTGGTACACAGAAAATAAGGCACTGGACAGAAAGACTTCCTACAGGGAGCAAAATCAGTTATTAAATTGTTGATGTGTTATGTTGAAGTAGGAATCCTTACTTACCTTAACCCAGGAGGCCATCATCTTCTCTAGAAAGCACTTCTACAGATGAAACCAAATTTGTTAGTTTTGTCCAGATTGCCTGAACAACTTTTAGGACATAAAACAGCCAACAGAAACACATCTGTTTTGTATTGGCATGGTGCCATCAACCCGTGACTCTGGTTGAACTGATGATGTATATGCTGACATTTTATGACATAGATATGTGCAATAGATATAGATATGGCAACTGTATAAAGTACAACTATCATACAGATGCTGGAAAGAGTGAACAGGAAAACTTTGGACTATAATTCATATTTTAGGGGCATTGTGCTTGTGACCTTTTCTTATAGCACTAAATGTAAGTGAAAAGAGCATAATTCATTGCTGTAACATATCAGCAATTCATCCCCATGATATGAGTATATAGTCTCACACTTCTCAAAATTTAGCTGGGCAATTCCTTGTCACAGCTTCCAGGTCAGTGCTAAATCTCCCCACTGAATCTTTAATCAATAACTCTCAAACTATTTCTGTTGCTCTGTACTGGCCAGAAAAAAAAAACAAATATTCTTGTTTGAGTGTAATCATCTTTGAGAGATTATGTTTGATTGAATTATGCCCTTCAAAATAAATTGTTTTGAATACTATGTTCTATTTGTAAGTAAATGTCCTGGTTATCGCTACAGATGGAATTTTAAGTCATCAAGTGTAACTGTAAATGGCATGTTGGTGGCCGGGGGGAGGGAATGAAAAAAAAAAAAGATAATAAAAGAGGAAACTCCCTGGTTATTTAGAAATACATCTGAACAAGCTTTAAAATTACCTTACTACATTTTTTCTTAAAAGTTTTAAGTTTCGAAGTTTAAAGTTTTCTTAAAACAATTGGGCTATTCTCATTTATTTTTGCTTTAAACTAATGTCAACTTAACTAAGCCATTAGCCCATCCTATAGAGACAGGCTAATTCCATCTAAACATTTAAGTTAGAAATCAGTGCTGACACTCGATAGTTGACTTAAGCACTTTTAAAACAAAAAGAAGAGAAAGACTGCCAAATTACTTTGAAGCTGAATACTGCTTTCTGTGACTTGCCTATGTTTCCTCCTTACCCCTTTGCAAGATTAGAAGGTGTGTAAGCAGCTGTAAGACTGTTGAATTCCCCCATCTCTCAGCTTCTCAGCTAAAGAAATACAGAAGTGTGGTGATGACTTAGTGCTAGAAAGCAGGAAAGCCTGACAGAAGTGTCTCAGAAAGAATATCCTCAATTTGTATGATATGTTTGTGCATGAACATCCTGTATACAGTACTCTTGCCCGCTCTTACTTACCTGGAAAATTGAGAATAAGATGGAATAAGCTCAGGTGTCAGTAATATTAACATTGTCCTCCTTTCCTTCACCCTCTTTTTCTCTCTCTTTTCAGACTGTGGAAAGAGGAGTCTGTGGAAGGGGAGCTGTTATGGTTTGGATGAAATAACGAGACTTCTGGATTGGAAAAGGCTGAGTAAGTTTAACTATTTTAATAGAAAACAACGACAGAGGCAAATATATACAAGCAAAGATACAGAGCCAGCACCAAGATCCAACCCTCCCACCTTCCCTCCCAGTTGCTATATTACTGCAGCCGAACTCCCCCGGGGCGGGGGTGAAGAAAGGGAGGAAGCTGGACCCTGGAGGCCTGGACTCAGAGGCGCGGAACCAGCAAAGCTGGGGCGCCAAGCAGGGGTGCTAGAGAAGCGAAGAAGAGAGAGAGAAGAGGGGATGGCCCCCCTGAATTTATATTGAGCATGACGTGTATGAAACGGAATACTCAGTTGGTCAGTTCGGGGTCACCTGCCTTGCCTGTCCCTTTCCTATAGGTGAATGCTCTCATCCTGCACCCCCCCTGACTTCTCAGTAAAGTCCAAGTTTACATTCCAATTCTCAGGCTTAATGTAACCCAAACATTCAGGCTTAAGCTATTAGAGGATGATAGTGTGTTATGAAAACATACTGCTAGCTTTCAGAGGAATACAGTCACTTTTAAAGGAACACTGGCTAGAAGCAATACCCTCTTAGCAGAATTAATTCTGCTCCAGCCCAAACCAGGACAGGAGCATTGCAATTATTTTAGTGATACTGCAATACTCCTTGCCAAGGTTCCATTCTGCTGACACAAAAATTGCAGATCTAACTGAGTTAAATCCTTGGGTTCATAATGCTATATCTGTAGCTATAAACTGAGCAGATATCCCAGCACAGGTCAGTACCGGCACAGGTACCACTCTACCTGTAAATAAGATAGGTAAGATAAAATGATAAATTAGTTGATTGAAGAATGAGATTATATGTCGATGTTCTACTTAGGCTTAATAAAAATTCACAAAAATGTGAAAAAGTTAACATAATACTTGTTTACAATTACTGCATAATCTCGGCCAGAAAAAAGTAATATTCATTGGTTCCCTCAGTGCTATATTACTGGCTGGATTTGATTTCCTGTTTGTTGTGACTATCCTTTAGAAAATATGGTCAGCCTTGTAGTAAAGTTATGGTTTACTTTTGTTAATGAGATGGGGTTTATTTAAGTTCTAAATATAAGTTGAAATGAGCTTTGTAACCTGCATCACTAAAAAATGAAATCACTAAAACATGCAGAGATCAATTATGTTTTTATTTATAACAGTACCTTTCTACTGATTTTTATGGTTAGCCCCAGCTGTAAAATTAGATTAGTTTAATACACTCACAATTAATATCCTAGTGTTTTCTGAAACACCTTTAGTTAATGCATTTTTTTTAATTTATTTTGAAGAAATCAGAATGAAAGAACGAAAGTCAGAATACAAACATTTTTATAAATTACTGCTTTCGAAATCTGTTAAGAAGTGTTTTGATAACAGGGTTTTCACAATCTGTCTGTGATTTTTGATTGCAGAAAGAAGGATGATAAATTTAGGAGCTCTTATACTTAAAATTTTTTAAAGACAGAAATTTAGCCCAGAGAGTAGTGGTCAATGGAGTTCATTCTAGTTGGTGGTCAGTAAACAGTGTTATTGCCCAGGGCTCAGTGTTGGGGCTGGCTCTGTTCAATGTCTTTATCAATGATCTGGACTAGGGGACTGAGTGTACCCTCGGTAAGTTTGCAGACCACAGGAAGATAAGAGGGAGATTCGATCTGCTTGAGGGTAGGGAGGGTCTGCAGAGGGACCTGGATAGGCTGAATCAGTGGGCTGAGGCCAATGCAATGAGCTTCGACAAGGTCAAATGCCAGGTCCTACACTTTGGTCACAATAACCCCGTGCAACGTTATAGGCTTAGGGAAGTGTGGTTGGACTACTGCCTGGCAGAGAAAGGACCTGGGGATGCTGGTTGATAGTTTATTGAACACGAGCAGTGTGCCCAGGTGACCAAGAAAGCTAACAGCATCTTGGCTTGTATCAAAAGTAGTGTGGCTAGTAGGACCAGAGAAGTGATCACCTCCTGTAATCAGCACTGGAGAGGTCGCAGCTCGAATACTGTATTAAGTTTTGGGCCCTTCACTACAAGAAGGACATGGATGCATTACAGCATGTCCAGAGATGAGCAACAAGGCTAGTGAGGGATCTGGAGCTCAAGTCTTATGAGGAGCAGCTAAGGGAACTGGGTTTTTTTAGTCTGGAGGAGACCCTGAACTTCAGTAAAGCTTTCAGCACTGTCTCCCACAGCATCCTCATAGGCAAGCTCAAGAAGTGTGGGTTAGATGGGTGGGCAGTGAGGTGGATTGAGAGCTAGCTGCATGACAGAGCTCAGAGGGTTGCCATCAGCAGTGTAAAGTCTAGCTGGAGGCCTGTAGCTAGTGTTCCCCAGAGGTCTGTACTGGGTCCAGTCTTATTCAACATCTTCATCCGCAACCTGGATGAAGATATAGAATGTACCCTCAGCCAGTTTGCTGATGATACAGAACTGGCATGAGTGGTTGACACACCATCGGTTGTACTGCCTTTCAACAAGACCTAGGCAGGCTGAAGAGTTAGGTGGAACGGAACTTGATGAAGTTCAACAGGGGGAAGTGTAAAGTCCTGAACATGAAGGGGAGCAATGCCATTCACCAGTACAGCTTACAGATTGACCTGATGGAAAGCAGCTTTGCAAAGGCTCTGGGGAGTGCTGGTGGACAAGAAGTCATCCCAGAGACAATAGTGTGCCTTTGTACCCAAGAAGCTCAGTGGTATCACTAGTTGCCATAAGAAGAGTATGACCAGCAGCTCCAGGAAGGTTCTCCTTCCCCTCCACTGTGCTCTGGTGAGGCTACCTCTAGAGTACTATATCCAGTTCTGGGCTCTCCAGTTCAACAGAGACAAGGAACTACTGGAGAGAGTCCAGCAACGGCTGTAAAGATGATTATGTGACAGCAGAATTTCTTTTAAAAGGAGATACTGAGAAGGGACCTCACCAATGCTTATCAGTAACAAAAGTGTGGGGGTCAAGAGGATGGAGTCAGATACTTTTCAGTGTTGCCTAGTGGTAGGACAAGGGGCAATGGATTAGAACTGCACAAAGAGGCTGTGGAGTCTACTTCTCTGGAGACTTTCAAACCCCATCTGGACACAATCCTGTGCATCCTGTTCTAGGCTTTAGCAGGGGTGTTGGACTAGGTGATCCTCAGAGGTCACCTTGCTTCCTGCCACTATCAGTCTGTGATTCTGTGATTCTGTAATATCTATAGATCCTCAGCTCCAAGGGAAGTGCTAGACAGTTGGAAAAATGTTTATTTTGCCAGCGTCAAACAGAATTAAAGAAATTCACAATGGTTATAGAGGGAAGAATTAAAAAACTGATTGGAATTAAACAGGTATGTACAAGTTCCCCAAATCTGTAGATGTAAGTTTTGACCAAGAAATGAGGTTTTAGTTTTTTTGGTGCATTGTATACTTAACTGAGAAAGAGAATTCTGCAGGTATAGAGTAATGTGGTTTTGTCTGCAAGAAGGCACTGTGGTAACTATAGCTTTTGCACATGTTATTAGGCTATTTTTAAATGACCTATCTTGGTTATAGCTGCTGCAGCAAGATGTTCTGAGGGATATGTACACAGGATACCTGCTTGGGTTCTGAATCTCTGATTATCCATGTCTCTTCTGCACACTAAATATATGTGAAAAATGTCCTTTTAGCACCAGCAAAAATAAACTTCTCATTCCTTTTCATGCTCTTTTATTTACATGTGGTTTAAACCAAGCAATCTGTTAGTATCCATAATGGTGATTACTACATTAGGAACTCCAGAAAAATCTGCTAAAACAGGAATAACAACATAATGTATATTTGCCTGCTTCATTTGGGTTTGGGTAATGGTTGAAAAGATTCCACTGCTCATTTGCAGTTCCTAAGCAATGCACATTTTATAAATGAATGAGAAATCTCAGCTTATTAACACTTCTCATAAACTACTAGACAAAAATCTTCAGTTTAGACTTTAGTCTAAAGACAAATTCTCTTCTGTAATAGAAATATCTTTGTTCTTCTCTAAGAGTATTGCTTCCTAGAAATAACTTTGTTCTTCTCTAAGAATATTGCTTCCTGTTCTCTGATCTCATGTTATCACTATATTGGGCTTGCTTTCCATCTAACCGTAAAGAGTGTCTATGAATTCATTGGGTAGATTATGACACTCAAGGCTCCAATGTTGTGTTTAAATTAAAGGAATGTTTGATCTTCTTTAGGGTGTGATTAAACTCTCTTCTAGCAATGGGCCCACAAGAGGATACAATCTGCTATACGTGACATTGTCAGTGGTTCACTTCTTTAGCTCTGTCTTGTGGTTGCCTTTGATCTAAATCAGTTGCACAGGAAACAGTGTGATTAATTCTATATATCTTTGTTTGGAACTCATTATTTAATGTAACTACTTCACTACTGCGGTTTTGTTTGAAAATGAGTGTTTGTGACCTTGCTTTATTTACTTATTTTAATTTCAAGTCTTTCTGTTGTGGTGTGCATGCTGGAGGAATCTAAAAGATGTAATTTCTATTCAACATTTTCTTTTTTCTTAAGATTTGGAAATTTTTTTCCCTGCCTTGCTTTCAGTTGCAGAGTCGTTCAGAGCCATTTTTGTTGGACTACAGTGGATTTATTTTTCACTCTATATTTCTATTATAAAGTACCATAAAAATATCTAGCAAGTTGCATGGATGAACTATAGCAGGTATTAAAGAAAAAAGTTAACCAAGGCAGGCTTTTAATCCCCACATTTCTTTTAGTTTCAAGGTTATGTTTGGGGTCAGGAATATTTGTGAATATAACAACAGAGAACAGGAAATACATTCACAATAAGCAAAAAGATTTCATGATCCCTTCTGAAACTTTAGTACCATCTGGTGGCCTTATATGATGGAGTAATAGCAGCAGATGAAGGGAGAACGACTGATGTCATCTACTTGGACTTTTGTAAGGCCTTCGATACGGTTCCTCATGACATCCTCATCTCCAAACTGGAGAAATGTGGATTTGATGAGTGGACCGTTTGATGGATAAGAAGTTGGCTGGAAGGACGCTATCAGAGAGTCATGGTCACTGGCTCTTTGTCCAGGTGCAGAGCAGTAACGTGTGGGGTCCCTCAGGGCTCTGTCTTGGGACCTGTGCTCTTCAACATCTTCATTAACCACCTGGACATAGATATCGAACGCACCCTCAGCAAGTTTGCGGATGACATGAAGCTGAGTGGTGTGGTTGATAGGCCAGAAGGGTGGGATACCATCCAGAGGGATCTGGACAAACTTGAAGAGTGGGCACATGAGAATAAAATGAAGTTTAATAAGTCAAATTGCAAGGTCCTGCACTTGGGTAGGAGTAACCCTAGATATGAGTATAGACTTGATGAAGAGCTCATTGTAAGCAGCAGTGCAGAGAAGGACTTGGGGGTCATAATAGATGAAAAGCTGGATAGGAGCCAGCAATGTATATTCGCAGCCCAGAAGGCCAACTGCATCCTGGGCTGCATCAGGAGAGGCATGAGCAGCAGGTGTAGGGAGGTGATTCTGCCTCTCTACTCTGTGCTTGTGAGGCCCCACCTGGAGTACTGCATCCAGTTCTGGGCTCCTCAGCAGAAAAAAGATGTGGACCTATTGGAACGAGTCCAGAGGAGGGCCACAAAGATGATTAAAGGATTGGAGAACCTGCGCTATGAAGATAGGCTGAGACAGTTGGGATTGTTCAACCTGGAAACGAGAAGGCTTCGTGGGGATCTTATAGCTGTTTTCCAGTACTTAAAGGGGCATTATAAGACAGAAGGGGAGAGACTTTTTAAGCAGTCAGACTGTGATAGGACAAGGGGGAATGGTTATAAGCTGAAGGAGGGGAAATTTAGATTAGAGGTTATGAGGAAGTTCTTTCCCCAGAGGGTGGTTAGGCACTGGCACAGGTTGCCCAGAGAGGTTGTGGATGCTCATCGCTGGCAGTGTTCAAGGCCAGGCTGGATGCAGCCCTGGGTGACCTGGTCTAGTGATTGGCATCCCTGCTCAGTGCTGGGAGGTTGGAACTAGATGATCTTTAGGGTCCTTTCCAACGTGGCAATTCTATGATTCTATGATTCTACATTTACTTTGGTTATAGATACTTGTTTTTAAAACAGCCATTCCTATTTGTTGTCTATCTAATACAGTCTCTTTTTTAATATTCTTACTTTTGTGTCATGGTTTAACCCCAGCTGGTAACTAAGCATCGCACAACCACTTTTCACTCTCTCTCAGTACAAAGGAAGAAGAGAATATGAAAGGTAAATGTTAGAAAACTCATAAGATTAATAAGTTGAAAATAACAAAATAATAATAATAAACCCAATAATATTAATAAATTGTATTGAAAAGGAAAATTACAAAGATATCTTTATTTTTATGAATTTATTTTATTATTATTTGCTAGGACTTTGTGAGAGTGTTATGATTCATTAATAACAAAGTGCAAGACTGAATTTTATTTATTTGTTGTTTTGAGGTATTCAGATAATTTTTCTTCTAAATACTTCAGTATATCATTGTAGTTAAGAAAATTGCACACTTTTTTTCATCTCTAAACTAAACCAAAAGTTAAATCTGCAATAGCTTACCTCAAAGAAAACCATCCAATGATGTTTGCTTTCAGTGTAACACTTCAGTCACACCTCTAAACCCCATTGAAATTAATGACACAATTAGATGTTCTCTTAGGTAGGAAATAACTGTGTCCTTCATTGTTTTCTCAGTAAGACTATATTTGATGTAAACCAGGATTTTATGTTATTTTGATTAAATGAGTTACACTTTCAGACTCTTATACCATGTTGCTTGTTTTAGGAGAAGGCAAATACATCTAAAATCCAGTGAAATCAATGGAAGTTATATTACAAAAATCTTTTATGACCTTATGCTATATGTTACCAAGTTTAATTGCTATCACACATCTTTCATGTACTCCACCACCTTTAACTGAAACACACTGCACTTGGTTGGTAATTGTTGCAAAACAAACTCCAAATTTCTAAAATGTGATATGTGTATACTTACATAAAAAACATTCTTCTTATCCCAACCCATAGTTTGGGCTATCACTGTGTTTGCTCTGTAGCTGGCATTTCACTTTCCCTCACATACGTCACAATCATAACAAGAGGTTTTGCAAGACTAAATAGTATAAGACCAGGTGAGAAATAGCAAGTGCTGTTGATGCTGTGTAAGTATATGCTCCTGTAGGGTTATATGTAGGTTAGGACACAGCTGGAGAACTCAGCAGAGACTTTTCAACAGGAAGAATTGTACGTAAGGATGTTGAGAACTGCAGTATCATTTAAATTTTCAATGGCTCTATAGAGAAAGGAGCAAAAAAGTAAAAAATATTGTCCTGTCAGTCAGTATCTGTTTCCAAATCCCAGTGTGAGCTTCCATTCCACTTTTAAGAGTCTTATGTCCAACTGTTCAGCTATTAAATGTGGGTTTTTAGAAGGAAATCTGTCAACAGGCTTCCTTAAATATTGACCCATGGAGGACACTTTTTAAGTAGCTTATTCAGATGTAGATCTGCATTTCATTCCTGTCTGTTTCAGACTTTTCCATGTGAGTTTGAGAGTTTATTTTCTTCAATCTGGACCTTTTTATCTGTAAAACAAGGTTAGTAACACTTACCAGCCCTGGCTTTGGTTTACAGAACACGAGCTCTTCAGGACATAGACCAACTTTATACATTTGCATAGCACGTAACAAAATCTTGGCAAAGGTCTTCAAATGCTATTAAAGTGCATAAAATAATAAGAAAATGCATTATCTTTAATTAGTTTTACTTTATGTCCTCCTAAATTCAGTGCAATAAGTTTAGGTGAGGAATAGTATAAAATATGATACCATTAACATTGTATCACAACTTCTGAGACTACTTTATTCCTTACACATAAAACCTGCAGAAGACAGCTATTAACAAAGGACAGTCTGGAAGGACTCTTCCCTCTTGAGAGTGACGGATATCATCCAGTCTCCATCTTTCTCCCAACTAGTCAGAGGATTTTCTCTAACCTGAACTGACGGATTGGGTAAGGTTCTCAAGTCCAAACATCAACATGAGGTTTTCCTAATACAGTAGAAAAACAGATGTCTCTGTCATTGACTAAAAGAAAAAAAATAATGCTGGTTAGTGTAATATCTGTTTATCTGGATGTCACTATGCATTATGTCTTTCTGTTGTCAGAAAAATTTCAGATTGAAAAACTTTACTTGGAGTATTGCACCAAAATAAATATCAATAGTACACTAGTAAAAAAGTTTCCTTAATTTAGAGGTAGCTACATTCTACTGTAACAGCTACAGCAAAGAGATCACTTTTTACCAGAAGTGTTTCTTGCTAACCTGAAATCTGTAAGAATCTGAGGTAGCAGAGAATCTGAAACTAGAAAGTAATTCCTGCATAATGCAGTAATTGAGCACTTAGCAGCAGAGACAGAATTGATGAACTGGTTAGGAACAATTTGTGTTTGCCTTCTCTCTGGAATTACTAAACCAAATGAGAAGTGAGAGAAAGAAAAAGAAAGATGAAGTAGGAATCATCTACACTGTTCAAACTAATTTTGTAATTCCCTTCAGAGCAACCAGAAATGTAGCCAATAAGTACAATTTGCTCAGGATTTTAGTTTAGTTTTTTGGATTTTTTTTTAAATCATGTAATATTTCATGTATTCTGTACCACAATGTAAAATATGAATGGAGAATAAAAGAGGAAAAATTAAAATGGCACTTTAATTGCTGACTATGTCAGAAAATAAAATAAAGCAAACCCACACTAGTTACTATTCGTACATTAATGATTACTGGCCAGTAAAATTTTGTAGCTTACAGGAGATTTTTGTCTTCAGTACATCCATTTCTTTTCCTCAGCTGTGTTTGTCCTAGTCTACACTAGAATTTGTAGGTGGATATTATGTATTATTGTCCCAGTTTGGAATGGTGTATGGGAAAGGAACCCAGATAGAAGCTTCCCCACTCAGAAAAGGAAGAAATAGAACAAATCACACTCACCCAAAGGCAAAGTGAGAAAAGAATAACTTTTACAAAGAAAAAAAATAAAATAACACAATTGGTGAACTTCCTGAACACGTGGCACACCGTCACAAAATGGCAGCTTCCCACCACCTCCCACCCCCAAGAAACCTGCAAAAAACAGTCAATGGGTGAAATGGAGGAGCAGTGAGCTGGGATGGCTGTTGGGATAATGGATGAGATGCCGATGGGATGGGGTTGGATGGAGAAAAGCCACCACTGTGCTGAGTGCTGAGCTGGGAAACTACATGGCGCTGCTCTCAGACATAGACACCACCAGCTGCTAGCTCTCTTGTAGACCCAAAGAGAAGAGAGAGTGCACTGGAAGCCGTGACAGTATATATTGCATGCTGCATCACGCCGCATGATGTATTCCTTTCACATGGTGCTTGATTCGTGCCCAGCCATGCTGGGGCAGGGGTGTTCAGGGTTGTTGCTGCTGCTGAAGCTCAGATACACCACTCTTGCCACTTTGGGGCTGCTCTGTGCCACCCACTGCTGCAGCTTAACGCAGGTCTGCCCTGTCCATGCAGAGCTGGGATGCACCGCTCCACCAGCACCGCATACACCTGTCATGGCTGCTGCTGACACTGGAGGAGGGGAAGAATGAAGGTCCCAGGTTTGAACAGCACCCAGGCAGTCCACAATGGCAGTGCCAACTCCCTCCAGAGCAAACACTGTCCTGATGCCCCCTCCCCACAGCTCAAAAACAAAACAGCACAATTTGGGGAGAAGGAAGAGAAGGAGAAGAAGGAAAATGGATATAACGTTTTGTTTTTTTTAATGTACCCCACAACAATTACATTCACAGACATTATTCCTATTAGATAATTACTGAACTGCCCTAAGCACAGATAAATTTTAATGAGTCTTTGGAGAAGTGGATTTAACTTTCTTCTAGATCTGACAAGTTGAAAACAGCTTACGCACTGCTTGCAGATGCGCTGTTTGCACATAGAAAATGCCTGTTTCAGTCCTTGTTTCTGTTCTTTAGACTTTGATTAGCACAGTTATTTCTTCTTTCTGAAGCTTTTAAAAATGTTGATTTTTCTCATTTAGATTAACTGATTCATTTGCCGTAAATTCAAAGGCAAAAATGTCTTAGTTTAGAAACATTATCTGAGAGTTGTAGACTGGCTTTGCTGGATGAAGTAGACTACTCCATTTCTCAAGGCAAATACTGCTTGTTCAGCTTTTTGTGAAAGGAATTGCTACTTTGTGGAGTCTCTGTACCTGAGCATTATGCTAAAAATGCTCTCCCTGTGCAATCAGGCTATACATCAAATGGGATCAACAATATTGCCAGATGAAGCTTTTAAAGACAAAGCTTTCATAATGTACTATCTTAAACGTGGAGCCTGGCATAACTAGAACAAAGTCTGATGTAGTAATGATGACTACTTCTTGGCCTATAAATTATTTAAATATTTTGTAATGGATCACCACAAGAAAAAAAAATCAACAAAATGAACACCATATTAAAGCATTACTTAGCCAACAAAAGGATGGCAGAATTTAAAGCTAATGGCGTGACACTACAAAATCCTGTTTTGGTGTTTAGTTAATCATATGGAGTGATACATTGAACCCTTGTGTGACTATTCAGTGTGGTCAACGTTTGCTCCTGTAGAACTGCTGTCTCAGACACACAAACTATATTGCCAGTCTTTATGGCATAGATAGAGATATTAGCTGTAGCTAGGTATGAAATTATCACACTATTAAGATAGATGTGCAATTAATGCACTGTGTGAAATTTCTTGATAAATACCACTATCTACTGTCTTTATACTACACCTTAAGAGCAACATTTCGACTGAGATATGAGGTTATCAACATAGCCATTTTAGCATTGTTAATAGTCCAAGAAGTAACTGATTTGTGAAATATTTACTATAACACTGATGAAGAACACACTGAACACATAACCATAACCAAGCTGATATCCTCTGATTTCCTATGACGTGACATAAATGTCTCTTTAGGTATGCAAAAACTTAGAGAGTTCTCATGTTAGCTAAGTTCCTTCTAAAAATGAGATCCCTTGTAGCTAAAGAAATTTCTTGTCACATAGCCAAAGCAGAACTACTACCCGGAAACCTCTTTCAGAACCAAAACTAGATTTTATTATTTTTTTTATTCTGCTTTTGTAGCAGATAATAAATTCCAAGTCTCTTTTTATTTTTCTTACTTGTGAACTAGCACTGTGAATGAAGCAAGATGAGAATATCAGAGACTTCAAAGTCTTTTACTCACATATAAATTAATAGATACTAATTCCAAGTCCTTCCAAATTTCTTTAGGAATAGCTACTAAGCAGCTAGTAAACGTTTTCGTCTATGGAAGAATACCTCCTTATGTTAATCTTCTGTTTATTTAAAACACTAGAGGGCTTAACATGATCTTGGTCAACAAGTTTTTGTGCTTGAGTATGTGTCTGTGCATGCATCTCCTCATCCCAGAAGAAAATGAAGGAAAATGTTTTGAAGACACACACACCTGTTCTTCTCTTTCTTTTCCCAAATATTTGCATAGAATTACTGTCAAAGATAGGCTACTGTCTAAAGGAACAACTGACCTGAAGCATTGTGACTATTCTTTTGTCCTCAGGCAAAATTATGAAAATACACCCTGAGGCTTCAGCATCCCCCAAGGAAATCACCTTCTCCTGAATATCAAAGAAAGTGACTAAAGGATTTCGCCTAGAGGAATGCGAATTGTCCATTTTATTTTTTCCTTTGAGCAAAAGCCCTGCAATACTAGCAGTAGCATAGTGAATACCCATTGTTAATTTAAAATATGTTTTTTAGGCTGCTATATTTATGTTTTGTTTTTACCAGACATGCTTTGTACAACTGAAATATGCAGAAAAGCTAAAGTAATCTTGCAGAGATGGAACACACATGAGCTGGTTTGCCAGAGAAATGTCATATTACCACGTCACAGACATTTCAACCTAGGCTTTGTATCCTGAATGTCACAAAGTTTTGATTATCTCAACTGCTTTCTGCACTTGCATGGGTTTAATTTTTAAACTCCTGTACTATATATTTTTAGCCTTAATCAAAACCAGGGAATTTTTACAGCCACAGTCAAGCAGTGAGAAAGCTTGTAAAAGTAAGAATGAATGTACATCAGAAGGAACATGCTCTTACGAAGTCACAAACCTTGTTTAGGTAAATCTCTAAATCTCTTAAAGCTTCCTGATTAGCTTTGATGTTCTATTTCCATGGGAATGGTAGCGTAGAATAATACAAATAAAATAAATTAGATCCTTAACAAATTAGCTAGTCATGTACTGGATTCAAGACTAATTTGTACCAAGAAAGAGCTGTGGTACTTAAAAACTTCTGCTTCCTGCAAACTCCAACAACCCCTTCAGGTTTCATGTAGATTATGATATTAGTGGTGAGTCATAAAGTAAATAAGAAAATGGAAAAACAACAGAGCTTGTTATACACTATTAAAACAGTTACAGTTTTTCTTGAGACATATGGTACAGTCAATTGTTCCTTCCGCTTCCCTGCATGTTATATTTTCCAGAGTTAAATTTCTATTGTAGATTGCACTATAGGTAGGGTTCCATTAAGAAACTATGTGATAGCTTTTTAATATAGTTATATAGACTCAAAAAAACCAATCCTGACATTATGGCAAACACATCAGAATAAATTTTTCCTTCCTAGGTTGCCCCATGCAAAGCAAGAACATTCTTTGCAAGCAATGGATATTTTGCAATTCCATTAAGCTCAAAAAATTTCTGTATGTGCTTTGGGCTGTTTACATATTACTGGTTTATAACATGCTGGTCTCCACAGAAATTTCTTGCAGGAACTGAAAGATCATCTCTCTTTATTTACCCATCAGGATGTTACTGCTGCAGGTGGGAATAGGAAAGAAAAGTAGGAAACCACATGCCTGAAGCAAATATTCATTGTAAATAATCTTCAGTTATGTAGGCACATACACACATTGCTATTGACTCCAGCATGCCTGTGTAATTGCACTGTTGCCAAGTTATTTAGTACTGTACCAGTAGATTTAAAAAGTAAGAAAAAAAATCCAAAGCCTGAAATCTGTTCAGGAAATCAATACTAGCTTCTTGACCTGGTTTGAAATTCAGGCAAGGCCCTCAAAATATTTAATATCCTAGCCTCAAGGGTTAAGATCTCCGTGGCTTATGTCAAGATATTTAGTCTGATAAATTTTTATTTCCAAGACAAATATCAATATTATGACATTTAGCCCACATCTCTAAAGCACCAGATTGATTAAACAAAATAGCTTCTGACGATATACTTTCTGTGCCCAAAGAGATGGATATATGAGGAAATGCATGCCTGAGTGATTAGTTAGCTATTTAATGAGTGGTTTTTTTACTTAGTGACAACACAGACAGGACCTGTGGAAGCTGTTACAGTTCAGGGGATTATTCAGCTTACCTTGCACTGATTGACATCAATCATTTTGACACATCATGGACCAGTCCTTTTGTGCTCCCACAAATATTACTTTCAAAGAGAAATACTCTATGTGGTACTCAGGTGTGTTTCAAGTCTAGACTTGCACATGCATATGTGTGATGCTTCCTACATCACTTTGGCACTCATAATATATTGAACAAGTATTGCACAGTCAGCACGCAACAAAAAAACCCACACATAACCACTGTTTACTTGACAAAATAATGGCATAGGGCCATTGCTCTTAATGTTTAAAGTTCTGCAATTGCTGAGGTCACATGTAGAATTACAACACTTTTAGCCATTATGGAGAGGTTCATGAACAGAGACAGATACTCCTGCCTGAAGAATTCTGTTCTCCTCAATACTCAAACATCAGTAAGCCTGGTGTTTTAATCAGAAACACAAGAGAAAATAATAGACAAAATTTTTGTGCCTGGAAGATGTAGGTGGAATTAATCAAAAACTTCTAAATAATGAGGGTAGCTGTCTCAGTTTGAGACATTTTGGAGGGGGAGAGACCATGGACAGAAGCCTCCCTCCTCTGACTCAACACTACCATCTCTCTCCAAGACGGAAAGAGAGAAAGAGACCAAACATGCCCAAATGCAAGTGAAGGAAAAAAAAAACCTTTTACAAGGAGAACACTAAACAACAGAACTGAGTTAAATTACCCAGTGAAGAGAAACCACCCAAGTTCCCCCCCACCAAGCCAGAATGAAGTGGTGGCCTGCTTCCCCCCCACCTCCACCAAACCCTGACAGGGATAGTCTAGAAGGTCAGCAATGTAATGAAGCCGCGGCACGGGAACAGACAGCAGGAGAAAAGGTGTGGACTCCCAGGCAACCAGGAAGAGCCACAAGGCATCCACCGGACCTGGCGATGGGCTCAGTCACCGCAGGTCCTGGACCGCGTGGTCGCCGCAGAGCCAAACTGCCAGTTCCAGGTAGTAGATGTTCCGGGCAGATGATCCTCAGTCCAGACTAAAAGCCCCCAGGCCATGGGTGCAAACTGTCCCCATGCCCCCTGAGGAAAGCCATCACTGATGAGTCACCCATGCGAGGACAAAGTAAACAACCAACCTTCCAGTCTCTTGCTTTTTTACTTTTTGTCTTTTAAATTAATTGCATTAAAAGTCAATATTTATTATTGATATTGATAAAATACTCATATTAATATTAAAGTCCTTAAGAAGAAAAAGTTATCACCATCCACTTTCACCTTCTCTGTACTTTTTATTCCTATAGACTTTTTCGATCTCTCTTTTCCAGTAGGTCACATGTTACTGCCAGGTGAATCCTTCATACTCAAATTGAAAGAAACGTTTTCCAGTATCTTCAACAATAGTCATTTCATTAGATATTTACACCAATCACAGACACAGGAAAAGCTATTTGTGAGAGAAAGCAACCAAAATCTTTGAACATCATCTTCCCTGGGTTGCGGTCCTGAGAAATAATTTATAGTGTGGTTATGACTTCCTCAGCAATTTTTTCTTGAAAAGAGAACCCTCTTACTTTTTATTTTTCTCAAATTTTAACTTCCTGTTGAGAAAATAGCTCTTTCAACTCTAAATATAAGCAAATCAAACCCTGTTATCTGGAAACTTAATTTATGATTGGAAGAGGTAAAGGTATTGCTACCTGTATTGCTTCTCCAAAATCAATAGGAAAAGAAGACAAAATAAGGCAATGAATCAGAAATTTGACTAGAAAACACACTAAAACAGTAAGCTTGAGTTTGAGGCTTAACAAAGAATAATGGAAGACTGAATAATCAATTACCTCAGAAACACTAATTTATGGTCATTGTGGAGTTATATAGGAAAAACCTTCGCGATCTTCATTCGTGAAGCCTAGCCATGATGATGATGTGTAGGAAAAACCTAAATGAGATAATATGGGCTAATTTTCCTGTTACAAAGTAAAATCAAAACCAAAACCAAACCAAACCAAACAAACAAACAAAAACAAACAAAAAGAACAACAAAACAAACCCACAAGCTTTTCTAGCACAGGCATCAAGATCCTGACAGTCACTGTCATGCTTCCCTAATATATGCTCTTGGATTCTGGAAATAAATGTTTAGGTGTTGAATATCTCGTTCATATTCTCATGCTTCCTGGAATATGGTAGTTTTTTATTCCATCAGATAGTTCTTCTGGCTTCTCATGTCTTGTGGCAGTGTGTCCTAAAAATTAATTATTCATTATAAAATATCTGCTTCACTTAACATGCTTTAAACTTGGTGTCTAATCAAGTTATTTACTACCTTAACTTAATTCTTGTGTTATGAAGAAATACTAAGCAGTATTTCCATCATTCATTTCTTTATCTGTTTCGAATACAGAGAACACTATTTATTTAATTTCACTAAATGTTTCTTATTGGTTTTTTTACAGAATATGTTGGTTAAATGAGAATATTTGAAGGAGAAAAAAAACTTTCAACCTAGGTGTTTTTTTAAACATCCCCATGGCAAAAGTGAGCCAGGTGAGGAGTATCTGGTTGTAGCTATCAGTAAATCAGTACTTGTTTACTGGGCATATGCAAAAAAAAAAATCCAAGAGCCTTTTACCAGAGGCAAATTCTCACAAACTCTTTGTTAATTTAAGAAAACTTTACACTAAAATAATAATGAAAATGTGAGATTTGTTTAATTATTTTTGTTTAGGTCTTTCACTGTAAATACAAATTCTGCAGCTCATTCCTCATGTGATAAAAAGAGTTGGAGACATTATGTAAAATTAATAAGAATTGAACTGCATCTCCTTCACTAATGTTTACCTTGTTTGTTTGCTTTAATGTGGTCAAGGTGAAATACAAATTCCTTCCCTTGACAAAAATTAAATACTTCTAGCATAGTACCATCACTTACTGATAATCATTTAATGAAATATATAACAATGTACAGGATGTGTACATATAAGGGAAAAGAATATCTGCAAGCACACAGAAACTCTCAATGAACTTCTTTAGTGCTAAAGGTGGATCTTTTGCTGGGCTAGCATGATACATTGACTCACTCAGGGCTTGAAAATCACTAGATTCTTGAAAAAGCTGAAATAGAGAGGAGGTGATAGAGAAAAACATCACCTGTATTTTCCAAGAGCTAAATCTTAAAATGTTATTCTGTAAAACTCAAGGTTTCATACTATCTAGCAAGGTTTATATAAGGTTTGATAGATTACCTACATCATTTATTAGAAGGGAATACTATATCTTAACCATCTAATGGATGTTTTCTTACCTTGCTCAGTCTCTGGGCAAATGAGAACAAAGAACAACCACAGAAGTATGAAATGTTTTCTCTATTGGCTGGTGTGAAAACCTGAATTTTCCCAAGTGGTCAGTCCCTTCTTCCATGCACTATAAACTTCCTTCTTCTACCTGAGATTTTTTAGGAGCTTCTTGCTCAACTATGCAGGCCTCTTACTTCCCCTACTTGACTTCTTACGCTTAGGGATAGACAGAACCTGAGCCTGAAGGAACTGATACTTGAATGTGTCCCAAATCTCTTTAGCCCCCAAATCTTCCAGAGCCTCTTACCCATGAGATTTCCCCAAGCAGTTTCTTGGAGAAAGTTAGCCCTTCTGAAATCAAAGTATCACACAGTATCTCAGTGTATTAGGGATTGGAAGGGACCTGAAAGATCATCTAGTCCAACCCCCTGCCTGGGGGGAGGTCACAACCCTGCTTATTCTTTTACACAAGCCTCCCATGATCCTGAACTCAGATATCTCATGGTCACCACAGCCGAGGTTGCCCCCAACCTTGATGTCCTCCACCAGCCCCTCTTTACTTGTCAGTACTAGGTTCACTATTACATCTCTCCTTGTTGAATGCACCACTACCTGAGTCAAAAAGTTACCATCAACACACTTGAGGAACCTCCTGGACTGTAAATGCCTGGCTGTGTGGCTTCCCCAGCAGATATCAGGATGGAGTCCCTCGTGAGAACTAAGGCTTGTGATTGTGAGAAAACTCTCAGCTGTCTTTAGAAGACATCATCACTATCACACACTTTGTTGGTACCATCACTGTACCACAAGCATGTGGCTGTTTGTTGCACATCATACCAGAAGTTTGCCACGAAATAGCTGAATTTTGTTTTTCTTTCTCAAAAGTTGATTCACTTTTCTTCTTTTAACAAAGTAAGTTATATATAACAAAATGAAAACTGGCTTGCCTTAAGTGTATACTTTGCAAAACTACCTGAATTCCGAAGTGCTATTTAATTTCAGATAAGCCCGAAGTGTTAGCTCTAGCACAGATTCTGTTTTCCTAGGCCTCTGTACACAAGGGTGGCATCTGTGTCTCAGGCCAATGCTGGGTAAAATAGGGCAGGCAATCCTGCATCCCACAACTGTTTCCACAGGAGGATGACAGGAGCATGTAACCTCAGAAAAGCTACCTTATACTTCAACCAGATGTCCAGTCTTTGTGATCAAGTATACTACAGATTTATGTGTCAGTCTAGACATATTGTCCAATGCTATCATTTCACTCATCCTCAAGGAGCAATCAGCATTTTTTTCTTCCTTCAGAAAAGAGTTGCAGAGCTAATCTTAGTAAGTTCATCAGTTATTTCAACAGAAATATGATAGTTTATCAAATATCTTTTTCTCCCCTCCCACATACATCATTTACACCTAAATATGGATGAGAGATTCTCAGCCAGTTTTATAGGAGAGACTTCTACACATCTGAGGACATGATTAACCTTTGGTGGTGGTGCTGTGTATCAGTTTAGTGAAGTGTTGTAGAGGGGGAAAGGATGCAGATCTCTGAGCATGGGTATTTTCCCCTCCTTTACTTAAATATTCCAAACGTTAATTTGATCTAATTAATGCACACTTTGCTATAAATCATTAAAATCTGCTATATTGATTTACACAGCTTTAATCTCCTCAGGACTATAAATGCAGGATATATAATGTACTGTTTATCATTCTGAACTGAGGAGGTAATGAACGAACATTAATAAAGCAAGTATTCTAAATCATAGAATTCTCAAGTTAATGGTGGAAGATGAAGGAGTATGAATAGTCTCTTTGTGGCAGTAGCCACAGGGAACATAGTCATGCAGAAGGGGAGAAGGTAGTTCAAAGCACAGTGGCAAATCTAGAGTAGCACTCAGGCTGGTAATGTCAGTATGCCTAACAAGTGTAATGTAATATCATTGCATACCCTTGAAAGACTAATAACTATTAATTTCTAGCATTCATTAAATTGATTGATTAAAAATTATTTCTTTTTGTTGAATGAATATACTGCACACTGGCATGGAACAATCTTCATTTAAAGTTCCAGTGATAGTTAGAGTGATATGAGACTAGAAAAAGAGTAAAATGATGTCAGATTGAAAAAGTAGTAATAATAAACCAATCCAAGGCTTTCTTCTTCTTAGAGACAGCACACATAAGACACTGATTTTTGGCCTTTGAGGTACCACATACAAAACTGAAAACCTGAAGAGGTCTCAGGTGAGCAGGTAGGAACTTATGAATAGCCTAACTTACACTATGAAAACTGAATAACTTGGAAATACAAATTAAAACATAAATAAAAACTAATTCAGTAGATTCTACCACTATTGTAAAAGAGAAATTTGCCTACACACTGAGGGATACTTGCATATTCTTTGTAATATGAGGATAGTTTGCCAACAAATGCTCAAAGAGTGCATCTTTTTATATTTAGCTCATTTTGGGACAGATATTTTATTACTTTTACGTATATGTGGAACTTCCCTAGGTCAAATATTTAAGTGTCCCATGAAGAAGTAATCTGACACATGGTGCTGATTTTGTCCTCCAAAATGCAAGAGAAATTAAATGCTTGTAGGCTACTAGAAGAGAAGACAAAAATGCAGGAAGGTAAAGTAACTTGCCTTGTTTATAGAAGAGAATCCTTTGCCTTCTGCGGACCAACTGCCTAATTGTGGGCTCCACATCCTACAGAAGAGGCCTTTTATTATGTGATCGACAGCTCTACTGTATGATTTGAAGAAATTAAGTCAGAATTTGTATTGGGTTTGGCTGAGATGGAGTTAATGTTCCCATACAGTTTTCAGAAACGNTGGCACTCGGCCCAGGTCAACCCACCACAGAATTGCACAGAATCTATATATTGGTAAGAATGAGTTAAGAACTTGTGAGGCCACTGCCAATAAAAATAATGAATCCCAGAAGCTGAACTCTGTGAATTTTCACAAGGCAAAGCATTTACATTTCATTATCCGAGCTACTTCTCCCTCTATTTCTTTTCTCCCTTTGGTTATAGGGATTCTAGGAACAGCTTTTATAGCCTCCTTAACAGTCTTATTTTAAACCATAATTCAAAATTATATAACATATCTTGTTACTGAGGGATCACTTAACATCATTCTCCATGGCTAAATTTAAGAAATTACTTAAAGATGTTTTAACCCCTATAGTTTATCTTTGGCTTTTGCATCAATAATTTTAAAATGTTCTTAACAGCCACTGCTTTTGTCAAAGGCTAATTGCTGCTCCTAACAGTGTTTCATTCTTTTTAAGGTTATACCCTATGAAATGTTGCTTCCCCCTCCATGAAATATGCAACTGCAGTGATGTACGTTCATCCTTTTGGAACTGTCCAATGCAACTGCATTCCAAGTGTCTGTGTGTAAGAGCTGCATCCAGATCTGTAAATATGAACTGGGAATTTGTTTTCTTAGAAGTACCTTGACAGGCTGTAGAAGTGGGCCTGTGACAGCCTTAGGAAGTTCAACAAGAACACATATAAGGTCCTGCATCTGGGTTGGGGAAATCCCAAGCACTGATACAGGCTGGGCAGTGACTGGCTTGAGAAAAGCCCTGAGGAAAAGGACTTGGGAGTGCTGGGGGATGAGAAGCTCAACATGAACCATCAGTGTTCACTTGCAGCCTGGAAAGTCAACTGTGCCCTGGGCTGCATCAAGAGAAGCATGGCCAGCAAGTCGAGGGAGGTGATTCTCCCCCTCTACTCCCCTCTTGTGAGACATCACCCAGAGTACAGTGTCCTGTTCTGGAGCCCTTACTACATGAAGGATATAGACATGCTGGAATGTGTCCAGAGAAGTGCCATGAAGATGATCAGAGGGCTGGAGCACCTCTCCTATGAGGACAGGCTGAGAGAGTTGGTGTTATTCAGCTTGGAGAAGACAAGGCTCCAGTATCTGGCCTTCCAGTATCTGAAGGGGCCTACAAGAAAGCTGGTGAAGGACTTTTTTGGATATCAGGTAGCGATAGGACTAGGGAAAATGCATCCAAACTAGAGAAGGATAGATATAGTTCAGACGTTAGAAAGAAATCCTTCACCATGAGGGCGGTGAGACACTGGAACAGGTTGTCTAGAGACGTGATGGAAGCCCCATCCCTGGAACTTTCTAAGGCCAGGCTGGTTGGGCTCTGAGCAACCTGATCTAGCGGGAGATGTCACTGCCCAAGGCAGGGGGGTTGGAACTAGATGATCTTTAAGGTCACTTCCAAGCCTGACAATTCTATGATTCCATCATTCTGTAAGTTAGGAAAGGGTTTGGTCTGTTCCACTACAGTACAAGTAGTAAAACAGTAAAACAGTAGTTACATCCAGAGCTATACTGGTTCCTCATTTTCTTTCTTGATTTTGCCCTAAATGTCTATGCCATAAAACCATAGTCAAAACCATTATAAAAAAAGTGCCACACTAGTGATGAAAAAGTGCTGATAAAAACAAGGACCAACAGCTGTAAAATTTGACTGTCTGTAAGCAAAGTCAAGAGACTTCTGCATGAGGAGCAACAAAGTTTTGGCACATACACCCACACGTTTACATATAAGCACCCTTCGTTACAGTCACAGACAGTGCTCAGTTTCTTAATATTTCCTTCTGATTTATAGCAAGAATGTCACACATAGTTTATCTGACACTTGAAATAACCATCATATTGACTCTTCAAGTGTTCTGTCCTATCAAATAAGTTTGTAGGACCAAGCCAATGGCACCCTTCTTTACTCATCATATCAGAAAGAATCATTTCGTCATCTCAGTGATGAAAGGGTATTTCACTGATAGAGATTTATAAACCAAATATTAATAATCCTTGTCAAGATGAAATTACAAGAATTTTTAGAAAATTAAACCAAGAGAAGCTGTGCTCTCAACAGCAATCTTTTCCTTTCAAGTTTTAGAAGCATTTCCAATCTGGTATTTTAACTTTCAAAAGCGAAAAAGTCACCTCTTAACTGAAAAAAATCAAACTCTAACAGTAAATACAAAGGTTAAAAAAAACCCTTAAACCACTGGAAGAAATAAGGCATGTCTATATTTTTCTAGTCTGTTGAAGAAATACTAAATGGTACAAAAGATAAATGAACATTCATTCGTATGCATGTTTTTGTTTGCTTTGGACTAGCAAACCACCATTTAACATCATGGAAAGTACTGTGTAAGGAAGTGTTGAGAGTTTGTAGAATAAAGACTTGAAAAAAACAAAGTCCAGAAAGAAGAGAAAAGCTGGAAGCCAGGTACAAGTCTTTAAATCCGACCCAGAAACAGGGATAAAATGTACAATTACTCAGTTGTAACCCAAGGTCATAACTGGAAAATATAAATAGCACTTTCTCCAATGTCTCTTTAACAAAACCCTGTTGCACAGAGATGAATAAGGAAATAGTAATAAAATAATAACTAAGTAACTAACTAAATAAGATTACCCTTTTCAGGGAAGCCTTCATTCACTTTTAGGGAGGACGCAATATAGGCTGCTCCTTCTGAGTGAGGGCTGAGGAAAGAATCACCCACTTTGGGGAAGTTCTTTGCAATCGTCTTGAATCAACCTAAGTCAAAGAAATAAATCTAAAGTACCCTTGTGTCTTTACCATAATGGCTAATAAATATGCAGATTAATGTTAAGTTCAATACAGCAAGAATTTTACCAACCAGATTGTGAATGATTCTACAGTACCAGTAGCCTAAATTATTCTTAAGGACTTCAACATCCTTATGAGAAGGAGTAGTTTTTGTCATTATTTTGTTGTTGTTTTTCTTGTGTTTAAGGTAATGTGCTTGCATTCAAACTAATTTTTATTTATCTGACAATTTTTCTGTATCACCGACCTCCAAAATCTGTGTGATTTTCCACTGTGCATCACTTCAGTCTTTGTAGAATATTAAATAAGAGGCTGTATTGTTTATCTTAATAACGCATTCTCATTGGCATTGCAGATTCTCACAGAATTCCAGCTTCTTGATGTTGTGGTATTATTGCAGACTTTGGAAAAGAGTCACTAGCACTTGTATTTCTTTCTTCTGTTTTTATTTGCAAAATTTTATCTTTCTATTTTAGGCTAAATATTTGCACATAGCGCTTACCCTGGCGGGTCTGTGGTAGTGTAATGTAATCTGCCACACTTCACTGTACCTGTACTTAGCCCAACATCCACCATACCGCAGGGGCTTCACTCTTTTGGTCTGCTTGATCACAGACACAACAGTGTGAGAGAGTGAAATACTGGTTCTGCTGTGTAAAATATGAGATTGGCATTCATCTTTGTCAGGGTAAAATTTCAGCCCAAGTAAGCAGTGGGCTACAGTAAATATTTTTCATTTTTCATCGTTGTTGTTCTCTTGTCCTGGGTGAATACATGTCTCAGTGAAACAAACTTCCAGAGAGGGTTTGCCTAATGCATCTGAATTTATAACCTTGATTTGAAATTTGTGTATGCCAGAAAGTGTATAGCTAAATTAGTTTTGAGAAAAGTTATTGGTAAACATGTAATAGTTTTCCTGCTTCCCAAGATGGTGAACTTAAAAGTTTTACAGTGTGCTAAATATGTGCTTTAAAGACAGAAGAAAAGAAAGAAGAAAAGAAGAAAAAGTAATAAGATTTTTAATAGTTATTTTAAAAAAAGGGAAGAGTTTTCATGAAAAATCCAAAGCACTTTTCTGTAGTAGCTCAGGTGACTCATTCATTTAGACAGGCTGTGTTCCTGTATTGCATTAGAGCTCTTCAAGACAAGCAACAGTTCCTAAGAGCACTTCTATTGATGTTGTGCGGAGGCAGTTTAGTTCAGCCAGACACACTTGCCTCATGATAAACACTGAATCTCAGTAGAACTAAAATAAAATGTGACATGATATCACAGCATGGTTTGAAATACATAGTTTGGGAATTTAGTCTTGAGGGATGACCTCATTGCTGTCTACAGTTTCCTTTTGAGGCAGGAGCAGAAATGGATCTCTTCTCTTATGTTCAAAGATGGACATGAGGGAATATCTTAAAGCTCTGTTAAGGGTAGTACAGATTGGATATCAGGAAAAAGTTCTTCACTAGGAGATTGGTCAGGCACTGGAACAAGCAATCTAGGGAACTGGTCATAGCCGTAAACCTGTTGGTGTTTAACTTCTACGTTGCTTTGTGTGGAATCATGTATTGGATTTGTGAATCCATGCCAACTCAGAGCATTTCGTGATTCCGTTGATGTCTGTTTTCTGGAAAATAGACAACACAAAATTGATGGAGAAAGATAGAGTTACCTTTAATTGGAAGCTTCCCCACCATCTGGATTCAGTATGTACGCGTGCCCCAAGGGTTTACACCTTTTTATATGTTTTGCCAGTAATTAACATATTGATATCTATAGCCAACCCTGGCACTAGATTTTCCAACGGCCCACCCCCAGTAGTCTTCAACCTTTGCCCCTCAGAGAAAGCCCAAGTGGGGCTTGGCCGTCTTCTTGTGTTTTGTCTTCAAGGTATCTGCAGGTGGCTTCTTCAAAACATCACGTCCTTGGCAAGGCATGCGAAAGTCCAAGATAGTACCTTAAGAAAGGACCTAGTGGTTTCTAATGTGAACAATCCAGGAAGCTTCACACAATCCTAAGGGTCCTAAAAATCTACAAAATACACTCAAATTGTTAGGCATCACTGTGATCTAATTGTTTTTTTTTTTTATAAGGAATGACATCCCTGCGTAAAAAAAGTTGCTGTTCTTGAATTAAAACATGAAGTTGTACTACTAGCCAATTTTCATTTGATCTGTAATTTAAGTCAACGGTTAAAAAATGTGAGTGAACTTAATTTCTAGTTTTTCTTTTCTATCATGTTTAACTATAGGAACAGAGACAGTTCATCAAAAGAATAGGGGATATACTCCATTTCAGAAGGAAAACAAAAAGAAAACTCCTTTCAGGTTTTCAGAGTTTTGAAACTTTGGGGTACTTTTATTTTTACTTTGGAAATTTGTCTTCTGATTCCTGCAGAATAAAAATACTTTATGAAATATCTGCTCAATTTTTATATTTGTGGAGGATACTTAGTTCTTGCCTTAATATGTCAAAAGTTATTAAGAATAATTAAGCTGTGTATTTTTGAAATTTTATGTCATACTTTAGATAGTTTGATAGTTGCCAAGTGGACCATAGTGTTCTCCTGGCTGCTGCACTATCACATTGTTAAACAGCAATTTCACAAGTCGAACTTTTTAATAACTTTAAAGTATATGCTATCAGACTTCTCCATAACAAAGACTGATAGGCAGCTCACTCCACTTTCAGCATATTAGAAATGATATTTTTGAAGGCTCTGCTAGATATTTTTATAGTAAGTTTTGTTCATCTGGTCAGTTTTGAATAATATGACTTGCTTAAATTTGGAGTGTTGCTAATAACTAGCACCTGGTATTTGAATGTCTAGTCTTAACACACTCAGTGAAAACACATGCTTTATTCATAGCTATCTTTTACAATGAGAATGTCTATTTATTTAATGACATTTTCTTCAATATGTGTTAATCAAACAAACTAGCCTAGACAGTTATACCCACTATAACAAGTGCAGTTCATGAATTTGAGAATTATGGCTGATTTTTTTTAATAGAAGCTTTCTCCTGAAGAAGGTAGATTGTGCAGTTTGTCTGGAAGCATAAATATCCTAATTAGACAGACTTAATGAGCAGTCTTATTAGGACACAGGAAAAGGCTAACTGCAAATTCTGAAGCTCAGTTATAACATTTTAAGTGAACTTTACAGGTTATTTATAGTCTTATCAAGTATTGTATAGTGCAATTTAAACCTCATGAAATTAAGACCAACATATTTTTGTCATCTTTACAACTTTATTATGTTCCACATTAATCAAATTGTGTCTTTTACAGTTTGCATGACAAGTCTAGCTATTATTGTACCTTTCAAAATTTTTAAGATGTTAAAGGAAATCATACACAGAAAGATGACAATAACCTATGCATCAAGCTGCCTCTTACCCCTGAAGTATAAGGTAGACTTCAACAGTGAAATACACTTTTTCACTGAATTTTGATATATCCATGCTGGTGGTTGTAGGCAAATATTTTCAGATCTCATACTTTTTATGTGAGGATTTAAACTTGATCTGTACTAAATGGGTTTACTATTCTCACCATTATTTACGAAATTACTGTGAAATACTGCTGCAGAAGATATACATGGAAACTCAGAAAACACTGAAAAAAAAACCCCAATACAACACTGCAAAAATCTCACCACCACATCGACAGTATGCAGTTTGTCTGTTTAAAAACAGTATGCAGTTTGTCTGTCTAAAACCAAAAATTTTGTTCAAACTAATATTGGTGCTAAATTTATGTTTTGTACACTTCTATCTGTCTGCTTCCTTCTGCCTTCAGAAAAAGCTAGTAGGCATCACAGTATCACAGTATGTTAGGGATTGGAAGGGACCTAGAAAGATCGTCTAGTCCAACCCCCCTGCCAGAGCAGGATCATAAATGTAAACACTTTAAAGAAGCAAGTCGGTCTTCTGTAGGGACATTGAAATTTGATTAAGCTACTGTTTATGCAAAAAATGCTAAAATGTTTTGTAGTCAGAGGCCAGAATAATCCAGTTAACTGTGACATAAATGTAATTCTGGTACTCAGACCTTATTTAGGATTGTAATTTCATGTTTTTGGTTCTGGGTATTTTTTTTACTTCTGTTATGGGGTACATAAAAACAGGTAGTTTTGTATCCACTTTTCCTTCTCCTCCTTCATCCCCCGAGTCGTGTTGCTTGTTTTTGAGCTGTGGGAGGGCATGGGGGACACTCGCATCCGAAGCCCTGGAATTGTTTGTTTGAACCGCTCCTTTCCCGGATGGACCGCGCAGTGGAGTGGTGCTAGGACCCAGTGGTTTCCCGGCAGAGCTGGGGGAGGGCAACAGCAGTGACAGTGGTGGCAGCTGGCATGCGTCTCAGTGGCAGTGTGGCAGTGCGCACCAGCTATGGGAGCGGTTTCCCAGTGGCAGCCCCGCAACCCTCGCCAGTGGAGCAGCTAGTCCTGGAGCGGCTAAGTGCAAGTGCCGCAGGGTATCGGCTATACACGGATGACAGCGGCAGCACACAGATGCACGCCAAGGCACGCAGGAGCAACCCCGCCCCGGCATGGATGGGCGCAGAAACAAGCAACGCACCACCGGAGAAATACGTCACGACGCGGCGTACGGTGTAAATTGTCATGGTTTTTGGTGCTCCTCCCTTCTCCTCTTGGACACCATACGGTGAGGAGGGAGTCTCCATCGCATCTCGAGGAGCAGCGCCAGGCGGTCTCCCCATCCAACTTCATCCGACTCCATCCCATCGCCATCTTGTCATCTCAACATTTGGCCCAGCTCTTCCACTACCAGGTAAGGTAGTGGAATTGGTGAAAATGTGGAGTTCCCCCTAACTGCTAAGGAGGCTGCATTTTTACCCATGATTAAAGGTTCCTGGGGAAGCTGCCTCAAGGTCTGCCTCAGAGGTTGGGGATGCTGCCTGAGAGCTTACACCATATATAGACTATGCTGACTGAATGGGGGAGTGGGAGGAGTTGGGCCAAATGTTGAGGAAATATTCTGCCCCAATAATTTGGAATTCTCCCCAACAAAACTCATATTCCTAGCAAAATAGCTCAGTGCATTACAGAACACATCTCCACTGGTTTAAAAGAAGGGCAGTTGAGCGCCATCTGCTGGATCTTAGCTTATGCCTACTATACTATGGTCTTAGCCTCACAGTGCCCCCTGGAGGGAGGGGAGGGGAGAAAAGCAATGAAGCAGAGAAACGAGTAGATGTCACAATTGTCCAGCCCCCAGCCAAACCAAAAGCCCAGCCCAAGCCACAGCTCCTGGCACACCCTCAGCCAGCAACAGTAGCTCCAGTGCAAAGAAGCAAGTATAATGCCAAGTTGGTGCATCTGGACAATGATGATGGTGAACCAGGACCTTCACAGCCAGTGGAGGGATCACAGTCTGAAATCATGACCAAGTTTCTGTCCTTTGAACTACTGCGCCAGCTATGGAAAGACCTCTCCCAGAAACTAGATGAACCCATATTGACCTGGTTGCTCTGCATTTGGGACATCTCTGGCAATGAGACCCTCCTGGATAGCTCCAAGGCAAGGCACTTAGGATTCCTGTCCCGAGACTGGAATTGTTCCGAGACCTAGAAATGC
Organism: Bucco capensis; assembly: GCA_013396975.1. Classification (NCBI taxonomy): domain Eukaryota; kingdom Metazoa; phylum Chordata; class Aves; order Piciformes; family Bucconidae; genus Bucco; species Bucco capensis. The sequence continues at coordinate 111,706 of VWZO01010543.1, read as the reverse complement.
CTACTAAGAAGTGTGAGGGAGAAATACGACCATGAAGAAGATCTACAGAGACAACAAGGCCACTGGAAGACTATGGAAGAAGGGATCTGAAGACTTAGAGAAATGGTCATGCTTGAGAATGTCTTCTCCAGCAATAGGCCAGACTCCAGGAGCCATGATGACTTCAGGTGCATTTCGGGAATGCGAGTTAAGCTCTCCTGGCTTGGACCACAGATGTATTCACAGTTCATAGATACACTTCAGTGGGCTGAGGGAGAGGAGACCGTGGATGCTGTGGCAAGGAAATTACAGGCCTAAGAGGACGCCATCCACGGTCTGTTCCAAATCCTGGTGTCATCTGTGAAAAGACAAACTGAGGATACTCAGAGAATTGAGGAGAAGCTCACTGACAAAATCAAAGACAGCCACCAAAAACTTAAAGATCATAGAATCATAGAATGGTTTGGGTTGGAAGGGACCTCTCGAGGTCATCTAGTCCAACCTCCCTGCACTGGGCAGGGACATCCCCAACTAGATCAGGTTGCCCAGAGCCCTGGCAAGCCTCACATGGAACGCCTCCAGGGATGGGGCCTCAACCACCTCCCTGGGCAACCTGTTCCAGTGTTCCACCACCCTTGTGGTGAGGAACTTCTTTCTAATGTCCAGTTTAAATCTACTCCTCTCCAATNCCTGGGCCCACCTCTCCAGCTTGTCCAGGTCCTTCTGGATGACACCTCACCCCTCCAACTTATCACCAGCACCCCATAGCTTGGTGTCATCTGCAAACTTGCTGATGGTGCACTCAATGTTGCTGTCAATATTGTTTATAAAAATATTAAACAGTCCAGGCCCCAGTACAGAGCCCTGAGGGACACCACTTGTCACTGATCTGCTGCATGGCACCAGTACAGACCAGAATGATTGAGATCAGGTACAGATGCTCACAGGTCAAGGAAGAGACTCTTCTCCACAAACAAAGTTCTGGTACTTCCTGCTGGATAATGGGGAAGACATGGATCGCTGGCACAGGAAAACTACCTGTGCCCTGGCAGCCCAGGTACGAGAGCTAAAGGAGAAAATTAATGCCAGAGCAAAGTCTGCAAAGGTGAGTGCTATATAAGTTTCTTGTGCGTCAGGGTCAAAACAAACCAGGCAGGACTATGACCCATCTGACCCACTGGAAGGCACCTCCTGGATTTACTCATGCTCACACGGGCACAGATGTACCGACCAGGATTAGAGGTACCCTGCCTCCAGCCAGGGGGAGGAGAGGGATAATAGGATGTTGTCACAGGGTAACTAAAATTGAAGAGAAAGGGACATCAGGGATCCTCTTGACATTTGTACATCTTTTCCCCTTTTGAAGAGATCAGTGTTGTCTGTCTCTAAACAGACAAGGGACAGAGACGTTTCCTTTTTAAGAAAACAAAGTTGGAACTGTGCCCCCCCTCCTTCCTTTGCCCGCAAAAGAATTTACCCAGAGAAACTGATAAGAAAAACGAAAGTTGGAACTGTGCCCTGAGGGGCCAAAGACTGTGACCCGGAACATCAAACAGGGGGACAAATCAACAAACAGCCGATTGTCACGTGAAGAATAACGTATCTTTGTTTATATAAGGAAGTGACGAGAAAGATCTTCCTTCCAGGTTTTGCCTTCCTTTCCTTGCACTTCGGGCTATCTCCTCCCTCTGATTGCTGGGGCCGTAAATAGATAAGTATATTGCTTTAATATTTTGGCCGGCTGGGTTAACTCCTATTTCCCCTCCCCGGGGTGGGAGTGAGGAACTTGCTTTTGGTAAAGAGCGGGAGGTTCTGATAAGGAGGGGTGATTGATAGGTCTAAGGCCTCTGTCGATTGCCAGACCCTGTGTGACTCAGCAATTATAGGGAGCCTGAAGTCATTTCCAGCTAACAAACTTTTCCTTTCCTATCATTTCTCTTTTCATATTGTTGTAGCATTTAAATATAGATAAAGCTATTCTTATAATTCACTATCTGTGGGCCCAGTGTTTTATTTTATTTTGCTGTCCCCATTTGGGGAGAGGGGGCATCTGGGAGGTCCTCTCAAAGTGATTGTTCCTTTGACCCTAACAAATTCTTAGTTCTTCCGGTCAAACCAGGACAGATGTATTGGACTGTGTTGATCTGATGGCCTGGTAGGTCTGTGCCACAGGAATTCAAGGGTCTGGTCCACACTGGAGCACAAGGCATGCTAATGTCATCAGGACATGTGGGGCCAGAAAACTTTTCTATCTCTGGGGTGAGTGGGGGCTCTCAAGAGCTCACGGTACTAGAAGCTGAAATAAGTTGGACTGGAAAGGAATGGAGTAAACATCCCCTTATGACTAGTTCAGACTGGGCATTGACTACCTCTGGAATGCGTACTTCAAAGACCCAAAGGGGTATTGACAAGCTTTTGGAATTGCTGTTGTGTAAGCAGACAGAACTAGAGAATTGAATGCCTTGGCTGGACCATCAGATAACCCCCCTGTTGTAGGTCTTTTGCAGGTAGAGGGACAGAAGTTCCCAATCACCACCTCAGTCATGCATCGCTGGCAGTGCGTAACAAATCGAGACTCCATGATCCCCATCTGCAAGATGATCCACAAGCTGGAAAGCCAGGAAGTAATCAGCAGAAGCCACTCACCCTTCAACAGCCCCATCTGGCCTGTGCATAAGTCTAATGGAGAATGGAGATTGACTGTGGACTATCATGGCCTGAGTGAAGTCACTCCATCGCTGAGTGCTGCTGTGCCAGACATGTTGGAGCTCCAGTATGAACTGGAGTCCAAGGCTGCTAATTGGTACACCAGAAATGACATCGCTAATGCATTCTTCTCCATTCTCTTAGCAGCAGAATGTAGTCCACACTTTGCTTTCACCTGGAGGGGTGTGCATTAACACCTGGAACTGATTGCCCCAGGGATGGAAGCGCAGCACCACCATCTGCCATGAACTGACTCATGACATGATGGAGAAGGGTGAGACTCTGAAACATCTACAATACATTGACAACATCATTGTGTGGGGGGACACAGAAAAAGAATCCTTCAAAAAAGGAGAAAAGATCACCCAGATTCTCCTCATTGCCCATTTTGCCATAAGTAGAGCAAGGTCAAGCAACCTTGGTCTAGCTGAGGAGGAGGAAGAAGAGCAAGTGACACATGCTGAGGAAGCTCCACCATACAATCGGCTGCCAGAGGATGAGAAACAGTATGCTCTTTTCACTGATGGTCCTTGTCATATTGTTGGGGTGAACTGGAAGTGGAAGGCAGATGTATGGAGCCCCTCACAATGTGTCACACAGACCACCGGAGGAGAAGGTGGGTTGAGTCAGATCACAGAGCTTAGAGCCGTCCAGCTGGCCTTGGACATTGCTGAAGGGGGGGAAGTGGCCAAGACTCTATTTCTACACTGTCTTGTGGATGGCGGCCAGCACTCTTTGGGGATGGCTAGACAGATGGAAGAAGGCCAATTGACAAAGGAAAGAAAACCCATTTGGGCTTCTGAAGTGTGGCAAGACATTGCCACTCAGGCAGAAAATCTAACTGAGAGGTTTCAGCATGCAGATGCACATGTGCCTAAGAGCTGGGCTGATGAAGAACGACAGAACAACATACAGGCAAATTGTGCTGCACAGATCAAAGTGGCACAGGTAGATCTGGACTGGCTGCATAAAGGAGAGCTGTTTCTAGCTCAAGGGGCCCACAGTGCTTCAGGTCACCAGGGAAGGGACACTACCTACCGATGGGCACGTGACCGAGGATTAGACTTAACCATGGATTCCATTTCACAGGTCATCCATGACTGCTTGATCAGCTGAAAACAGACAAAATGTGGACTGCAGTAAAAGCCTGACTCTTTTTCCAGGGAATTCTAGATGAAATCACCTCTCGTTAAAATCCCTTTACACATGACAGTTGTTTTTTATCTGTTTGCTTATGGCTCATAGATTGTTTGTAACATACGTTGGTCTGTAGGAAGTTGCAAAGGCATCCCGAATGAATAATTACTAAACCTTGACAATGAAAATTCATTGTGCTTTCTTGTGCAGATTTTGGTAGTGGGTCCTCTCTTGCACAGGCAATCCCCATTGTCTCTACTCATCAGAAACCAGTGCTGCATCATGTAAAGTTGCTGCCTCCAGAAGATATTTTGACATTTTATATATTACCTACTATGAGTAGTTTTACCACATATTTTCATAGAGTCATAGAATTGTCAGGGTTGGAATGGACCTTAAAAATCATCTAGTTCCAACACTCCTGCCTTGGGCAGGAACACTTCCCACTAGATCAGGTTGCTCAGAGCCCCATCCAAACTGGGCTTAAAAACTTGAAGGGATGTGTCTTCCACCACCTCTCTGGGCAAGCTGTTCCAGTGTCTCACTACCCTCATGGGGAAGAACTTCCTCCTAATATCCAACCTAAATCTACCCTTCTCAAGCTTATGTCCATTACTCCTCGTCCTACCCTGACATCCTAAAAAGTCCTTCACCAGCCTTCTTGTAGGCTCCTTTCAGATACTGGAAGGCCACAATAAGGTCTCCTCAGAGCTTTCTTTTCTACAGACTAAATAATCCCAACTCTCTCAGCCTGTCCTCACAGGAGAGCTCCAGCTCTCTGATCATCCTCATGGCAATTTTTTCTGCTAGCTTGGGTTTGGCTTTGGTTTGGTGGGTTTCTTTTTGGTTTGTTTTTATTTGTTTGTTGTTGTTGTTTTAATCTCCAGGCTGTTTGTTTATTTCTTTAGTTTTCAGAGTAAGTTACGAATAGATACATTTAAATAATGTTCAGATTTTGATATAAGTGTTTTCTAACCCTGGGTACACTTCATACAGTATTATTGCCATTACTCGATTGTCAAAAATAAACTACAGGAGTTTGTGGTAAACAACATGTCAACAATTTGATTTTGTAACATTGTAGCTTTTACTTGGATTTTTGTACTCCTCCACTGTTGCTATTTTCTGATACGTATGTTCTGTAAAGACCTAAGTAAAAGAAGCATTAAAATTATTGTCGAAAAAGAACTTGGGAGATCTTACATGAACAAAGATGGAATATATATTTTAATTTCTAGGCTTTATGTAAAAATTTTTTCAGAATCATTACAGAAATATGTGTTTCTTGGGAAATATATTTCTTGGATGGATGGATGGATGGAAGAGAATCTTGAAGCAAGGGGCAGATTCTTATAATTATCAAATTCCTAAATAAATAAAGGTAATACAAGATAGGTAGATAATTAACTTAGCTTTTTGAATTCCATAACACTTCAGGTATTATTCACCTAACATTAAAAACCCTCGTATCAGTCCATTGACAATGATCACTGACTTTCTGTTAGAACCAAAGTTAACTAAAATGCAAGAGATTATACTAACTATACTAACTATACTAACAAGCATGTTAGTATAGCTAGAGACCCATGAAAGACTCAAAAATCAAAATAACAGGTATGGGTAAACAGTAATGTAATTCAAGTCTTAAGTGAAGTAAAGTGTAACATTTCAGTGTGAAATTCTGGAAAAAAACAACAAAGAACCCCACCACTAAGTTTTACAGCTTTTTTTTAGATTTTTTTTTTGGTAGCTTTTCTTTTATTAATATTATTATTGTTATTTGTTTAGTTTTGCTTTTGTTTTGTCTCACAAATACCAATGCAAGTGTTACTACTTAGTCACAGACTATAAGCCCATTTTCACTTGAGAATTGTCCACCAAGATAAAGACTGGATCGACTCTAGTTAACCATCAGCATTAAGCTTTTCTCCAAAGATTGTAATCTAGAATAGTTAAACTATTTTGTGAACAAATTATTGTTTTCCAAACACAAAAGTGCCTTGACAGCTTTCCTTAGAGTGTTTGAATTGTATCCCTGTAAACCTGTGACATCAATGCGAAAAGTCGATCTTGCAGAATCCTACAGCATATTTTCAGATCAGAGCCTTGAAGAGGTAAGACTATAACAGCAACTAGTGACAGCAGAGCAAAACAAATTTTACCGCCTGTTTCAGGTATCAGTTTCACTGGATTAGATCAAAGGTTAGCTTGAACGTGTTGTTAAAAATCAGACTATGTGGGAATTTAGTTATGTACCTTAAATTAATTTTAAGCATGGTCTGGAGACCTGAGTAGACCTGAATCCGGGGGGGGGAAATTAATAAGCATTCTATGCAAAATTCCATTGTATAGCATCTCTAACCACTTCTTGAAAGGTATATTTACAGTCAATACATGAGTAGAAGAAATGTCTGTTTTAAGTAGAGAACTCCACCCTAAAGCATGTAATTCATATATGACTCAGAAACGGCTGTTGTAGATTTCATAAGTAGATACATACATGCTCCTAGAAGCCATTCATTTTTTTTATGAATAAATCATTTTTCTGCTTTGTTTATGCTCTGGTGATTAACTAGAGATAGAGTCAGTCATTTGGGATAATTTATAGAAGACTTGTGAGTTGAGACCCCATCGCCACTTCCTACTTCCTTCAAGAATAGGGAAGTTTCTGTGTTATTCTGGTTTATTTGGGTTTTTTTTTGGTGTGTGTGTGTGTTTTTGTTTGTTTGTTGTTTTTTTCTCCCGTTAAAGGATCATTTATGAATGATTACTAATGTCTCTTCATATTTACATTCTACACACTAATCTTCAACAGTGTGTACACTAGTACAAAACAGGAAGACCATTATTAAAACATATTTGAAAAATAGATGATTTCTGTCTTCTTTTCCTAAATCTCAGGTGAGAACAGCTTAGCAGGCAGATCATAATTTTGTACTTCTTCAATATTGAATTAAAAATTAGCTTCTGAAATTTATCCTCTGGAATGCAAGAAGTCTAAGTGTTTGGGGTTTTTTTTCCTATGTAAAGATGACAGTCTATGAGAATGTAAATGTGTACTGAGTTGTTGAAAAGCTAGGCTCAATGAGTTTGCAAAACAAAATGTTTTATTAATAAAATAATATATTTGGAACAAAATGGCAAAACCTCAAAACACCCTACCTCCACCATCAAAAACTCCATTCAGAATGCATTTAGGTTTCAATTTTCCTCTAAAGAAAAAACAGTGCTGGAAGATTTAGTGTGAAACAACTTGATTTTAATAGAAACAGTAGAAATGCATTTATGCTAGAAAAATCTAGGATAGAATCTTTTCACTAAAGTTAATGTGTATAATAAAAAGGCCTCTGAAAGCTTTAGCAGCAGTATTAATTCTTATCTATGATAAATTGGATTGAGATGGATTAAAGGGATTAGTTCCTCTTTAGTCTGTATCTTGGGGTCTAGAGTACCCTTTTTTCCCTAGTGGAAGAAAAATTATGGTACAAAGACATTCTTTTGTTTATCCTTGAGGTGAGTATTAAGTATAACAGTCAAAGATAGAGACAATTATATGGCCAAAATCCTAGGAATTATGTAAACAAACATCCTGGGTATAATTATGCCTTCACTAACTTGGAAGTGTGGTGTAAGAAAAAGCATAGGTCTTCAGTGCAAATGAGTGGTAGGGTCAGTATAATAATTTGTAGGTTAATGAAATATTTTATTCAGTAAAATCCTTGACTCTGTGTTCCGAAATTATTTAACACTGACTTTCTGAGAAAAGAAGTTGCTATTTTTGCCCAGCCTGATGATAAGTGTTTTTCATTAACTTGTTCCCAGACCCCCTAATACTTTTTCTGATAAAGCCAGATGGCTGGAATTTGCCTCTTATGTTTTGTGTTGCAGGTGATTTCCAAGACTTCTCATTCTACTCCAATCTGTACTTACCCTTTTAAATGCATTTTGCTCTCTGTAAATGTGATGCTGCTTCTGAAATCGCAAGGCATTAATGTCTCAAGTGAAACTTAAATTTTCATTCTGTCAGAAAGCAACAGACTCAATGTTATTCCTGAACGTCAAAGTTTCCTTTCCAGATATGCAGTAACAAATGTCAAAAGTGTGTGTCTTAGTTTGCAACATTTCCTTACTAAAATACCATTTTGTTTTCAGTAGTTCCCTGTTTATCATCATTTTAATGTAGCTACTTATGCTCACATGATTAGTGGCTAATACATCTAAAAAAAAAAAAAATTACTTTTTGACAATTTTGACATGCGGCTGAATAAACAGATGCTGATTTGGTAAATTTCCTCTTTCATTTAAACAACAAAATTAAAACCAAAACTTTTTTAGGCAACTGAGCACTTGCAACAGAAATATATGTATCTTCCAACAGAGGACTCTGCCTGCCTTCCAGTTCCCACACTAACAAAACCACTAGTGTAGGTAACTGGCTTTAGCATCTGACAGGAAAGTACATTTCATTCAGAACTCAAGGCCATGGCAAAGAGGTTGGCAAAGGAATAGGATTTATTTCTAGGTTTTTGCCATCAAACGAAGGGTAAAGATCTAGATGTAAATGGAAAAGTGCCAGCTATGTCTTTAAAGGAAAATATGATCTTTTAACTATAAAAAAGAATACTTAAAAAAAAATTATAAAGTTTATGCTGTTCCTGTGCTGTCCCACAAGGTACTTAAAACTTCTTCAAAAACATGGCTTAATTCAAGAGTGATCCTACTGTCACTATAGGGTTATGCAGTGCCTAGCCAACACCGTGTGGTGGTAAATGAAGACTACCCACTTCTAAGTTGGGCAATTTAGAGTTCATTTGAAGCCAAATCAGTACATTTGTTCATTTTTTAATTATCACTGCACCCAGTCAGACTCATGCTATTTGCAGGAATGAGCATAAGCATAATACAAATAATTCTCCCAAAGCATGTTGTAGGCGATGGAACAGAGCATTCTCTGTGTTCTGTCTCATTTCTTCGCCATTAATTCAGAACATAACTGTCACAAATTCTTAATTATTTTGGCAATTAGAAAAGGAAATCGACAATGCTTGAAAAAAGATAGCTGCTTGAATTGTTCCTTACAGATGCTTAATGTAGTGTGTATATATGCCTTAATCTCTGGATGGAGAAGAAAAATAAGGGAGATGAATAAACATACTGGTTTACGCACTATACGTTTGACTCCCCTGACTTTCTCTTTTACTAGCTGTATACTTATCTCCTCTTGTCCTGTCTGAATCCAAAGGATCAGGTGGCTACCTGCTTCTTGATACACAAATATGAAAATAGTCTTTGGATGAAAATGTAAACTTGTTGCCCATTTTTAGACTTTCAAAACTTTGTCTTGCCTTTTATTACACTGGAGGAAGACCGGTGTGGCTAAATAATGACTTGCTTCTTGTTCTGAGGTGTAAGAATGAAATGCACAGGCTTCGGAAACAGTCCTGGGGGACTGGAGAAAGGGTAACATCATACCCATTTTTAAAAAGGGTAAAAAGGATGACCCAGGGAAGTATAGGCCACTGAGCCTCACCTCTGTGCTTGGGAAGGTCATGGAGCAAATAGTATTGGAAGGGATGTTAAGGCACATACAAGATAAAGAGGTGATCCTAAGTAGTCAACACGGATTGAGAAATGGTGCCTGACCAATCTGGTAGCCTTCTGTGGTGGAGTGATTGCAGCAGTTGATGAGGGGAGACCGACTGATGTCATCTACTTGGACTTTTGTAAGGCCTTCGATATGGTTCCTCATGACATCCTCATC